>OZ024734.1:44541966-44881502 GCA_964016875.1 Fallopia convolvulus | reverse complement strand
TTTGTGAGAGAGATACGTGTTGGTTCAAAGTGTGGGGTAATTTGGGTTGGGTATTTTTCTAAATCTCACAGTTTATTATGTAAAGGATGTTTGGCTCTTTATAAGCACTATGCATTTATTTTTGGAAAAATAAAAGAGAAGAAAAAATCGAAAAAAATTGAGAAAAAGGAATGAAAATCCGAAGAAGAAAAAAATTAGAAGAAGTAATGAATAAAGTGGGCATGAGCTAAATTGTTCCTAAGTGTTTATAAGCGAGATATGTTGGGATAATATGGGAATGAAAAAGAAGAAGTGTTCTTAAAGATGAGTAAGTTTGGTATGTTTTTGAAAAGAGTTTGGATGAAGTTGTGTTGTGAAGTTTATAAGTCTTGATTCCCGGATTTTTAGCACCACATAGCCAAAATAACTCCACGCCTTATTGTTTATGCCAAGCCCCATTACAACATGGCCGAATGGAGTCTTCTTTGAAGTCTTCCATTGAGCCTAAGTTCTCTTGATAATTTTTCATGTTTTGACATCTTTGGTAGAGAGATGATGATATAAGTTACAATATCTATGAGTTTTTGCATATTAGATTGAGTTGAGAGATGTCTAAAAGCCTAAACACATAAGAGTTGAGTGAAACACATTTATCCCTTGTGAGGTTGGATTTTGATTGCTTTACTTTATAGTTTTTCATATATGTGTGATGACGTTTAAGTCACTCGTCGATTTTCACTTGTGCTTGAAATTGCTTTTTTATGAGGGATAATACTTGATGGATGTGTTGTTGGTTTTGACTCTTGTTTAGTCATTTCTTGAGGACAAGCAAGTTTAAGTATAGAGTATTTTGATGTTCGTGTTTGTAGCTTGGTTTATGGTGTTTTTTAAGGTTTTGAGTCGTGTTTAGTTAAGTTTTGTGTGTGTTTTGTGTCGTTTGCTTTAGTTGTCGTATTTTGTGAATAGTATGGAAGCTATGAAATTTTCTATGTTCTCTTGTAGGTTTTGGAGTAGAAGTGAAGCATTTGAGCATCATGAGGATTGGAGCTAGGCTAGGGGAGAGGTTTGAAATTGTTGAAGGACGATCCAAGAAGATTTAAAGAGGAAACAAGGAGTACAAGAGAAGAATAAGCCCAAGAATGGCTCGTTACCGACCCAGGAGGGGTCGGTACCGAGGTCTACAGGAAGACAAAACCAAGGAAAATCACGGAAGAAGCCCTACCGACCCTGACGGGGGTCGTTACTGAGGTCCCCCGTGTTGGTAGGCGACGACGACTCGAGAATTAATGTGTTTTATTTCGATATCTTTTTAGAACGAAGTTTTATATCTTTAAGGAAACTTCTTTAGATAGATTTCTTTAGTATTTAAGCACTAGTTTGGACCAAGTTTTAGGGGACTTATCTATCATCTATTATTAACGCACGTTTTGGAGAATTAGAGGGACGTGTTTTGGAGTTAACTTGGAGTGCAAGTAAGAGAGAATTGTGGGAGATTTCTTTGAGTTCTTGTTTGCTCTTCAAACATGAGTGAGTAGTTTTCTTATTCTAAGGTTGGGGGTAAAAACACAACATAGTTGTGCATGTTGATAGTATGAATGTATGAATTGTTTGCCTTTGATCTTGTCTCTACTTGTTTGTGCTTAAAACTTTTATGAAAGTTGAAGTAATTTCATATTCATGATTTGATCGAAAGAAAAGATTGTGAATTTGAATAGGAGTAAAGTTTGAAATGAAAGTTGAAAACTTTAGATTGTGATAAGTAGATAAAAGTGAATTGATTTGCGAAATTTGTTAATTTTTCTTCTCTTTTTCAAACGAAAGTTGATTTCTTGTGTGACAAGGCATGATCTTTATTATTCATACAACTTAATATGCATGACTATGTTGTGGTAAACCCTAAATCCTAAACCTTTTCTCGCATTGTTTAAAATCTTCGTTCCCAGTTACTCTCGTTACCGAGTCCCTACCCTCGGTACCGAGCCTTACAGTGTGTTTCCAGTTGTTTGTTCTTGTTTCGTTATTGCTCTTGTTTGTTTATTTTCTTTTGTTTCTAGCCTAGTAATTAAACATAGACTTCTCTTCCCGTGGACGAACCTGACTTCGCTATACTCAGTGGGTTCTTGATTTAAAAATTTAGTTGTTTGTCAAGAAACTCTTACAACACTCTTTCCTCTGTTTATAATATGCTTTTGCAAGAGAAATCACAACGCTATATTAGGAATCCGCTTTTGGAAGAGTTATCCCTTACAGTGAGTCTTCTTACGTTGATTTGTTTGATTCTGGTCATGATCCTTTCTCCGACCCTTTGTCTACATCCCATCCTACTATGCATACTGTGAAGGAGTCAAAACCACCTTGGTTTTCGAATTTTTCTAACCCTAATGTAGGAATTCCAAGCATACTTGTGGATGATAGAGGACCAAATGTCTTGGAGAGAAGCTTTGAAGCTTTTCCATCTAAGTATGGGGTTTCTCTTGATCCCTTCAATGCTGGATGGAAGCCGCCCTGATTTGCCAAGGTAAGTTCGTCGGGCTAATGAAGTTAAAAATAGCGCTTACGGGAAGCAACCTGCTTTTAGTTTTTGTTTTAGTTTTTGCTTTCTTAGATCTTTTTGCTAGCTTTCTTTTGACTTGTCTTTTAGGTTAGAGTAGTATAGTAGGGATAGAAGTTTCTCTAAAGTGACTTAGGTACAAAGAAGAAGAAGAAGAAGTGCTAAATGGAAGAAGGAAAAAAATCAATGCACTCGGTTTACAAGAGCAACAATGCGCAATTAGTGATATGAAGTTGGTTCGTTAACGACGTCCTTGGGTCGGTACCGACCTCTGTAGGAATTCCGAGAAAAAATCAAACTCCTAAGTGATCAATGGTTTCAAACAGCTTCAGTTTTATTTCGTGAGTTCCCTTTTCTTATCCTCTTTATTCTTTTTATGTCTTTCAACAGTGAGGACACTGTTTGGTTAATTATGGGATGGGGGGAAAGGAAACTCAGTTTTTGTACCTTTGTTTGTGTTTTTGTCTTTGTTTATGTTTTTAGGATTGATAATATTCCACTTAAATGTCCTATGATATGCTTTAACTTGCTTGATCATGTAATTCCACAACATGTTTGGATAGCTTTGCTTGAATCATGTTGAAAATTTGTTTTTATGTGGATATTTAGCATGTGATAAAATTAAGCACATATGATCTTAGGTAGAAGTGACTGAAATCCAATAAAAATTGCTACCTAGTGAGTTATTTTTTGCCTTATAGGGAGAACATAAAAAATCCCTCTTCTTTTCTTGTGTGATTTACTCTCTGTATGCATATTATCTCTTGTCATTGATATGTTTATCTATTTCTTGAGGCCTATACGAGATATTAGTTCAATACATGTGAAATCGTATGATGGAGAACTTATTTCTGTAAACCATTTCTTCTTATCCTTTATTTTTACCTACCTTATCATTATCCTCTTTTTGAACCCAATTTAAGCCTTAAAGCCTTTTATTTTTAGCTCCAGAAAATTATTCCTTAGCCGATGCTAGCTTGTCCCTATCCGAGATTAGGACTTACTGTTGGTTATTGTGACGGTTTTGTTGAGTGAGATGTACTGGTTCAAGTGTGGGGTAATATTGTGTTGGGTAAAGTGAAGAATCTTGCAGTTTATCATGTAAAAGAAGTTTGGTTCCCTGTATGCATTTACAAAAGAAGTGGAAAGTAAAGAGGAAGAAAGAACGAGAAAAATCAAAACTCGTTACCGATCCTGGTAGGATCGGTACCGAACGTCCCATAGAGAAAAATGAAAAAACAAAAATCAGAAAGGGAGAAAGGGAAAAGAAAAGAGAGAGAAGTTGAGTAATGAATACAATGTGCATGAGCCAAAGTTTCCTTAGTGTTTTAAGCAAGATTAGTTGGGATATTAAAGGGGTTGAAAGAAGTTGAAGTTTGTTCTTTAATGTTTGAAGTGAGTTTGGTATTTTCTTTTGAGAAGTTTTTGGTGAGTTATGGTGGAGAGTTTAGGAGTCTATATTCCCGGATTTTTAGCACCACAAACCAAAATATTTACATGCCTTATTGTTATTACCAAGCCCCATTACAACCCCACCGAATGGAAACTTCTATGAAGTTTTTCATTGAGCATAAGTTCTCTTGATGATTTTTATGTGTTTTGACATCTCTGGTGGAGAGTTTGGTGATATAAGCAACGATGACTATGTTGATTTTCGTATATTGGATTGAGTTGAGAGTTATTACTCGAAGCCTAAACACTTGAGAGTTGAGAGAAACACATTACCCTTATAAGGTTGGATTTTAGTTGCTTTTGCTTGAGGTTGCTCATATATGTGTGATGACGTTATATTCACTTGTCTATCTATTTCTACTTGAGCTTTGATGTTGCTTTTAGATAAAGGCATTGACTTGAAGAATGTGATGTTGGTTTTGATTGATGTCTTGTTGATTGCTTGAGGACAAGCAAGTCTAAGTATGGGGTATTTTGATATCCACCTTTTTAGTTGTGTTTCTAGGGTGTGTTTTTGTGTCTTTGAGTCTTTTTCTCTAGTTTTGTGTTTTGTTTTGAGTCGTTTGTGTAGGTTTTCGTATTTTCTTAAGAAATAGAGTCTACATAAGCTTTGGTGGTGTTTTAGAAGCTATTTGGAGCATGTTTTGAGGAAAGGAGGAAAGCACTAAAGGAAAGAAGCCAGGTAAAGATATGAAGAGAGTCTAGAGACCCGTTACCGAGCCTAAGGAAGTAGAATCAAGGCGAGAAGAAGGTTAACGATCCCTCTACCGAATCAAGATGTACGATATCGAGCCAGTTTTACACTCCAAGAGGGTCGTTACCGAGGTTAGCTAGGTCGGTAATGAGGCTTGCAGAAAAGTGAAGAAGTGAAGAATTCAGGAAAGTTGTACCGACCCAGATGGGGTCGGTACCGAGGGTCCCGTGTTGGTAGCGAAGACTGAGTCGGCGCATTTAATATATTTTTATTACTATAGATAGTTTTAAGGGATATATATCTTTTAGGAGATTTATTTCCTTATAAATAGACTACTTTTTTGTATAAATACTCTTGTCTATCTTTAGTTTTCTAATCCCACAATTAACCTAGTTTAGGGTAGAAGTTAGAGAAAGAAAGAGAAGAGGAGGCATGTGGAGAGAAAGGGACCAGGGTGGAGTTTTCTTGGAAGACAAGTTTTTCCGTTTGTAAGCTTTTCCCTTTCTAAGTTAATGCAATTATTTGTTTTCAATTATGAATTGTGAGTAGTCTTCTCTCTCTAAGGTTGGGGTTAAACCCAACAATGGTTGTGCATGCTCGTTTGTGATCATGATTTGATTGTTTTTATTGCATGATTCTATTCTCTTGCTCTTAATCCTTGAAACGAAAGTTGAAAGAGAATTTCTCATTCATTGTTGAGGCGAAAGCAGAAACTTTGAATCAGAATAGTTAATTATGGTTTTGAAGCGAAAGTGGATCAATCCTAGTTGAAGTAGAAGAGATAGATAGTTAAGTTTATTGATTGAACAAAAGTTAGTTGATTTACTTGCTTAGTTGACGAAAGTTGACAACTTTATGTGATAAAGGCATGACCTTTATGTTTCACTAAACCTTTGTATGCATAATTGTTGTTGTGAGGACACATAAACCAAAGAAATCTCTCTCCTTTGATAAAAACCCTTACTTTTGATTGATTACTTGCGCTCTAAGTAATAATACTTGACAGAAGACTTTCTCTCATGGCGAACATGACTCCCCTTTACTCAGCGGGGTCTTGATTATAAATTTATTTGTTGTCAAGAAACCCTCTCAACAAATTGGCGTCGTTGCTGACCCTGTCGGCAAAACCCAGTTTTCTTCTTTTTTGTTTGTTTTCTGGATCACTATCGAGTCGGTAACGACCCTACCCAGGTCATTACCGACCCTGTCGATAGATCTCAGTTTTTCCTTTCAGTTTTTGTTTTTACTAGTTCACAGCAATCTCGTTACCGACCCTCTAGGCTTCGGTACCGACGCTCTTCTGTGAACCCGTTTTGCTTTTAATTTCGTTTCTATTTTTGTTTTTTATAGTGTATGCCAGTTGAAGGACGCTGAGTTGTCTCTAATCTAGTAGTTGACCCTGAACCCGAGTGATCCTTCCACCGCTGATTAATAGAACGCAAAGCAATGGCTACACTTGAAGAGATGGCACAACAGATGCCCGACTGATAGCTTGCATATAGGAGTAGTTTAGATGCATGTTTTATATATGTTTTGGTTAGGTTTTGGTTAGTTTTTATGTAGTTTTTAGGTTTTTGTGTTGTCGGGTATTATGCGCTGGTTTGCTCGGTTTTACAGGTTTTTAGGTTCAAGAGCAACAGCGGGGCGAGTACAGATGGACCATGGTAGTGGTGGACGAGTCAAGCAAGCTAAGGAAGCTAGGACGTGCTAGGAGAAGAGCCAAGAGAAGAAAGAACCGAGCCAAGCCAAGAACCAAGTGCTCGGGATCGAAGTCGCGCAATTTGCCCGAGCAATCTCAACTGAGTGCCAATTGCACGGGGATGCAATTGCGCGGCCGCGCAATGTTGGGCCAAGTCGCGCAATCTGGCGCTTTTTCACGGACAAGAGTTTGGGCCGAGATTTGGTTTTGGGCTTTGGTATTTGATCTTATGGGCTTATGATTTCCGAGATTATATGTTTAAGATAGAGTTTGAGGGATATTTTTAGAGACATATAAATACTTTATGTGAGTTTTATTTTCATTAACTTTTGATCAATTTTGGAGGCTAGGGTTTCTTTGGAGAGAGTTTTCTCAAAGGAGCAATCTTTGAACCTCTTGTAAGTTTGATTTTATTTTAGTTATGCATTGCTAATTTCTCTTTGTGTTTGACTAGTTATTGAAATCATAGATTGCATAATATTGTGAGGTTTGATTGATTCTCATCAACTTGAATAGGTTTTATTCCCTGTGCTTAATTGAATCAGAATTATTCTAGGGTTTTGTTAGATTAGCTACCTAATAGAATTTCTAGGTTAATTTACAACTAATCTGATCAAGTCCCGTTCGGAATTGATTAGATAAAGTAGCAACTATAATTGTTTGGACCCGTTCGGGCTATTCAGTTGTAGAACGGAATAAACCACATATAACTTGATTAGCTGTGTGCGTTGAGTATTTGTTTCTATCGATACTTTGGACTTAAAGCTGTCGTTTAATTGAATCTAGGCGTTGTTCTAGGTTGTTAGATGATTAGGATTGTTCAGACTGTTAGCTCTTTCAACTAAATATAAAGTTTTGGATAATAATCCACGGTAGATTATTCAAGGGAATTGAGAATCGAAAGAATCAATGATCAATAAGCATATCTATGATGGATTTAACTAGTTGAACACGCTTGTCTCTTATTTGATTAAAACCATCTTTTGCATTCTTAGATAGTTTTCTATTTTGCATAGTAGCTTAGAATTTACAATCACAAACCCCCCATATTCGTTACTTGGCACTTAAGCAATAACACATTTACACGAGTCTCTGTGGGATCGACCCTTGCTTACCATTCTACTTAGATTGGTTAAGTTAGGATTCTTTGATAGGTAAACGACTGAAAAATACCTCATCACCGACCTCCGACAACAGATGGAGCGGCTCCAGGCTGACAGAGATCGTGAGAGAGAGCACACTGCCCGTCTACGAGAGCAGTTGGATGTCTTTCCTAAGAATGCCAAACATTGCATGCACCCAGAACTGAGGGTGCCAGAATCTGCAGTAGTTCTCCCAGAAATAGAGAAAGCTTTTGAGATCAAATCTCAATTCATATCTTTGATTAAAAGATCTCAATTTGAAGGGAAACTAATTGACTGTCCAATAGAACATATTAAAAAAAATTCTGATTTGTGTGACACCATAGATGCTGACAGTGTATCTCTTGAGTATGTTCTGCAAAACACAATTTCCTTGGTGAGGTCTAGAATGGATGAATGGTCTTTACTTGTTGCTTACCATAATGTATGCTGAGAAGTCTTGGTTGAGTTTTTAATTATATGTGAAATACTTGTTTGACTTAAGATGGATGTAAGATTGCATTTCTATGGTGTGATTGGATTTATGTCTTGCTTGAGGACAAGCAAGGGTTAAGCATGGGGGAACTTGATAGCTTGCATATAGGAGTAGTTTAGATGCATGTTTTATATATGTTTTGGTTAGGTTTTGGTTAGTTTTTATGTAGTTTTTAGGTTTTTGTGTTGTCGGGTATTATGCGCTGGTTTGCTCGGTTTTACAGGTTTTTAGGTTCAGGAGAAACAGCGGGGCGAGTACAGATGGACCATGGTGGTGGTGGAGGAGTCTAGCAAGCTAAGGAAGCTAGGACGTGCTAGGAGAAGAGCCAAGAGAAGAAAGAATCGATCCAAGCCAAGAACCAAGTGCTCGGGATCGAAGTCGCGCAATTTGCCCGAGCAATCTCAACTGAGTGCCAATTGCGCGGGAATGCAATTGCGCGGCCGCGCAATGTTGGGCCAAGCCGCGCAATCTGGCGCTTTTTCACGGACAAGAGTTTGGGCCGAGATTTGGTTTTGGGCTTTGGTATTTGATCTTATGGGCTTATGATTTCCTAGATTATATGTTTAAGATAGAGTTTGAGGGATATTTTTAGAGACATATAAATACTTTATGTTAGTTTTATTTTCATTGACTTTTGATCAATTTTGGAGGCTAGGGTTTCTTTGGAGAGAGTTTTCTCAAATGAGCAATCTTTGAACCTCTTGTAAGTTTGATTTTATTTTAATTATGCATTGCTAATTCTCTTTGAGTTTGACTAGTTATTGAAATCATAGATTGCATAATATTGTGAGGTTTGATTGATTCTCATCAACTTGAATAGGTTTTATTCCCTGTGCTTAATTGAATCAGAATTATTCTAGGGTTTTGTTAGATTAGCTACCTAATAGAATTTCTAGGTTAATTTACAACTAATCTGATCAAGTCCCGTTCGGGATTGATTAGATAAAGTAAAAACTATAATTGTTTGGACCCGTTCGGGCTATTCAGTTGTAGAAGGGAATAAACCACAGATAACTTGATTAGCTGTTTGCGTTGAGTATTTGTTTCTATCGATACTTTGGACTTAAAGCTGTTGTTTAATTGAATCTAGGTGTTGTTCTAGGTTGTTAGATGATTAGGGTTGTTCAGACTATTAGCTCTTTCAACTAAATATAAAGTTCTGGATAATAATCCACGGTAGATTATTCAAGGGAATTGAGAATCGAAAGAATCAATGATCAATAAGCATATCTATGATTGATTTAACTAGTTGAACACGCTTGTCTCTTATTTGATTAAAACCATCTTTTGCATTCTTAGATAGTTTTCTATTTTGCATAGTAGCTTAGAATTTACAATCACAAACCCCCCATATTCGTTACTTGGCACTTAAGCAATAAAATATTTACACGAGTCTCTGTGGGATCGACCCTTGCTTACCATTCTACTCAGATTGGTTAAGTTAGGATTCTTTGATAGGTAAACGACTGAAAAATACCTCATCAAATTTGGCGTCGTTGCCGGGGACTCGTCGCTATTTGTGTTTATTACTTTTGTCATGTTTTGGGTGTGAACCTGTTATATGGTTCATACACGTGCTACTAACTCATCTCCCCTGTTGTTTGATCCAGATATTGACATGACACTCTTCAAGCTAAGGAAGGAAATCCAGAATCACTTTCAAGCCTTACCGTTCTTTCTTAAAGAATCTGACTCTGAATCTGAATCTGCTGAATCTGCCGAGATGGGTGACCAAACTCTGAGACAGTTGACTGCACCAAATCTGACACAAGAGTCATTGGCGGTGCAATTCCCTGCTCTCGGTGAGGGAATCAAGTTTGAGCTAAAATTCGGGTTGATCCACCTTTTGCCTTCATTCCATGGGCATAGTGGTGAAGACCCCAACAAGCATCTTTCTGAATTTTATGTTGTGTGCTCTAGTATAAAGCCTGCTGATGTGACTCATGACTAGATCGCGCTGAGAGCCTTTCCTTTTTCTCTCAAGGATCAGGCTAAAGACTGGTTTTACTACTTGGCTCCGGGAAGTATTGATACATGGGCTAAGATGAAGGAAGCTTTTCTGGAGAAGTACTTCCCTGCTACAAGGCTCAACGATCTGAAAAAGCGAATCAGTAACATCGAACAAGAAGCTAATGAGTCCATGTACGAATACTATGACAGGTTCAAGAGGTTGGTAGCCAGCTGTCCTTTCCATGGCTACACTGATCAAGACCTGATTCTTTATCTTTTCAATGCCCTCTTGGATGATGAGAGAAGAATGGTCAATGCAGCTTGCCAGGGTCACATTCTCAACAAAACTCCTGCTGCTGCGTTTGACCTGTTTACACAACTGTCTGAGGGCACAAGACAGTTCAGAAAAGAGACTAGTTCGAGAGTTGCAAATTCAGTGGTGGCTAATACAAGAATCCAAGATGAAGTCACTGAATTGAAAATGATGATGAAGCAGCTGTTGCAGCAAGGTAGTAGACAGTAGGTGAAATCTTGTGAAATCTGCTTTGATAACATGCATCCCACTAACGCTTGCCCTACACTTCAAGATCAAAACGCTGAGGTGAATGCAGTGGGAGGATATGGACCACCTAGGCCGAGGTATGATCCCTTCTCCAACACCTGCAACCTAGGCTGGAGGGATCATCCTAATTTGAGGTATGGCAATTCAAGCAATCAGCAGTTCAACAATCAAGGTGGCCAAGCTCAATATAAACCACCTTTCCAATCTCAGACTCAGGGAGTGAATCAGAATGATATGTCCACTGTCTAGATGATAAGAAGTCTGACTCAGACAGTTTCGACAATACATGGTTCTCTAACTCAGCTTCAACAGGAAACCAAGTCCAGTATAAAGAATCTGGAGAATCAAGTCAGTCAGATTGCTGAGGCAGTGAGCAAACTGGAAGCCAGAGATTCAAGTAAGCTACCGTCTCAAACAGAGCTTAACCCGAGGGCGAATGTCAGTTTTGTTTCTATTTATGATGGTTCGGAGGCGGGACAAGTATATCAGTTGAGCAAAGCTGAAGAATCAACAGAACGAAACGAGGGCAAATTGCTCGACTTGGCCGCTAAAAGCGCGGCCGAGCAATGCGCACCCCACGCAATGTGCTCCCAGTTGGGATTGCGCGGGATCGAAGGTGAAAGCGCGGCCGTGCAATGTGGTACGGAGCCCCGCAATCTGGGCAAGCTGAAAGACAACTCTGAACCTCTTCTGAAAGCCTATGTACTTGTCCCACCCTTTCCTGAGGCCTTGAAAGAAACCCGGAAATTGAAGAATGACAAAGAGCTGTTCGAGGTCTTCAGTACATGCAAAGTTAATGTCCCGCTATTGAATCTAATCAAGAGTGTAGCTCGGTATGCCAAGTTTCTGAAGGAGTTGTGCACTCTGAAAAGGGGACAGAAGGAGAAAAGTCAGAAGCAAGTCAAAGAAAAAGAACATGTGTCTGCTGTGTTTCAAAAGCGTTTACCCGAGAAGTTCAGCGACCCTGGCATGTTCACTATTCCTTGCATGATTGGAAGCACCAAAGTGAATGAAGCTTTAATTGATTTAGGTGCATCTGTCAATGTGATTTCTTCATCCCTATATAAGAAACTCGGTATGGGACCATTAAAAGAAACTCGGACCATAGTAGAGTTGATTGATCATTCCACTGTAAGGCCTAAAGGAAAATTTGAAGATGTATGGGTTACGGTGGATTGCTTGAAATTTCCGGCTGACTTTCTAGTGATGGACATGAGGTCGGGAGTTGGAAAGATATCAATGTTATTAGGACGACCATTTTTGAAAACTGCGAATACAAGGATTGACATACCACAAGGCATTCTGAAGATGGGATTCGATGGGGAGGAGATCGAATTCCACAGCTCGTATCCTTCTTAATATCCTTTTTTACGTCAAGCTAAAGATGTTAAACAAGCGCTTCTTGGGAGGCAACCCATGTTTTAGGATAGTTTTTCTTTGATTTTTTGTTTTCTGATTTACAATTTTTGTTTTTATTAGTTAGTTAGGTAGAAATAATCCTCAAAAGTTCAGAAAACTCGGGCAAACCCATGAAGTACAGAAATACTCAGAAGGGGGACAAAAATTGCGTGGCCAAGCAATCTGTAGCCAAGCCGAGCAATGCCAACTCAGTTGGGATTGCGCGGTTTGGATTGCTAAATGTGCAGCCGCGCAATTCAGAGGCCCAAAGCCGCGCAATCCCAACTGGGAGGCAATTGCGCGGCCGCGCGATTCGGCGCCAACCCGCGCAATCAGCAACTTTTTGGGACTTTATTTTCTAATTAAACCCGAGCCCTTGTTCTTTCCCCTCTCACTTCACACGCCGCCCCTCACCTTCCCCTACCTCTCCTCTATCTCCATTGAAAGCAAGCTTCTAAGCTCCATTCAAGCCATTCAAAGTCGGGATTTCACCCTCAATCAAGCAAACAACTCCAAATCAAGCGGGATTCAAGTAAGATTTCTCAAATTTCATTCTAAATTCCGGTTTTAGTAGACTAAATCTAGATTTAGGTTTTGTTCTAAAAACCCGAATTTGACCCCTTTAGGCTCGGATTTAGGCTTAAGTTCTTCACAAAAGTTCGTTTATTGCATGATTCTAACCTAGATTCGTGTTTTATTTGAGCTTTTTGCATAATTCCGAAAATCACTTATAATTTGATTAAAATTTAATTAAATTTTGATTAAATTGTTCTAGGTAGTGTGGGAAGTGAGTGTTTGAGCGATTATTTCTGAAATATTGATGTGGTTGTCCTTGCCGGGACAACAAAAATTGTGTTTGCTTGGTCCGTTTGTGGTGTTGTGCAGGTTTCTGTGAATTTCTGATATACATGGCTCCGAAAAGAAGTAGAAGAGATACCGCATCTTCATCCCGAGCTGCTTACGCTCCCCCTGCTGTGGTGGGAGAAAACACCCAAGAGACTTTTGGGATCACTCTAACAAAGAACAACCATGTGATCCGATTTGAGCTTCTGAAGGATAGGGAATGGAAGGCAACTAGGTTCATTGACTGGAACCTGATGAATGAGATCGGGATTGCTCATTTGTTGAATGAGATAGGAGCGCATCTACAAATGGGAGAGTTCTTGAAGCTGTGTGAACCCACTTTCAAGGGGTTAACACTGGAGTTTCTGAGTACCTTATCCATTAATTTCAAAGGAGAGGGAGAGATTAAGTTCTGGCTCGGAGGTGTCAGGAGGAAGATGACCTTGAAAGAGGTCAATGGGGCATTTGGGTTCCTTCATATTTATGATAATGATGTCGTGCTTACTGAAAGTGGTGCTACATGGGCTGATAGACATTTCTGGAGAGCCATAATCGGGAGAACCACTTATAACCCAACCCAAGAAAAGGCCTCCCCCATCACTCATCCCGCCATCAAAGTTTTTCAACGATTTATTTCTAATAGCATGAATGGACGGGGTGAAGGTGGAAACAATTGCCCAAAGAAAGATGTGGATGTATTGGCCGCTTGTTTGAAAAGAAAAAGGATGAGTTTGGGTGCCATGCTGATGAATCATATGTACCATGTTGGAAACAAGGGTGGAGGAGCTATCTGTATTGGTGGGATGGTGACCCATTTGGCCAAGCACTTTGGCGTTGATCTAAGCAGGTTACAGGTTGACATCCCACCGGTGGCAATTAACTTCACTATGCTTAAGAAGATGGGTGTCCTATATTTCTACAGGAACCCTACTATTGGGTGCTTGGGGATTCTGGGCAAGTAATGAAGCTTCCTGATGGGAGCCGAGTCAAGATTGGAAACAGCCCGGCTAACTGGTACATTGAAGCCCGTGATGGTGATTTAAGTGTGACTGATGTCAGGGGTCTAGTTAGGGGTAAAAATAAGGCCCCAATTATTGTTGAGGAGTCTGAAGAGGAGGAAATGGATGAGGATTTCACAATGGCTGAGGAAGAAGAAGAAGAGGAAGAGGAAGAGTCTGCTGAAGCTGTAGACACAAAGGAGGAGGAGGAGTCTGAGGAGGATACCCAGCAGCGACAATCTATACCTGTTGGAGGTGATCATCAGTATTCTGATACGCAGTACAACCAGATGATGGAGATGATGAGACAGATGCAGCTGGACAACACGCAACGCTACAACAGTATGACGTCTCACATCGATCAGGGCTTTCAGAACATGCAAGGTTATGTGGATCAAAGGTTCACATCATATCAGACTCATCAGGATCAGCAGCTTGCTGCTTTTCAGGCCCGCCAGGATGAGCAGTTCAGATTCCTCAACACTAGATTGGATGGCTGGAGTTCAGCGGGTTATCCTCCTCATCAGTCTTATCCGCAGTATGCTTTTCTAGATCCCCCGTATCCTCAGTTCCCACCATATTAACCACCCACAGCACAGCAGATTCCACCTTACCAACCACTGCAGCCAGAGTATCCTCCGGAGTACCAGCCACCACCACCACATGATTTTCCGCCCTATTACCCGCCAAACAACTAGGTTCTGTGAGTTTTTCTCTTTCCTTTGCCTTTTTACTATACTTTGGGGACAAAGTATGTTTTAAGCATGGGGGAAGGGAATTACTTTTGCATTGCATATAGTTTGCATTAGTTTAGGTCATGTTTAAATTTTTTTTGCATGCAGTGATTCAAATTCTGAAAAATGAAAAAAAATTAGAAAATTTAAAAAAAAATACAAAAATATTGCATTTAGGTTCTTATTTCCCCATTGTTTGATTCCTCTTGTGTTTCTATGTTAAGTATAAGTTCTAACCCATGATTTGCATGATTTACTGAAGTTGATATGATATAAGCATGATCATTGATTAAATGACTTGATTATAGGATGGAGCATGTATTTAGCTTGAGTTTTAGATTCATTCTGAAGTTCTAAACAAAACAATTAGCCTTGTGAGATTTGATTTTTGGCCTTTCATGATAATATTGTTTCCTACATTCTTGAGTTTATCACCATGATTATCAAGCTCTAGAACTTGCGTTAATACTCTTATTAGCCTATTATTTCCCTTCCTACCCTACAAGATCCATGTTTTTGACACCCCACTTATTTGAGCCTTAAGCCTATTTTTATTAGCTCCACAAAATGATCCATAGCCGAATAAGCTTGACCCATAATCCGGGATTTAGGACTTTAGGTTTTGGTTGTATTGTGTGAGTTATGTATAAGTATGGGAGAGTTGGAGAAAAAGTAGGAGAAAAAAGAGGGAATAAACTCCTGTGTTCAAAGTGAAAAGAAAATGAAGATGAAGTTTGTTGCAAAATAATCAAAAGAAAAAGTGTTTAAATGTTGTTAGTCTTCATTAAGCAAAGCAAGAAAGAGTTGAAAAGAGGCAAAAGGAAAGGAAAAAAGAAGCAAAGTGCTTTAATGTAATTGTAATGAGTTGGTAGAAAGAAGTTTGGAAGAAGTTGAGAAGGAAGTGTAAGGTTTGGGTTTAGGAGTAGTTCTTTATCCCGGATTTAGTACCACAGGCCAAATATTATCCCTTCCAAATGTCTCTTTACCTTGGCCCCATTACAAGCCGAAAAAAAGACCTCATGATTTTGATTTAGAACTCTGATGCAAGCATATGGTAGTCTAGTTTTCATGGTTGATTTTGAGTGAAACACATACCCATTATACACTTGAGTGTTGAGTGCAAAACACAATTTCCTTGGTGAGGTCTAGAATGGATGAATGGTCTTTACTTGTTGCTTACCATAATGTATGCTGAGAAGTCTTGGTTGAGTTTTTAATTATATGTGAAATACTTGTTTGACTTAAGATGGATGTAAGATTGCATTTCTATGGTGTGATTGGATTTATGTCTTGCTTGAGGACAAGCAAGGGTTAAGCATGGGGGAACTTGATAGCTTGCATATAGGAGTAGTTTAGATGCATGTTTTATATATGTTTTGGTTAGGTTTTGGTTAGTTTTTATGTAGTTTTTAGGTTTTTGTGTTGTCGGGTATTATGCGCTGGTTTGCTCGGTTTTACAGGTTTTTAGGTTCAGGAGAAACAGCGGGGCGAGTACAGATGGACCATGGTGGTGGTGGAGGAGTCTAGCAAGCTAAGGAAGCTAGGACGTGCTAGGAGAAGAGCCAAGAGAAGAAAGAATCGATCCAAGCCAAGAACCAAGTGCTCGGGATCGAAGTCGCGCAATTTGCCCGAGCAATCTCAACTGAGTGCCAATTGCGCGGGAATGCAATTGCGCGGCCGCGCAATGTTGGGCCAAGCCGCGCAATCTGGCGCTTTTTCACGGACAAGAGTTTGGGCCGAGATTTGGTTTTGGGCTTTGGTATTTGATCTTATGGGCTTATGATTTCCGAGATTATATGTTTAAGATAGAGTTTGAGGGATATTTTTAGAGACATATAAATACTTTATGTTAGTTTTATTTTCATTGACTTTTGATCAATTTTGGAGGCTAGGGTTTCTTTGGAGAGAGTTTTCTCAAATGAGCAATCTTTGAACCTCTTGTAAGTTTGATTTTATTTTAATTATGCATTGCTAATTCTCTTTGAGTTTGACTAGTTATTGAAATCATAGATTGCATAATATTGTGAGGTTTGATTGATTCTCATCAACTTGAATAGGTTTTATTCCCTGTGCTTAATTGAATCAGAATTATTCTAGGGTTTTGTTAGATTAGCTACCTAATAGAATTTCTAGGTTAATTTACAACTAATCTGATCAAGTCCCGTTCGGAATTGATTAGATAAAGTAGCAACTATAATTGTTTGGACCCGTTCGGGCTATTCAGTTGTAGAACGGAATAAACCACATATAACTTGATTAGCTGTGTGCGTTGAGTATTTGTTTCTATCGATACTTTGGACTTAAAGCTGTCGTTTAATTGAATCTAGGCGTTGTTCTAGGTTGTTAGATGATTAGGATTGTTCAGACTGTTAGCTCTTTCAACTAAATATAAAGTTTTGGATAATAATCCACGGTAGATTATTCAAGGGAATTGAGAATCGAAAGAATCAATGATCAATAAGCATATCTATGATGGATTTAACTAGTTGAACACGCTTGTCTCTTATTTGATTAAAACCATCTTTTGCATTCTTAGATAGTTTTCTATTTTGCATAGTAGCTTAGAATTTACAATCACAAACCCCCCATATTCGTTACTTGGCACTTAAGCAATAACACATTTACACGAGTCTCTGTGGGATCGACCCTTGCTTACCATTCTACTTAGATTGGTTAAGTTAGGATTCTTTGATAGGTAAACGACTGAAAAATACCTCATCACCGACCTCCGACAACAGATGGAGCGGCTCCAGGCTGACAGAGATCGTGAGAGAGAGCACACTGCCCGTCTACGAGAGCAGTTGGATGTCTTTCCTAAGAATGCCAAACATTGCATGCACCCAGAACTGAGGGTGCCAGAATCTGCAGTAGTTCTCCCAGAAATAGAGAAAGCTTTTGAGATCAAATCTCAATTCATATCTTTGATTAAAAGATCTCAATTTGAAGGGAAACTAATTGACTGTCCAATAGAACATATTAAAAAAAATTCTGATTTGTGTGACACCATAGATGCTGACAGTGTATCTCTTGAGTATGTTCTGCTGAAAGCTTTCAAGTAGTCTCTTGCACGAAAGGCCCTAAGTTGGTTAGAGAGACTACCTCCTAGTTCAGTTAGGACATGGAAAGCTTTGCATGACTTGTTTTTGACGAAGTTCTTCCCACCTACCAACACTACGGAGTTAAGGAAACGCATCACCTCCTACCACCAGCTGCCTAATGAGACCTTTGTAGAGACATGGGAGAGATTCAAGGAGATGCTTAGACAGATCCCTACCCATGGGCAACCACAATATGTACTCCAAGAAATCATCTTCCAAGGGATCAACGCTGAAACAAAGAACCACATCAACATGCACACTCCTTGCGGTTTCGTAGAAATGGATCCCGATGAGGCGTGGGCATTGCTTGACAAATTGACCAATTATGATGCGATGTATGGCACACAGCAAGCCCAACAACCTCAAAGACGGCTCTATACACCAAACAAGGATGAGGTCGACCCTGAAGTGACGCACCAACTCTTGCAAGACGAGATCAACCAAATAAAGATACAGGTAAGTTACCTTAAATCATCTCCTTCTTGTCAAGAATGCGGGTCTCAAGCCCATGCTACTTATGCCTACACTAACTTGCAACAGGTCCGTGTTGCTGAGGCATATGAAGAAGCTGAGTACATGAGGGGTCCATATAGGAACCAAGGTAATACTTTTTATGCAGGGAGAAATAACAATCAGCCCACCTGGGGAAACTATGGCCAAGGGAGCCAACCTCCTCAACAAGAACAAAGGGTTCCGCCTTACAGACCTCCGGCTATCAAGAGCCACCTTCATTGGTCCAAGGGCTACAAGAGGGTATTAATGGAGTCCACAACAAGATTGATGGAGTCCGTTTTGACCTAAAAGGTGTACAAGTACTATTGGGAGAGATCGAAACATGGACAAAGAGCGTAAACTCCCAACTTAGCAACCTAGCTACACAAATTCCAAGACCTCAAGGTCACCTCCCGGGCCATCCCGAGGAGAACTCGAGAGGGAAAATTGCAGCTATACACCTCCGAAGTGGTAAAGAGTTGCCAGATTGAGCCCAACTAGAAGATATTGAGTACGACGATCAAGATAACGCCCCAGTCAAGCCCGTTACCCACTCAAGTAGGGTCAATATGAAGGCTCAACCAGTCGTTACCGACCCCACAAAGGTCGATGTCGAGCTCTCGAGGCCGGGTAAGTCTTTTGAACTGAACTCTTCTCTCGTTACTGACCCCCCTAGGGTCGGTACCGATCCTTTATCTTCACCAATAGACCCTCTTTGTAACACCCCCTTCCTACCCTGGAGGTATTACCGCTAGTAACCCCGATTAAGACTAAACCGAAGCTACCCAAGGCTTTAAACTAACTGAATAAACTACAAACAAGGTAAATGAAACCATTTAACACCTAACAAAATTAAGTAAAACTTTACAGCGGAAAAGTGAATAAAAGGTCTTATACAAGCCTTAACTTAAAAAGAATTAGTAAATAAATAGAACAACCTTCTATTTTAACAAAATCTTCATCAAGTCTTCCTTAAGTTCTTATTTTTGAAACTCAGCTTCGCTTTGAAGTAGTTCAACCATGTTCTTCATCCAAGCATAGCCATTGGAAACCTTTCTTCAACTTTTGGAGCATCAAACTTCTGAATCCGCCTCTTGAATCAACTTCCAAGAAGAACCTGATGTGCCGTAAACCAACGGTGGACACCAGACAACCAAATAAAAGAAAACAAAATGGACGGGTTAGTCTAATGAAAGACTAGCAAGCGGAGAATCTAACTTGGTTCTTATGGTTGTAACTAAACATATTGGCATCCAAATCCGATTAGACTCGGATTATGATCCAACAGTTAGCAGTGTTATAGAGAATAAGAAGGAGATTCGCATAATCAAGAGAGAGAACAACACTGCTTTTGGTTTCTTTTAAGAAGCAGAAACAATTGTTGGGAACTCATATTAATCACATCACATTTTGAAAAGCCTCCATCGCCTAATCAGATTGACTTAACCAAAGTTTGATTAAGAATCATTCATAACCGGGAGCAAGAATAGCTTTCCGACTAGACAAACCATTCCGGTATATTAATGTGCCTAACACACTTATCTTATATTACTTTCCAAACTTTTCACAAATAAGTTGGTGGCTTTTAATCGGCCCGAACTACTGCCGAAATATTTTGGTATTGTAGAGATCATTGGAGTATTTCATCCATTGTCATCTACCATGTACCAAGATCACAGGACTTAAGCTATCCTTGATCTTTCATTTGCATATGGTGAGGTAGAGATCATAGAGGCCTATTACCATGTCGTCTACACTACACCATGCCGAACCTGCACTTAGCTAGAGTGCCTATCAACCCTCTCACACGAAGAGTAGGGGAAGAGAGTCATGACCCACCATTAGGATTAGGCCCCTCATAATGTAATATTGTTTCAAAGAGAGGATATGGAACCACGTTCCCCTCCCTGAAACTACCTTAATCACAACAAAGTCTCAGCGTGAGACAGCATAAAAGGTCACCCATAACGGACCTAAATCCAATTCTAGCGCAAAACTGAATAACAACATGGTCATTATTTCTAACAAATATAACAACCTATCATATTTTATTAATCATACAAGTTGTTCCCAACGCAAATATTAAATGGGATCCAATTCTTCATTTAATAACAATAACGCAAGAGAGAATGGTCCACTTGCCTTAGAAGGCGTGCTCAACGTCCTCAGCTATTCCAACAGAAATCCTTATCATCCTTCTGAAAAATATAACAAAAGTATTTCTCAGCAACGAGCTCACAGAAACACTTCTTAGTTGTGTTCTCAACTCCTACAACTTCCTAATCGATAAATGATTTAATTTCCGAATATCGATATATAATAAATCCTTAGTTATCACGCTTTAAGGAGCCATCTTGGCGGTATTATAACTAATTATCCGCTTCACTTTTGAAATAATTTTCTAAATAAAAATTGTTCATCAGCAACATTTCTTAAAGGTTACCAAATTTCGGATCAAACGGATTAACAACGAATCCCGAGTAATTAACTGAAGTCCTTTACCTGCCAATCGGTATCCGAAACTTGTATTCGCTATAACTGAAGATCCGGACGTCCGTTTCCCGAGCGGTTTAAACCTGTGGGACCGTATCAACGTCAAGATTATAAAAACCATAAATTTAATTAGCAAAGCGGAACTGAAAGGCCCTTACGGTGGCTCTGCAACTAACTCGCTAATTAATTTCAATTGTATATACCTTCACTCGATCCCATGGCTCGTTTGGCTCGATCATGGCTCGATCCCCGAGCCCGAGGGTGGCTGGGCGTTGCCCGATGATGGTCCTCTTGGTGGGTGGTGGTCGGACAAGCTACCGATCGCCGGCGACGTTGCTTGGCAAGGCTAGAAGAGGAGACCGGCGGTGAAGACGTCCTTCTCCCCGAGTCCGGCGTTCCGACCAGATTCCTCTCCTTCCATGAACAAGGAAGCAGCAGCCCAAAGATGAAGAAGAAGAAGAAGAAGAAGAAGAAGAGGTGGATGAAGGTGGAGATGGAGGTGGAAGAAGGTGGAGAAGGTTGGCCGACGGTGAAGGTGAGTCCGTCGTCGTCCTTATCTCTCCCCTCTCTCGTTTTCATTTACACCAATTCGAGTCCCCCTTTATTTTTGATTCTATCTCTACGCTTCCTTCCTTACTAAGGCAATTAAGAGATAGCTTTTAAAAAATCAAAACCCGTCTCGGAACGGAACTTGCGTTAAAGCGGTAAAATTATGTACCTCGGATGGAAAAATTTACTAAATACAAAATGTCCCGTAAATTATGTAGACCAACAAAATCAATTTCCCATTATTTTATCTTACCATCTTCAATTTTTAAGGCTTCCGTTTCGTATTTTACATCCTTTACAGTACATAATTAAAAAGACGGCTTATCCAATAAATATTCTTTTTCCACTGAAAAATCCTAGAATTCACACCGATCCATAAAATCATTTCTTTGTGATTTTAGGATATCACCAAGAATTTTCTAGGATTTAATTTCCAATAAAAAATATTGGATTAACAAACAAAGAGGTTAAAAGGATATCCGAGAAAAATTCAAAAATATCCTCAAAAACCGCAGTTATTACACTCTTGTCGATTCGGTAGAGCCTCAATCCGGGTCTCTTTCCACTCCAAGTCCGTCTAAAACTCTTCCTCTCCCAATTAAGAAAGCTAATGATGTAATGGAAGGAAAGTTTAGACGTTTTGTTAAGATTCTTCCAAAGTTAAATATTTCTATTCCATTTACTGAAGCCTTTAATGAAATGTCTGCCTATACTAAATTCTTAAAAGAGATCTTAAGCAGGAAAAGATAAATTTCTGAGCTAACTGATGAAGTCCGATCCATAAAACTCCCTGAAAAGCTCGGCGATCCTGGTAAGTTTGCAATTACATTTGGTATTGGGGCTCACCGTTTCGAAGCGCTATGTGACCTAGGTGCTAGTGCCAACCTCCTACCTCTTATCTATTTGTTCCAAGGCCAATATGTGATCGCTGGAGCCCATCAATATGAGGTTGTACATGGCAAACAGATCTTGCGTCTAGGCTGTAGGAGTCGTGGAAGACGTTCCTATCCAAGGTGGAAAATTTTTTGTTCCCAACGACTTCATTGTTCTAAATATGCCTGAAGACCCTGTGGTGCCAATCACTCTTGGAAGAACATTCTTACCCAACGCAAGAGCACGAGTTGATGTTAGGAAGGGCATTCTCAGATTTGATATTGGGGAAGAGAAGGTCGTGTTTCGCTTCAATACTACCGTGAACTAGGTTCCTAGATGCGGTACCGAAGAGCCTACCAACCCACCATGGGTCTGTAATGACCCTTCCCTGAGTACTAGAATAGGCAAATTCAGAAAAAGCACACCTATTGAGGAGCCTACCGACCCCCCCATGGGTCGATACCGAGTATCTTTGAAGGATCACAATGTTGGGGGCGAATTCCATCCCGTTACCGAAGATTTGACACACCCAGCAGGGTCATTAACGACCCCATCTACCTCGGTAACGACCCCGTATCTCAGAGACAAAGGTAAGTCTTCTTACGCTGATTTGTTTGATTCTGGTCATGATCCTTTCTCCAAACCTTTGTCTACATCCCATCCTACTATGCATACTATGAAGGAGTCGAAACCACCTTGATTTTCGGATTATTCTAACACTAATGTAGGAATTCCTAGCATACTTGTGGATGATAGAGGACCAAATGTCTTGGAGAGAAGCTTTGAAGCTTTTCCATCTAAGTATGGGGTTTCTCTTGATCCCTTCAACACTGGATGGAAGCCCCCAGATTTGCCAAGGTAAGGTCGTCGGGCTAACAACGTTAAAAATAGCGCTTACGGGAGGCAAGCCGCTTTTAGTTTTTATTTTAGTTTTTGCTTTCTTAGATCTTTTTGCTAGCTTTCTTTTGACTTGTTTTTTAGGTTAAAGTAGTATAGTAGGGATAGAAGGAAAAAATCAATGCACTCGGTTTACAAGAGCATCAATGCGCAATCAGTGATATACAGTTGGTTCGTTAACAACCTCATTGGGTCGCTACCGACCTCTACAGGAATTCCGAGAAAAAAATCCAAACTCCTGAGTGATCAATGGTTTCAAACAGTTTTAGTTTTATTTTGTGAGTTCCTTTTTCTTGTCCTCTTTATTCTTTTTTTTTTTCTTTAAACAGTGAGGACACTGTTTGATTTAAGTATGGGGTGGGGGGTGGGGGGGAAGGAAACTCAGTTTTTGTGTCTTTGTTTGTGTTTTTAGGATTGATAATATTCCACTTAGATGTCATATGATATGCTTTAACTTGCTTGATCATGTAATTCCGTACCATGTTTGGATAGTTTTGCCTGAATCATGTTAAAAATTTATTTTTATGTGGATATTTAGCATGTGATGAAATTGAGCACATATGCTCTTAGGTAGAAGTGACTGAAATCCAACAAAAATTGCTACCTAGTGAGTTATTTTTTGCCTTATAAGGAGAACATCAAAAATCTCTCTTCTTTTCTTGTGTTATTTACTATCCGTATGCATATTATCTCTTCTCATTGATATGTTTATCTATTTCTTGAGGCCTATACGAGATATTAGTTCATTACATGTGAAATCATATGATGAAGAGCTTATTTCTTTTAACCATTTCTTTTTATCCTTTCTTTTTACCTACCTTATCGTTATACTCTTTTTTAAGCCAATTTGAGCCTTAAAGCCTTTTATTTTTAGCTCCACAAAATTATTCCTTAGTCGATGTTAGCTTGACTGGTTGACCCTATCCGGAGATTAGGACTTAGTGTTGGTTATTGTGACGGTTTTGTTGAGTGAGATATATTGGTACAAGTGTGGGGTAATATTGGGTTGGGTAAAGTGAAGAATCTTGCAGTTTATCATGTAAAAGAAGTTTGGTTCCATGTATGCACTTACAAAAAGAAGTGGAAAGTAAAGAGGAAGAAAGAACTAGAAATATCAAAACTCATTACCGACCCTGGTAGGATCGGTACCGAACCTCCCACATAGAAAAAAGAAAAAAGAAAAATCAGAAAGGGAAAAAGAGAAAAGAAAAAAGAGAGAAGTTGAGTAATGAATACAATGTGCATGAGCCAAAGTTTCCTTAGTGTTTTAAGCAAGATTAGTTGGGATATTAAAGGGGTTGAAAGAAGTTGAAGTTTGTTCTTTAAAGTTTGAACTGAGTTTGGTATGTTCTTTTGAGAAGTTTTTGGTGAGTTATGGTGGAGCGTTTAGGAGTCTTATTCCCGGATTTTTAGCACCAAAAACCAAAATATTTCCATGCCTTATTGTTGTTACCAATCCCTATTGCAACCCGGTCGAATGAAACTTCTATGAAGTTTTTCATTGAGCATAAATTCTCTTGATGATTTTTATGTGTTTTGACATCTCTGGTGGAGAGTTTGGGGATACAAGTAACAATGACTATGTTGATTTTTGTATATTGGATTGAGTTGAGAGTTATTATTCTAAGCCTAAACACTTGAGAGTTGAGAGAAACACATTACCCTTGTGAGGTTGGACTTTTAGTTGCTTTTTCTTGAGGTTGCTCATATATGTGTGATGACGTTAGATTCACTTGTCTATCTATTTCTATTTGAGCTTTGATGTTGCTTTTTGATAAAGGCATTGACTTGAAGAATGTGATGTTGGTTTTGATTGATGACTTTTTGATTGCTTGAGGACAAGTAAGTCTAAGTATGGGGTATTTTGATATCCACCTTTTTAGTTGTGTTTCTACGGTGTGTTTTTGTGTCTTTGATTCTTTTTCTCTAGTTTGGTGTTTTGTTTTGAGTCGTTTGTGTAGGTTTTCGTATTTTCTTAAGATATGGAGTCTACAAAAGCTTTGGTGGTGTTATAGAAGCTGTTTGGAGCATGTTTTGAGGAAAGGAGGAAAGCACTTAAGGAAAGAAGCCAAGTAAAGATATGAAGAGACTCTAGAGACCCGTTACCGAGCCTAAGGAAGAAGAATCAAGGCGAAAAGAAGGTTAATGATCCCTCTACCGAAGCAAGATGTACGATATCGAGCTAGTTTTACACTCCAGGAGGGTCGTTACCGAGGTTAGCTAGGTCGGTAATGAGGCTTGCAGGAAAGTGAATATGTGAAGAATTCAGCAGAGTTCTACCGACCCTGACGGGGTCGGTACCGAGGGTCCCGTGTCGGTAGCGAAGACAGAATCGGCGCATTTAATGTATTTTTATCCCATTAGATAGTTTTAAGGGATATATCTTTTAGGAGATTTATTTCCTTATAGATAGACTAGTTTTCTCTATAAATACTCTTGTCTAGCTTTAGTTTTCTAATCCCATAATTAACCTAGTTTAGGGTAGAAGTTAGAGAAAGAGAGAGAAGAAGAGGTGTGTGGAGAGAAAGGGACCAGGGTGGAGTTTGCTTGGAAGACAAGTTTTTCAGTTTGTAAGTTTTTCCCTTTCTTTATTAATGCAATTATTTGTTTTCAATTATGAATTATGAGTAGTCTTCTCTCTCTAAGGTTGGGGTTAAACCCAACAATGATTGTGCATGCTCGTTTGTGACAATGATTTGATTGTTTTTATTGCATGATTCTATTCTCTTTCTCTTAATCATTGAAACGAAAGTTGAAATGGAATTTCTCATTCATAGTTAAAGCGAAAGCAGAAAGTTTGAATCAGAATAGTCAATTTGGGTTTTGAAGCGAAAGCGGATCAATCCTAGTTGAAGTAGAAGAGATATATAGTTAAGTTTATCGATTGAACGAAAGTTAGTTGATTTACTTGCTTAGTTGATGAAAGTTGACAACTTTATGTGATAAAGGCATGATCTTTATGTTTCACTAAACGTTTGTATGCATAATTGTTGTTGTGGGGACACCTTAACCTTAGAAATCTCTCTCCTTTGATAAAAACCCTTTCTTTTGATGTATTACTTACGCTCTAAGTAATAAAACTTGACACTAGACTTTCTCCCATGGACGCACCTGACTCCCCTGTACTCAACGGGGTCTTGATTATAAATTTATTTGTTGTCAAGAAACCCTTTCAATAATGACTCTTGATATTAATCTCTTGAATTTTTTCCAATCCATTTCATCTCCTTAGGCCATTACTACAACAAATGGTCATAAATCTTCTATTGCACATTTTGGTTCTACTATTGTTTCTAGTGTCTTGACTCGTTACAATGTGTTGCACTTACCTGATTTTTTATTTAATCTGCTCTTTGTTCGAAAATTGAGTCAAGATATGAAAGTTAAAGTGATTTTCACACCTACTGCCTGCTATATTCAAGGCCCTTCAATGAGGACGCCACTGTTGATTGGTAAAGAGGTCAATGTGTTGTATGTTACTCTTCCAGAATCTGAAATATCTCCTTATCCAACTTCTGATGTTTCTACTGATTTTTCTGGTAATTCAGTTGTGTTGCATTCTAGTTTCAAAAATAGTATAGATATATGGAACTGCAAGTTTGGGCATGCTTCTTATGATCAGTTGTTCACTTTGCCATTGCTTAGAAAATTTGTTAAAAACAAATTGCATTTATTTGTTTTGTATGTCTCTTTGCAAAACAACACAGAAAACCATTTTATTCTTCTAAAACTACATTTGTCTCTACGTTTGGGCTTATACATGTTGATACCTAGGGTCCCTATAAATCCCCTACCCCCTATAAATCCCCTACACATTATGGTTTTTGGTTCTTTCTAACTCTTGTGGACGATTATACTCGATGCACATGGACTTTTTTGATATCCAACAAGAGCAATGCATTATTTGTGCTTAAAATCTTTTGCTACTATGGTCAAGACTCGATTCCAAGTCTCTATTAAAGCTTTTAGTACTGACAACGCTCTAGAATTTGTTCATCCTTCTGCCAAACAGTTTTATAGTGATCTTGGAATAATACATCAGACCTCTTGTGTTGAAAGCCCTCAGCAAAATGGTATTATAGAACGTAAACATAAGCATTTGCTTGAGGTTGCTCGTGCTCTTTTCTACCAATCCAAAGTTCCTCATAAGCTTTGGGGTTACTGTGTTTTAACAACCACCTTCATCATTAATAGTAATGAAGTTAGTTTTAGAAATGGACGGAAGTTAGTTTTAGAAAGATTTAGGTTACGGAACAATATTTTTATAAATTTGGTAGTTTTAGAAAGATTTAGGTTACAGAACAATATTTTTATAAATTTGGAGGCCAAAAGGAATAAGTTTTTTTTTAGGGCACCAAAAGGAAATGACAAAAACTCAAGGGTACCAAGAGGAATTTCCCAAAATTTATCTCCCTATGAGCTTCTTTTCAAAAGGGCACCTGACTATAATTTTTTAAAGACCTTTGGTTGCCTAGCTTTTGTTTATACTCTTAAAAGAGGTAGAGACAAACTATCCTCACGTGCTAGCCCTTGTGTATTTCCTGGATACACTTTTGGTAAAAAATCCTACGATGTGATGGATTTACACTCTCACAAGATTTTCCATTCTCGTGCTATCTCTTTTCATGAGCATCATTTCCCTTTTCACTACATTTCAAACCTTGACTCTCCTATTTTACCAATTCTAGCTTCTAACTACCCTACCCATATTTTTATACCACAAAAAACTTTTTTCTTTACTTGATGCTCTTGAACCACACATTATTGCATCTGATTCTCAACATCATGTTGTTCCATCACATTCGTTTGATGCATCTTCTCCTCTTATCTCTTCTGGTGCATTTCCTTCTCCTCCACCTTTAAGACACTCTACTATACCTCATAATAAACCTTCTTACCTCAAAGATTATATTTGCAACATTTCAGTTGTCTCTTAAAAAAATTTTACCCCTCTCTTCTTTTTCCCTTTTATCCAATTTAGTCTCTTATTCTGAACCATCCACTTATAAAGAAGCTTCTAAACATGATCATTGGATCCAAGCAATGCAAACTGAGAGTGAAGCTCTTCAAACGAATGACACTTGGGATCTTCTTTCACTTCCTCATGGCAAGAAACCTATTTGATGTAAATGGGTTTAAGGCTTCCTCATGGTTCTCTTGAAAGGTTTAAGGCTCGTTTGGTGGCAAAAGATTTCACTCAAAGAAAAGGAATAGACTACCAGAAACTTTCTCTTTAGTGGTGAAAATGCCTACTCTAAGAAGTGTTATTTCTAATGTTGACTCAAGAAAGTGGATTTTACATCAACTTGATGTAAATAATGCCTTCTTACATGGCACCCTAGATGAAGAAGTGTACATGAGGGTTCTTGAGGGAGTTCCTAATCCAAACAACCTTGTGTGTCGACTTAAAAAGTCTTTATATGGCCTATAGACTCACCATTGCTCTTTCTTCTCTTGGTTATTCTCATTCCAAGAATGACGATTCTCTTTTCATTAAGAGGAAAGATTATCATCTTACTCTAGTGGTTGTTTATGTTGATGATTTGTTGGCCACAAGCTCTGATGAGCATGAAATTTCTATTCTCAAGTAGTTCCTTCATTCAGAATTCAACATCAAAGATCTTGGTCACTTACACTACTTTTTAGATCTAGAAGTTTCTTACATTCTTAAAGGTATTGCTCTTACTCAAAAAAAGTTCACTCAGGACTTATTACAAGATATTGCTCTTGATAAATCATCCTCAGTTTGTACTCCTCACCCTTTGCATTGAAAGTTGACAAATGAAGAAGTTACTCTCTTACCTGACCCCATATCCTATAGAGTTTTAATTGGAAAGCTTAATTTCCTCACTCACACAAGGCCCGATCTCTCATATGTTGTTCAAACTTTGATTCAATTTATGCAACAACCTCGGTCTTCTCATTATACAGCTTTATTGCACACTATAAGATACATTCAAGGCACTACTGGTTATGGAATTGTGCTCGATGGTCTTAATGATCCAGTTCTGTCTACATACTCAGATTTTGACTCGGCATCTTGTTCCATTACCAAGAGATCTATTAAAAGTTATGTGTTGATGTTAGGAAAGCCTCCTATTAGTTGGAAGTCTAAAAAACAGTTTGTTGTCTCTAGAAATTCGAATGAAATTGAATAATGAGCAATGGCTCAAGTTGCAGCTGAAACAACCTGGTTGGTACGTCTACTTCATGATTTCGGTGTGCATTCTATTAAACCAGTGATGTTGCATTGTGATACCAATTCTGCTTTGCAAATAGCCAAAAATCCAATGCAACATGAACGCACTAAGCATATTGAAGTAGATGTCCATTTTACAAGAGACAAAATCATGGAAGGCTTGCTCCAATTATCTTACATTCCAACTACTCATCAACTAGCTGATGTTTTTACTAAAATCCTACCATCTACACAACAAGATTACATTTCATCCAAGCTTGGCATGTTGTTACCTACAAAGCTTGAGGGGGGTGATGAATATTATGCAACCGTATTGTTTGTATAAAAGGGAGTATAAATACATCATGTACCTGTAATAAGAGCAATTAATGAAATCCGTTTTTCCCTCTCTTCCAAACTTCTCTCTTCTCTCTTCTCTCTTCTCTCTCTTTCTTCTATACTTTGTAACAAACTCGTCCAAGATGTAACACATATCATTTACTTATGTACATCCACTATTTGCTTGGTCTATTTTCTTGGTTGTTGTATAAAAAACTTAGAGATAAATATAAAATAAAATTGAATATTCGGTTGAAATGGGAATTGAACCCAAGCTCGGTTCCTCTCAAAAGCAAGGGCAAAAAACATTATAATAGAAGAATCCCATTCTAGATAGAAATAGGGAACTTCGAAATTGGCTGAGAAGGCCGTTTGACTTTAAGTGAGAAGGTCGTCGGTCCCAGGCCGAGAACGCCACCATTCCTAAGTCGAGAAGGCCGTAAAATTGCCCCTAGGCTGAGGAAGCCACTTTCCCCTGTGTGATGATTGTCGAAGCTTTTTTCTCTGTACAAATTTGAATTCCAAATCCGACCCATAATGATTTCGGTTGTTGACCTAGAAAGTTTGGATTGTATATTAATCGTACCTTTGATTAATTTTCTTAGTCTATCATCTCTTTTTTAAAGGTTTTAGACCAAGACCTAGATTGGTTTTTATTGCTTCTAATCCTAGACTTAAGTTGATGTTGTTAATTTTTATTGCCTTGTAGATGTTTCTCGCCTTTTGGTTTTGCTTGTCGGGACCATTGTGTTTTCTTCGACCCTCGTCGCCGACCCTTCTCCTTTTTGGCGAGTTTGTCAGGTGCGATCTTCTTTCGTCTTGATTTGTGACAACGACCTTGTGATTCGGACTTGAACCTTTGTTTGTCTTCATTTGACTTTGTTTTGCGATTATGGGTCATCTTCCAGATATCCTGTGTACCCATATGGCTGGCTCATCGATTTGGATTGGCGTATCGAGTGGCGGCGATAGAGCGAGTTCGCTTCTGGTTTATGCTAGATGGCGTGTCTGAATTGAAACCAGTTGCTTGATTATAGTTCATTGCTAGACTTTGGTTGTGTTTTGGGGCTTGGGTCTTTGGGCTTCCAATTTGGCCATTTTAGGCTTGCTTGACTCTTGTGGCTTGGTTTTATTTGTTGGGCTTCTCTTTGAGTTGAAGTCCGATTTGGGTAACCTTTTTTGGATGCCTTTTTATTGGTTTTGCATGTCTTTCTCCAGCTTAGTAGGTACTACCCAGTTTTGGGACTTGTGGTTGGGTGTGGATCGAGCCAATGGGCATGGTCGTGGGCATTTTGTGGATTCTGAAGATCCTCTATTCTGGTGGTGGCAACGTCAGGAATCCTCTCTCTTTACCAAAGTCTGACCTTTTTGTAACCGATTCGCGGCGTTGTACTTCTTTTACGCCGTACTCACCCTACTTCCAAACATTTAGTGGTCTCTTAGTTCGTTAAATGTATTTCCTTTATTTGTTTGTTTCTCTGTCTTGCTTGTCTGGTGTAACCAGTCTTCGGTTGCAGTCTTGACGGCCTCGCAATTTATGAGTGTGATAATCGAATTCTTACCTACTAAAAAGAATAAGAAAAATTGGCAAAAAACCATTGGAACTTGGAAGTTTGGAGGCAACGGAAAATCTCTCCTGGGAATTCATAATTTGCATTTGCAATTTGGTTAATCCTCCCGCTTCTCTTCTTCTTCACAAGCAATGATGAATCCGAATCCTTACATGTATCAATCTCAGTCTCTCCCGCCTAGACCTCCACCACCCACTTGGTACCCACCATTGCCACCAAACCCGCCGCCTTCAAGCAGTTTCTGGGCAAACCCTAATTTTCATGATCGTCTCAAAGAGCTTCATGACACCTTCAGTCTCGCAAAATCAATGTTTGCACATGAAATCCAACTATGAATTATGTACTGTGTTTAGTTGTGAACTGTCAATTTTAATATAGCCTTTTTTTTGCTGGCAATAGGAAGAAAGAGTTGGAGGTTTTGATCGAAGGTAAAGAATCGAATGAATCGACTGGGAAAGAGCTCTTGAAGTTTCTAGAAGGCTCCAGGATTGACTTTGGGGCGCAGGAGAAGATCTCGCTGGAGGCTGCGAGTGGTTTGATGTCGAAATTGCGAGCTTTGCTCGAGCCTTTTAGGGTTGTTGTGGACGAGAAGTGTCCGTGGGAAGAGAAATCTTCCGTGGCTAGGATGGGTGAGAAGATGAAAAAGTCGAAGAGGAACAAGCTTTGGAGGAAGAGGAAGAGGAAACGTGTTTCCCAATTGCTTGCTAAGGTTATTCTCTTTTACTTTGTTAGTTCCATTGCCTTGTATGCTCTTTTGATTGCCTGATTGTGTGAGTCGTATATGATACTGTAACTCGGTAAATTTGATCAAGTTCAGTTTTCTATCTTGGTTTCACGTCTTTGATGGAACTTAGGAGCGTGAGCAGTTTGATCAGTGTGATCGCGAGGCAGATGAATGGAGAGCTAAGGAAATTGCCAAGGAAATTGCACAGAAAAAGGTAATGTATGCATCTTAAGGTCTTGCTGATTGTATATGGAGATATTATCATGGAATTGGAAGCTTTGTTATACTCAACATCTACTTGCTCCTTGGATTTTCCCGTAGGTAGTTTTTGGAGTGGGTATGATTCGATGCATAATGAGGACTGAATGAAATGAACTGGTTGTAAGTTGTATGACAATCAAAGCTTTCACAACTGAATATTTGATAGGTTATAGATATTATGTTGCATATTTTTTTAATTCATAAAATATCTAAATGGTTACATAATATGGTTATGAGATAGTCTACCTGTGGACATGAGTGCTAATGAATGTCGTAATGAGCTTTTAAAAACATTTTGGAACATTGGCCATAAAAAAACTTGTAGAGTTGATGATGCAAAGATGCTCAATTTTGTGTTTGGAGCGCTGCAGGCTGGAGAAGAATCTAAATACTGCTAGCTGCGCTTGTGAAGTTCCTGATATTCTGTGCTGTCTGGTGGAATACATGAATCTTTTGTACTTATAAAGTTTCCTTACTTCAATGCAGGTGGAAAAGATGAAGGAGATTGCAAAACAAAAAGAAAAGGAAGAGAAAAAGAGACTGGAAGCAGAGGTGAGACAAGTGACCAATTTAAACAATAATGAGGCTTGCATGAATGATTCACAATAATGTTTCCTGTTCTCTGGAATTTCAGCTTAATTGAATTAGAACTAGTATAGGTAATTTGGTATATAGGAGAGTTTTTTTTCACCTGCATCTGAGAAATGATACATCACTGGAGTCCTACCTATATAATCCATAATAGTACTTTTCCTTTTGTTACTCGAAGCAGGCTAGAACAGTTTGTTTTCTTGTTGTTCATTTTTTTCTTTAATTAAGATAACAACCCTTTTACCCATTGGTTTCATTCAGCTGGAGCTGGTACTTACTGTGGAGAAACTGAAAGAATTGAGGTCAATCAGAATCGAGAAGTTAAAAAAACAAGGCATGTCTACAAACTTCTTTTATGTATGAAAATTTCCTTCTGCTATAGTTGCTGTTAGTTGATGGGTCTTTTTTTTTCAAACTAAGTGATAGAATTTTAGTGCTCATTTACACATTTAACTGTATATGACTTGTAAAAAGTGAGGATCTTAATTTTAGTGACAATTTAGAGAAGTTTTCAAAAAAAGTTGATTTTGTAACTTTTCTTCTTGGTGTGCAGCTAAAATGGAGCATGCCTCTGTTTGTTATTATTATCATCTTTCTCTCAAAACTCATTCATTCTTGTAAATCATATTAAGTGTTATTTGTACTGACATTAGTATAATTTTTGTTAATTTTTACGTGCTTAAACCTCTATGCAGGGCATTTCTTTCCAGAGGAGGATGACAAGTTCATTGAGCAAGTTAGGGCTGCTGTTGAGGAAGAGGAACGTCAAGCTAGGGCAGCTGCTGATACAGATGCAGCTAAGGATGCAATTGCAACTGCCGAGGAATCAAGAAAGGCGATTCTCAGTGCCAGCTCGAAATCCAAAGATCAAGTTGGTGAAACTGAAAAGGGAACTGAAGAGCAGATAGGCCAGAGTGGAAGTAATTTGTCCTCCACCCCAGCTGCTCGCAAGGATGCAGGAAAAGAAGGATCAGATAGACAAACTAAATGGATGTATGATTATGTGTCAAGCTTACCACTAGAGTTCTATCACTATTATCATGGAAGTAACAACGATATGGGTACTCTTATTGAGGTAATTTGTGATGATTTTCATTTGTAGTGCTAAATTAAATTGAAGTACTGCTAGCTTCACCTCTGCAGCTATGACATCTGTTGGTAAATTGAGATTATGAATAATAATTTAAATAATGAGTCATGAAATGATATTTTTGACGTTGACTACACTTTTCTGAGAATAATAGCTTAACTGGCTTCATCGTGCTAGATTCAATAACTTTCCAGACTAATGAGGTTTAAGCACATTTGTTTGTTTGTTTGTTTGTTTTTTTGAGAAGAGGTTTAAGCGCATTTTTAGTAGGCTGTAATTGGCATATTGTGAAATTTCACTGCACTTTGATGTTCTTGTTTTTTTATTCATCTCTATACCTGCCTTGTTTTATGTTATTTATAAAAAAAGTTTAAATGGAATTTTATATTTTAAAAAATAAAATTGATCATGAATTTCACTGGTCTTATCTGGTTCCCACATTGCACAATTTTGCAGGTCAGGAGGAACTGGGATGCGTATATAAAACCAGGGGGAAGGTAAGAACTATCTTAGATTCATGTTAAATACATAAACACATTTTTTAATAGCTTCATTAGAATGAGACAACCAAAGCAAATGTATTAATTGTGATTCTAATGTCATGAATGTCTTTCTTTGGCAGTCGAATCCCCGGTCACTGGGTTAAACCTGCACCACCATCAGATGAGGTTTGGGCATCCTATCTGGCCCGACCAAAATGAAAGACCTCAAATAACATACAAGGGAAAAAAATACCGGGATCCGCCTTGGTAGATGTTGTATGTTTGGCCACTTTTCAAGTTAAGTTTGGGCTCACAGAGTCTTGTGATCATTGATATCAATCTTGAATTAACTTGTTTTAGTTACTTTTATAAGAAATTGGGCGATCTTAACAATTGTTTTTTCCTCACAGATTGATGGCTAGCTCCCAAATGATTGGATGATATGAGGTTGTAATAAAGGCGCATGCACTGATGAAAATGGCCATGACAATCATATATACCTACCGTTTATGCAGTGACTACATTGCTCAGATGCTCTCAGGCCCAGTTTCACTGTAAATGCAAGCAAACTTCAGAAGTCAGAGCTACAACATGGTGTACAACTATTACGATTCAATGTTTACACTAATTTTCAAGTGGAGTTGAAGATAGGTTTTTGGTTGTGTTATCAGCATAGTTGATCTTTTAGAGTAGTGTTATCAGCGTTGTTAATCTTCTACAGTGTCGTACTGATGTGTGCTCACTATTACAAATTGCTATTTGATTGATCCTGATTAGAGTTTTTCAATCTCAAATCATTGTTGAACCATCTTTTTCCGATTTCTCTATTGGTGCACATTGTCTTCGGAATTTAAAAGAATAGACTTTATCGAATGTGAGCTTGTTGACATCATCATCAATAAGTGTTGTTCATCCATGACAAAACAATAGCTTGTCCATACATTAAAACAAATAAATAAAAACTAACCTAGGGTGGGTTTCGTAGAGTGAGTTTTATGGGTAGGGTGTATATAGTTGCATCTTTTGAATTGTGTTTAGGGAGTTTGGTTCAAATAAAACAACCTCTTATCATGAAACGTGAAACAAGTGCACTTTTCATTGTTCGTAGTACACTTTTTATACAAAAGTGCATTGCAAAATACAAAAAGTGCAATCCGAAAAAGTGCATTACAAAAAATATGAAAAGTGCACTGCAAAGTACGAAAAGTGCAAATCCGAAAAAGTGCATTCCGAAATAGGAAAAGTGCACTACGAACTAGGAAAAGTGTATTCGTATCAGGATAAGAGTTTATTTTATAAGAACCAAACTCTTTGTTTAGGTGATTGTATAGTTGTATGTTCAAAAAGCTATTTATAAAACTTTAGGTGTTTGGTTGTGGTCCCTTTAAAATTGATTTTTCTTTATGAACAAGGGTAATATGAGATTTTTGTTTTGTTTTTTGATCTTGTAAATATATGCAAGAAAAACTCATCAAAATATCTCAATCACCTATCCTTCTCAAACTCAAAAAAAAAAAACTTCGACTACTAAAAAAGCTTGAATGGACTTTTTTTTCTCTTATTTTCATTCCTCTTTCACAAAAAATGCAAGCTATTGTCAAATCCTTATTTGTAACACTTTAAAAAAAAAAAAAGGAAAACGAAACAAAACTTGCGAAAACAAAGAACAAACATGCAACAGATCTAAAGATTGAAAGAAAAGTGGAACAAGGATTGGTAACACAATTTATCTTTCGCCAATTCTATGGAGTCTCATATCGGGAAGACTCGCCCAAAATCCACTAAATTTTCGAAAAATCTCAAAAATCGGTTACAAAAAATATACAAGCTCTCAGATCTAAAGTAAGAAGAAGAAGAAACAACGAAGAACGGAAAGAAACAAGTAGTGCAAGGTAGAAGAAGGTAGCAATAGGGTTTCGGCCCCTATCAAGGTTGTCGAGGCTTTGAGATAAAGCCTCGAAGAAGTCGCAGTCGGATCTCTATGAGCAGGACACGGCGTTGCCTTCATCGTCAGGTTGCTCCACCACCGAACAAGCCTCCTTCTCTCTCTCTCTCTCTCTCTCTCCCCCCCCCCTATCGCTTTTTCCTCTCTCTGGTACGCTGTGAGCTTTGAATGACCTAGTGAGCAAGAGAAGCAAGCTTTTATAGCTCGGTCCAAGCAGTTCCACTTCAACGCAGCATTTCATGCGAGCTTCATGAAATGCTGCGTTGATCAAAAGCTAGGATGAGGCCCATTCAAAACAAGTTTAAGCCCGGTTAACCTACCTCCGAACCAAGCAAGGCTTGGGAAGGCTAAGAACCCGGTTTAACTCAGGTCTGGTTCAATTTAAGCTAGTGGTTGATTCTTCTCTTACATAGATTATGAATCAAGTGTGCATACGCTATACAAGTGCCTTATGTCACCTAAAGCTTAAACAAGATTAATCAAAACATAATAAAAATAAAACTCCAAAATCTTCGTAATAACTTGAATAAATAAATAGGTCCTCCAAAGCAAATTGAGATCCTCATCCAGATTTTTTAGTCCCCGTATTTCTTCCATCTTCTGTACCACACGTTAATTGGTTAAAGTTTATTTTTTGTTACATTGCGTTGGTTTGGACATGTTCAGAGGCAAGCCTTGCGGAGCCAGTTCGTAGGTGTGAGAGCCTAGTATTAGGAGACTTACGTAGAGGGAGGGGACGACCGAAGAAATGTTGGAAGGATAGTATAAGGCAAGATGTCAACGAGTTGGGGATTTCGACGGATCTTGTTGTGTGTAGAGATAGTTGGAGGGAGACGATTCGAGTAGCGGACAACTAGGCACCTGAACGGACCGGTCCACGGCGGCCTAGAGGCTTCAACGCTTTTGTTTTGGTTTTATGTTTTTGTTTCGTTTCTTTTGCCTTGGTTTTGTTTTGTCTCTTCTTTGCCTTTTGGTTACCACGTTTTTATGTGCTTTTATGGGTTTTATGTGCTCTTTGGTCTTGTCGGGTCTATTGGTCGCTCCCCTCGCTTTAAGCCAGGGTGCCCCGTTGCTTTAAGCCAAGGGTGCCCTCATCTTGATCCCCTAAATTTCCCGTAAGGGAAGTTCCACTGGGTAAATGTTGTTGTTGTTATTGTTGTTGTTGACATGAAGTGGAGCATAAAATTTCTCTCTCGAAAAAAAGAAATTGGAGCATTGAAATTTGAAATGAATCTCCGTCCAAGGTAAGCAGGACCCTGCACCAGGTAATTGGGACACCAAAAAGAAAGCTATATTGCTATTTTGTGTTTCCACTTCCATTGCATTCAGATCAGTTGCATTTTATACTTGTCGATATTGTGGGAGAAGATGTAACTCATTGATCTCATGGGATGTCGAGGTGCATTTGTGTCATTTATCAATCCTCGTCCGTCAATTTTACAACCAAGTGCTGAATTGTGCCACGTACTCGTGATACCCATTGCATAAACACGTCAATTATCAATCCTAGACCGGGTTTTACATATTTACATCTACATAAATTGGACAGGTTAATCCTTATTTACCCATCCCATTAAATTTATATATATATATACAAAAAAGTTGACGAGGATAAAAGATGGTCATATGGTAAAAATCTACCGTGTATAAAAAACAGAAGCATCAAATGCAACCGATAGAGATCATGTTACAACTTATAACCTGTATAAGTTATATAGCCATCCACAGCAGACGAAATAATTCAATAACAAGGTTGACAAAAGGTGCATTCAGGAAACACAAGGTTAACGTTTGATGTATCAGGGATGGCAAACTAATATCCATGCAACATAGGGCTAGTTGGATGTCTAGCCAATAAAAAGGAGAACATGAGAGCAGAAAACAAGCAAAATTGAAACTTCAAAGTTTGACACCAAAAGATGAAAACCAAATATTCAAATCTCAAAATGCCAAGCACTTTGTTCTCATTCAACTGTAACATTGTCAGAGTCTAGAAAACTCAGGTATAAAGCACTAGATAAGTGAAAATATATGTAATTCCCATATCAGAGTGAATATCATCCTATCCTCAAACAGTAAACTGATGTAACATTCATCAAGAAGCAAGATTAAAAGCCGGAGACCAAGAACGAAAATATGGCAGCATAAGTATTTTACGAAGACAAGGAACTTAGGAGAAAGCCAAAAGTTCAAACCAAGATTATAAAACCATGCTGAGAATCTGCCTTGAGAAATCTAAGCTGCCTTCTTGTTCAGAGGTACTTTGGGAAGCTTGCTAAGGTACTTGTCATTCACCACCAAATATTGCTTCTTCACCTCAACAGTTGCTCTCTCTGCAAAAGAGTCGACTTTGTCCTCGTGCTTCTCGTAGAGGAAAGGCACGGTATGCAGCACGACGAAAACTGTGATACAAAAATACAGCAAAGATTTTAGGAAATTTATAGAAGAATCCATACACCGCAGAAGGACCATGCAGAGATAGAACTGCCTTACTTATGTAGACAAGGGTCAAGAAGTTGCAAGAGCTACCCAAAATAGAGAACAGCCACAAACCAGCAATGACCTGCTCACAGAAAACAAGTTATTAACCACATAATCAAATGATGGTACACTAAATGCAACATGATAATAGCAATAGTTGGATATCCACTAAATTGAGAATCTAAAAAGTCAGTCAAGTGCAACTTTGACAATCACATACAACAAGGAACTTCTTCAATTCTCTTCCTAAAGCAATTTCGTGCAGAAGATGAAGCCCTCGGTTAAGCTCATAGCTCACAGCAGATGCAAATTGAAGAATGGGTTCCGAAGGAAGATTGACTTCTGGGATGCGAGGTGGGCTCCTGAAAGTTAATATTTTAATACTTCAATCAATGGACCAAGAAATGAGCACAATCAATCAAAAACAGAAAGCTATCAGGTATGCATAGAAAAGCCTTACTTGTTGATAAAGGTGCTTGCATTTGCCCAAAGAAAGAGGATTGCCAGAGAGAAGATCAAAATGTGACAAATCAAGGTGAGAAGATGGTATTCGAGCAACTCAAAGAGAACCCAGATAACAGTTGCTGTTCCCAGTACACCAGCTGAGACCTTCTTGTCCCTCCAGAGGAGCACATCAGCAGCTGAGACCACAAATTTTTGTTACAGAATGATATGACATATAATATAAAACCACGCACAAAGTTATACCTAAAATTCCAAACACCATTTTTTCCCTTTGATAATATATCTTTTACTTGATATGTAGAAGCAGACTTACGATTAAAGAAACTCAGATATCAGATACAATTAGGGATCGAGAAATTACGAGCAAGATGTTTTCTTTCATGATTAGTAGAAATTCCCAACACATTCACATTCGGATTTCAAACAGGTCAACTAGAGCACTAACAACACGCCACAATCAATCTACCAGAATAAATGTTAAACAACCACAAAAAAGGAAGAAACTTTCACCGATCTAATCGAAATGAATACAAGTATAGTGAATACCACTGCTCGTCAGATCCAAAATTAACAAAAGTCAAAGAAAAGAAAAAAATCAACAATAGGTTCGAACTAACGTTTTCCTCCACCGAGAACATGGTGGACTGGTTTCTCTCTTCCGAACAGGCGATTGACCTTAGCCTTAACAGAGGAAGACTCCTCAAACGCCGGCGAGGTGACCGATGCCGGAACAGGAACGGGAGCGGGAGCGGGCTTCTCCTCCTCGGCATCCGAAGAAGACGACGAGGACGAGTGGTCCTCTACCGCCGCCTTCTCGCCGTGGTGGTGGTGAAGCTTCTCGGCGATCTTCTCCATGAACGAGTGCTCCTCCTCCACCACCGGCCCCTTGTGTTCACCGTTCTCCGCCATGGATGCTCACACTTGCAAACTCTACGAATGTGAAGCGGAGTTGAAGAAACCCTTGGGAAAAGGAGGAGAAATGCTTTTTCTCTCTGTTCCGCTTGGGGCGCATTTTATAACGGCTCGTATCACAACACAACTGATCCAATCTGGGCCGTCCATCTAACTTTTCCGAGCCTCAGGTTCGGAATTTCGGGTGAACAGATTTGAAAATAGAAAAATGCGGATGGTAAGGAAAACACCAGATTTAGGAACTTTATCGCAAGATAATCACTTTTATAGTGTACTATGTTATTTTTGGTCGTTAAAGGTAGGGGAGTAGGTTCCAAGTGCAAAATAAAACATTACATGAGAATCGTATGAGAAAGAGTAACTAACTCCCTAGATCACCCAACTAAAGTTTTCAACACTCAAAGATGGGTCATGTAAAATATAAACACCTAATGAAAAAGAAATTGCTAGTCAAGCTAACATGTTAATCCCATTCAGTATCCCGGTCTGGACGTAGGCCGTACAGGTGAATCAGGCGCGAGAGCAAAAAAAAAGCTAACATGTTAATTATCTTATTATATATTCTTAGCAAAATCATACTTCCATCTCTAGAAACGCCTAGCTTGGTTAGCTATATAATAAGTAAATTGATGATGGACAATATCGTAAAAGTCTAAGATGGAGCAAGCACCATAATTTAATAGTTGCCATTATACAATTGTCATTATGATGCATAAAGTCAAACAAACCTTCTATCGTTACTACCTCATTTAACATCCCATATTGTTACACTTCCTACAAAATCTTCACCTGACTCACCAACGTTCAACTTAACCTAATTTAGCTTTTAATTTATGCCAAGCAACAAAAATTTCTTGGTGTGGCATTATTGCTCTCATACAATCAACTCTTACTAAAGCCTTTTGAAACTATCCAACATATATGATTATGTATACAATATCACTTATATATCCATCCTCACAAGTTCATTTCAAAATATATGAGCGCTATGTCATTTCCATAAAAACGAACTCCCAATTCCAAAAATGACTTTCTAACTTAATCCTTTTGAGGTAATATAGGAAGTGGTCATATTGTTCTGAAGTCAATTAATCAACATCATGATAGGAGAGGAATATGGATGCCAAAGAATCGAGCACCAAACCCTACATATATACCTCCCTTCCACTAACAGTTTCAAAGCATGTGCATATTAGTATCAGCAACATTACGACACAATTCATAATTATCATCATCGGTGAGGAGTCAACACATTCATGCAATGTTCATGAGAAGCTTTCCCAAAGCTACAATCCAAAGAAAATAACGAATTTTCTCCGATACTTTCAACTTCCAAATCATCTTGTAAAGATTCAAATCAAAAGGAAAACTTGAGGGGTTACCTTGTAGGTAATATTCTAAAAAATCTACCTAAGCCTCGCCTACACATTTTCAGCCCTTCTAGGCACTAGGCGGCCCCTCTCCGCCTAGGGGCCACCTAGCATTTTTAGAACATTGTTCGTAAGAGCCTATATGCTAAACTCATTAAGTGATTACATTCAATGTATAAGCCCAACTCCTAACATCTAACCTTTGTAGCTCTTTAGAAAGAGTAGTGGTTGCAAGCTTCAACAAAGCACTTGTAGAAAGATAATGACTAATCACATCGTACGTCCAACCAATTCTAAGAGACCATAACTAAAATACAAAACGGTCACCGAGGTCAATTGGAATTGCAATTATAGCTATATACAATAACGGATAAGGATAGAGCCAAGCATTTTGCAAGAAAAAGGATGATATGACCATTACTAAAGCGCCAAATTGAGCCTTTTTAACAATCTCTTGTGCAACCTAATGAATTCCCTTCCAAGTAAAAAGATCTAGTTTTGGTACGAGACTTCAAAGTTTTTTGAGTGCATATATCTTTTTTCGTTAGGAAAAATGTAAGATTGGGTGAAATATCATTTGCCTTAATCGAATATGAAATGATAATATACATAATTATTAGCTCTAGTATACATACCTATTTGTGTACTTGTGTTTAGGTTAGAAAATTCTTGAGCGTCATTTGCATATCTTGATGAGAGTTTTGAGTGTTTTGTCCTTGTGTTGGTGTGTTTGGAGTGAAGAGTTCTAGGCTAGGTTTAAGAGTAAGAGTAGAGTTAGGCAAAGGGTAGATGTGGATCAAGCTATAGAGAGGTGTAATAGTTGATCACGAGTTACCTTTGTAAACATACTAAAAAGATTATTAGAATAAGCCTAAGGGCTTTTGAAGTCTAACTAAGTGAGAAGCTTGGAAGGGAGTGATTTTTCACTTAGTAAGCTAGTTGGTTTGCTAAGTGTTTCCACTATACATCGTTTTGTTTGGTACACTCTTCCTACATTAATTAAGTTATTTTTACTACTTATACTCGGGTCGTAGACTTCACAAAAGTCGACGACTCCTTTAGTACTAATGATCCTACAAAAGTTGTGAGCCTAAGGGGGTTAAAAATGTTTTTGTAAGAAAGTGGCCTAAAGACTATTTGCAAGATTCATAGAAAAACTATCAAGGCTAACTTACCTAAAGTTGCAAGATTCATATGACGTGACGATCAAATGGCAGGACCACCTAAATATTTTGTTTTACAAATAGCATCTCAAGCAATCGAGTCTATTTTTTGTTGGCTATCAAATGCTCCATAAATGAAACACTGGAAAAGGTAATCAAATTCAACATGTGTAGAGGAAAGTATACGTATTGTGGACATAGTGTAGGAAGGATGAGAAGTGCATACACACTTAGATAGGGTAACACGTACTGCAAAACTCAAAAGCTTACCCTTCCATCCAACAAGTCTTTATTGAGCCTTCTTCAAAAAATAGCTTGAAGATGCTCTTTTAAATACAGTGTTAAAAAATTGACATTCTAAATATGATCCTAGCTCATGCGTGGCTAAACAACAACAACAACAACAATAACCTAGTGTACTCCGCTACAACAGAATCTGGGGGGCCAGGATAGGAACACCCCTGGCTTAACGCTGAGGGGGAGTGCCCTGAAAGGCCCGGGTAGGCCCACCAACCAGAAACCCTGCAAGCACAATACCAGAATCGACACCCAGATCAAGCAACTCACCACAACACTCAATCAAAACAAAAGCACAAAAAAGGCACCCTCAACAAAAAAACCAACAAACAGAACAAAGCACAACCTATCCAAACACTCAAACCACGTGAGACCTTCTCCCTCCATCTGTCCCTACATACTGCTAGTTCTGCTGAAATCCCCAATGATCGATATTCTGCTTTATATTGTCCCTCCAACATTTCTTAGGTCGCCCTCTACCTCTACGGAAGTCTCCAAGGTCCAGACACTCACACCTACAGACTGGCTCCCCTGTACCCCGCCTCTGCACATGTCCAAACCATCGGAGTCTCGATTCTCTCAACTTATCCCCTATACTGGCGACCCCTACCTTGCTTCTGATCTCTTCATTTCTGATCCTATCCCATAGCGTATGTCCACACATCCATCTCAGCTACCATCACTCTCTGCTCTTGTGCCTTCGTGGTTGGCCAACATTCCGCCCCATAAAGAATAGCAGGCCTGATAACTGTCTTGTAGAACTTACCCTTGAGCTTTAACGGTACCTTCTTGTCGCACAGAACTCCTGATGCTGCCCTCCACTTTTGCCAACCTCTCTGAATCTGATGCGTAATATCCTCGTCGTTGCCTCTGTCACTCTACAACATTGAACCCAAATATCTGAAACTCTCTTTCTTCATAACAATCTCTCCACCTAAACGAACTTCGTCACTGTCATCTGCTCCTTGTCCAAACTTGAACTCCACGTATTCCGTCTTTGTTCTACTCAGCTTGAAACCTTTAGACTCCAACGTCTCCCTCCAACTCTCAAGTCTGCTACTAACTCCGTCCCTAGTCTCGTCCACCAGCACAATATCGTCCGCGAACAACAAACACCAAGGGATGTCTCCTTGAACTTCCCTCGTCAAAACATCCAACACCAGCGTGAACAAGAAGGCTAATATGCCCGAAATTTCCGTGAAGTAGGGACCAATAATTAGAGGAACATTATGTAGTACAAAATGATTGGATTTAGCCAAATTCATCTTTTTTTTAAAGTAACAAAAAATTAGTCAATACATTGCATAATAAGTTAGTTTCTCACATTAAATGAGCATGGAGGTCGAAAAAAGATGTACTAAGAACATAGAAAAAGGTAAGCACTTCATTTCATATCTTCTAAGGTTTGTAAATGTCTTTTTAAAGCTAGGGTTAATGAAATCTAGAATTACTGCATAGATAAATCCAAAATTCTAGTAATATTAGGGTTAACAATGCATGTAGTTATAGGTTTGATGCTCGATTCTCATGCTTTTGTAAGGTTCAAATATGGTTGAAATTTAAAAAATTTGTAATTGAATCTAGGGTTTATAAGTAAAAATTTAAAAAAAGTGATGAATTTAACATTCATAAGTACTAGAAATCTAAACTAGATATACAATTCATACGTAGATTAAAATTAAAAATATAATATTGACTATGGTTCGTATTTTTATATGTTCATTTCAAGTTCAACACCTTCTAAATATCTTTTGTCTTCATACTAAGTTCATCATTGCTTAAATAGCTTTATTGATCCACTTTTTTTTAGCAAAGCTTTATTGATCCACTTGAATGCATTTTTACATGCATTAATCACAAGAACCCTTCAGTAAAATTATTAGCAAAAGAAATATTGTACTTTATTAAATAATTTCTTGCATAACAAAGCATTCATTAGGGAGATTGAGATTCTAATATCAAACACATGGGTTATGTTGTAGTCGTTTGAGGTAGTCAAAATTGAACATGTACCTCGTGACTGTAATAAGGTAGTAGATCTGATTGGGAGTCTACGCCATTAGTGTAGCACCCATCAACTTCAGATGCACTCAAGACTTCAGGTTCATCTATAAAGATGCTATAGGTTGATTTTATTCAACCTAATTCTTTCATACTCAAAAAATATTAATATAGAGCATAAGCTAACTAGAAAACATATATTGTACTTTTCAATTTGAAATGTTATTGCACAAGGAATTTAGAAAGAATCATTACTAATATTTATATTCCTTAATAGTAATGGATAAGTTTTGACATTAGTTTAGTATCATCGTTCACCGCAAAACGATGTCAATTCATATCATCTCTTTTTTTTAACTTTTTAAAATGAGGAAAATAAAACATAAGCTAGCAAGAAAAAGGGGGCATTAGTATTGAAGAGGGTTCATGTTTTTATATTATAAAGTTCATAAATATTTGTTTTATGATATATCTTTGGTATAAATGTAAATCTTGAGGCATTAAGTATTTTGTGCACCATATTGTACATAGAGTTCGTGTTTTTATATTATAAGGCTTATAAATATTGGTATTATGGTTCGTGTGTGGCCTATAAGCGAGTTTTGATGCGCGCATTAGGTGTTTTGTGCACCATATGATAAACTAGAATTTATGTGTTTCTATTGTAAAGTAATAAATATTTCTCTTATGGTTCATACTTAGTTTATAAGCATGTTTTGATGCATCAAGTTTGTAGTGCACTGAAGTGCTAACTACGGTTCATTAATTATTTCGTATTGTAAAGCTCATAAAAGGGTCATATGCTTCATATACTATAAGCATGAGTTGAAAACTTATATGCATAATGGCTAAAACGATAGAGCAATAGGCTTATGCACATAGATTTAGGGTTCAAATTTCACATATGGTAATTAGAGTAATAAAGTATATATATGCAAACACAAATGAGAAAAAGCAAACTGGAAAAAACCAGCAAGTGAGCAAGACTAGATTTACCATCAAGTAAGAAAATCAAGGTTGTCATCAAGTCATTTGTTGGACTTTTTAAACCTTAGAAAAATTCCCCATAAAATAAGGTTAAATGGAGAAGTATAAAGATGATCACATTATATTGGTACTCTTATACCTCTATGGCTTTTGGGTTTGTTTGCATTGCTAATAGTGATCTTGTGGATTGGAATAAAGTTCACAAAAACTAATGTTGATATTTTATGAATAATGTTCGTGTTTTTAGTCTAGTTTTAGGTGTCTTTCTTAGGTTGTTTAGTTTAGTTTTTGTAGGTTTTAGAGTTAGTTTTATGTGTTTTTGGATAAGTTTGCATATTTTGTGAAAAGTATGGAAGCTACTCCGTTTTGTGTCTTTTTTTAGGTTTTTAAGCGGAAAGGAGCACTTTTCAAGCCGAGTTGAAGTCTTGTGGTGGAAGGTAGAATGAATGGAAGATAAGGAAGAAGATTGCATGGGAGAATCGAGTTAAAATCCTAGTTAAAGCCAAAGAAAAGTTCGAGAGAAGCCAAAATAGAGGCTCGGTAACGACCCTGTGAAGGTCGTTAACGAGGCTGAAAAGATAGAGTTTTGTAAGGGATTCAGAAAAGTCTATCGACCCTGTGCGGGTCGTTAACGAGGGACCCGTGTCAGTAGGGGCGCAACCGACTTTCGAAAATTATATCTTTTATCTTATTATCTTTTAATTAGGGTAAGTTTATATCTTTTAGGTTTTTTTATAGATAGCTTTATTAATATAAATATCCTTGTTCTAAGCCTAGGAAAGGGGGGATATATGCTAGTTTTAGGAGAAGTCAAGAGAGGGAGAGAGTCGGATTGGTTCGATCGAGAGAGAGGAGTAGTTCGGTGATCGAGCTCTCGTTAGTTTGTTCTTCAGTTTATTTTCGGATTCCACGAGATTGTAAGACGATATTTTTAATTTCAAGTAATTTTAGTTTTGCTTTCAATGTTCTCTTTGGTTAAAGTTAATTGCTTTATTTCAATGAAGTGTGAGTAATTTTCTTATCTAGGGTTGGAGTTGAAAACCCGACATAGTTGTGCATGTTTGAATGAATGTGTTGAGTCTTTGATTGCCTTCTATCATTTGAATTGCTTGTTGTGCTTATGCTTAGACGATAGTCGAAGTAATTCGAGTTTGTTGCTTGATCGAAAAAGAAAGTTATAGACTTGAATGTTGATACTGTTCGATAACGAAAGTTTCTAGCTTTGGATTCAAAACAAGTAATAAAAGTGAATTGATTTATGAAAGTTGATTGAGTTACTTGTTAGTCAGCAAAATTTGATAGATTTATCTTTAAATGCATGATCTTTATCTTCACATAAGTTTATATGCATGGCTATGTTGTGGTAACCCTTATCCTAGAGCTTTTTATCCATTGAATTTGCTTAGATTTTCCTTTCTTTTCCTTCGTTACCGAGGCACAATGATTCGGTACCGAACCAGCGTTTGGGTCGTTAGTTGCTCTGTTTTTGGTAGATTTCCAAGTTCGTTAACGACCCTGACAAGGTTGTTAACGAGGTTGGTCGTAACTGTTTTTGCTTGTTTTGGTTTGTTTTCTTGTTTTATTAGTTGGTAGACGAACAACCTTGCTTCCCGTGGACGAACCTAACTTCGCTATACACAGAGGGGTCTTGATATAAGTTTATTTGTCGTCAAGAAACCCTATCAACAAATTGGCGCCGTTGTCGGGGAAGCAACTGTGTTTGTTTGTTTATCTATGGGTCTGGGAATAGCCCGACCCCGTTTTTGTTTTAATGTTGTTTTCTGTGTCTGATTTCTTAGCGTATGCCTGCAGGACGTCGCATGCTCGAATTTGACAAGACCGGTTACTATTCTTGACCTGAACACACCTTGCATCGTAGACAAAGAGAAAAGCGAGCCATGGCTACATCTGAAGAGATGGCTCGACAAATGGAAGTCCTCTAGAGGAAGATGGAGGCGTTACAAGCTGATCGAGACATCGATGTTGTCGCCGCTGGTCGTGAACGAGTGAACAGTGCTCGTTTACAAGAAGAGCTGAATGCCTATTCGAGGAATGCCAAGCAATATATGCATCCAAAACTGAGGGTGACAGATTCTGCAATCGTGCTTCCAGAGATAAAGAAGACATTTGAGATTAAATCTCAATTCATATCCTTAATAAAAAGGGCTCAGTTTGAAGGGAAACCTACTGAGTGCCCTATGGAACATATTAGGAACTTTCTTGATTTATGTGACACTATTGTTGTTGAAGGTGTCTCACTTGAATATGTTCTATTAAAAGCTTTTAGGTGGTCTTTATTGGAAAGGCCCTGAGCTGGTTGGAGAGCTTACCTCCTAAGTCTATCAGGACTTGCAAGGCTTTGTATGATCAATTTCTTACAAAGTTTTCCCCTCCTGCCAAGACAACGAAGTTGAGAAAACGCATCACCTCCTATTACCAGCTGCCTAACGAGACCTTTATAGAGACATGGGAGAGATTTAAGGAGATGCTCGGACAATGCCCCACTCATGGGCAACCTTTATATGTGCTCCAAGAAATCTTTTTCCAGTGAATCAATGCAGAAACAAAGAACCGCATCAACACACACACATTGTGTGCGGTTTTATAGAGATGGATCCCACAGCTGCATGGGAACTGTTGGACAAGTTGTCTAACTACGATGCCATGTATGGTACCCAGCAGCCATCCCAGCCACAGAAGCGTCTCTACATGCCTAACAAAGACGAAGTTTATCCCGATGTAAAACGTCAATTTCTACAAGATGATATCAACCGCCTTAAGAAACAGGTAAGTTTTTTGAAAACCTCTCAACCTTGTCAAGAATGTGGTTCTTCTGCCCATAGTACTTCTGCTTGTACTAACATCGAGCAGGTTAGAGCCGCTGAGACTTATGTTGAGATAAATTACATGAGAGGTCCATACAAGAACCAGCCTAATAACTTTGACAGGTCGAACAATTACCCGACATGGAGTAATCAAAACCAGAACCAAACCTATGCAGCACCCCCACTGGATAGACGGCCCGCGCCGTATCGACCTCTAGGCTATCAAGAGCCACCATCTTGGGTACAAGGACTCCATGAAGGGATCAATGGCGTAAAGAATGAAATCACTGGAGTCCAAACCAACCTTAACAATCAGATGAAAAGATGGGGAGAGTTTGATGTATAGAAGAAGAATGTCGACTCACAACTAGGGAACCTCGCCGCACAAATTCCGAGACCGCAAGGGCAACTCCCGGGCCGTCCCGAGGAGAACCCTAGAGGACAAATAGCGGCGGTGCACCTTAGGAGCGGAAAGACATTACCGGAGCGTGCCAAGGCTAAGGAGAAGAGCCCCGAATCGGAAGAGGACGCCACGACCCAGATCGACAATGAGACAGAGAGGGTCGTTACCGAGCCTGAACAAATCGGTACCGATGCTCCCAGGGTCGTTAACGACCCCAATCCAGGTAAGTTCTCTACCCATGGCTCCTCTCTTGATCCCAGGCTCGTTACCGACCCCACCAGGGTCATTAACGACCCTCCGAATGCACCAATCGACCCTAATATTGACCCGGTAGCATCACCTCTCGAGCCCGCTTTGGCTCCGAGATTGGTGAAATCTCTTCCCTTTCCTACTAAGAAGTCTAATGACTCCACTAAAGGCAAGTTTAAGCGTTTCGTTAAGATTCTCCAAGGCTTAAATATTTCTATACCATTCGCTGAGGCCCTAAGCGAAATGCCGGCTTACACGAAGTTTTTGAAAGACATTCTTGGTAGGAAACGATCTATAACAGAGCTTCAAGATGAGGTCCGATCTATCACTCTTCTAGAAAAACTAGGCGACCCAGGGAGATTTGCTATCACAATTGGCATAGGCACCCACCGATTCAAAGCCTTATGTGATCTCGGTGCCACTGCAAGCCTCCTACCTTTATCAATCTAGTCGAAAGCTAACATGGGACCATTGGAGCCAATCAATATGCGGCTATACATGGCGGACGGTTCATGCGTCAGGCCAACATGGGTTGTAGAAGATTTTCCGGTTCAAGTGGGCAAATTTTTTGTTCCCAATGATTTTATAGTTATGGAGATGCCCGAAGATCCGGTGGTTCCTATTATATTAGGGAGACCGTTCCTTGCCACAACCGGAGCCATAATTGATGTTAGAAGGAGACTCCTAACTTTCAAAATTGGGGATGAGGTGGTGGAATTTCGATTCAACCCGACGATGAAGGAAACATATAGAGCTGAAGTTAAGATGCTCTACACCCACAATGAATTCATTGAATGTGGGGACCCCGTCGGAAGATTATTGGCGAGTGATGTATTCTCAGGCCGAAGATGGTCCGAGATCGTTCCTGCAGTCTCGGTATCAAGTCCACCTACCTCGGTACCGAGTCTCCTGGCAGATGAAGATAGCTCGTTAATGACCCTGACTGCATCGTTAACGACCCTGACCGAGGACAACGAAATCTCGTCATTTGAATACCTTGAAGAGGTTTTGAAGACGGAACTAGAAGAGCCTATTCTCATTCCAGCTGAGCCTTCTCCAACACTGAAACCTCTTCCGGAATCTCTCAGGTATGAATTTCTTGGTCCTAATTCTTCTTTCCCTGTCATCATCAATGCCAATTTAAAAGATGATGAAGTAGAAAAGCTTCTTACTGTGCTTAGGACACATAGAAAAGCTATAGGCTATTCCCTAGATGATATAACCGGCATATCCCCTTCACTCTGCATGCATAGGATATACATGGAGAATAATCATAAACCCACTATCGAGCATCAACGTAGGTTAAATCCTAACATGAAAGAAGTGTTTAAAAAGGAAATCATTAAACTACTTGATGCAGGGATCATATTTCCTATATCGGACAGCCAATGGGTTAGTCTGGTGCATGTAGTTCCCAAAAAAGGGGGAATGACCGTAATTGAAAATGAAAAGGGAGAGCTAATCCCTAGTAGGACTACAACTAGTTGGAGGATGTGTATTGCTTATAGGAAGCTCAATAGTGCAACTAGAAAAGATCATTTTCCGCTTCCTTTCATTGATCAAGTGTTAGAACGCTTAGCCTAGCATGATTATTTCTGTTATTTAGATGCCTATAGTGGATTTTGGCAGATTCCCATTCATCCTGATGATCAGGAAAAGACTACCTTTACATGTCCATATGAGACTTTTGCTTATAAAAGAATGCCATTTGGGCTTTGCAATGCCCCCGCCACCTTCCAAAGGCGTATGATGGCCATTTTTTCTGATATGGTAGAGGATATTGTAGAGGTCTTTATGGATGATTTCTCCGTGTATGGTTCTTCCTTTGATGTTTTTGTTGTTAATCTTGCTTGTGTTCTTAAAAGATGTGAAGAAACCAACCTTGTGCTTAATTGGAAAAAGCGTTATTTCATGGTTCAAGAGGGGATAGTACTAGGACACCTTGTCTCTAAGAGAGGGATAGAAGTAGATAAAGCAAAAACTGAGCTTATTGAGAAATTACCTCCTCCCTCTTCTGTAAAAGACATAAGGAGTTTTCTAGGGCATTCTGGTTTTTATAGAAGCTTTATCAAGGATTTCTCTAAGATAGCTAAACCATTGACTAACCTACTAATGAAGGATGTAGTGTTTGAGTTGTCTCCAGAATGTCTTGAAGCATTTTACAGGTTAAGAGCAACCCTCGTCTCCGCTCCCATTATGCAGTCCCCAGATTGGACCTTGCCTTTTGAGATTATGTGTGACGCTAGTGATTATGCTGTTGGCGCAATTTTGGGACAACGGAAGGATAAGAAGCTCCACGCCATCTATTATGCAAGTAAGACGCTTGATGAGGCGCATAGTAAGTATATTACAACGGAGAAGGAATTCCTCGATGTAGTATTTGCTTTTGAAAAATTGCGGTCCTATCTTGTTGGTTCAAAAGTGATTATTTATATTGACCATGAGGCCGTTAGATATCTAATGGCCAAAAAGGATGACAAGCCTAGGCTGCTTCGTTGGATGCTCATATTGTAGGAATTTGATCATGAAATTAGAGATAAAAAGGGAGCAGAAAACTTGGTGGCAGACCACTTATCTAGGTTGCCGGTTGAGCACATCACTGAATCCAACAACGAAGTGCCAATAAACGACTCCAGACCAGATGAACACCTCATGCCGAACGAGGTTGAACTCGACAAGACCCTCGTTACCGACCCCTTCAGGGTTGGTATCGAGCCACCGAGGCTAGAGAGCGTAGATCACAACGACGATAACTCAAGGTACATCGACACCACAATCGGGAGGCTTGATACCGAGCCATATGAGGTCGTTACCGATGGAATCCAACAGCTCCAAGATCGTTAACGACCCAATCAGATTCGGTAACGATCTCGTCAGGTACGTTTTCTCAACCCGAGCTCATTCATTTCAATTCAATTCCTTCCCCATCTCTTGCTTCTACTTCTTTCCAATCAATTCACGCTATTAGAGGGTCAAAAACCCCTTGGTTTGCGGATTTTGCTAACTACCTTGTAGGTGGCGTAATTCCCGAGGGACTAACCCCACAAAAGAAAAAGAAATTCCTTCATGATGTCAAACAGTACTATTGGGATGATCCTTACTTGTTCAAGCAAGGAAGTGATCACCTCTTTAGGCGCTGTATTCCAGAAGAGGAGATAGAGAGTGTGATCCGACAATGTCACATGCTTCCTACCGGTGGCCATACAAAAGGATTCAAAACCACGGCGAAGATTCTTCAAAGTGGTCTCTATTGGCCAACCATCTTTAAAGACGTACAGGGGGTATGTAACAGCATGCGATCAATGCCAACGCTCTGGTAACATCACTTGGAGACATGAAAACCTGCTGACCGGGATACTAGAGGTCGAATTATTCGACGTATGGGGCATAGACTTCATGGGACCTTTTCCTGCATCGGCCCTTACAAATATATCCCGGTTGTGGTCGATTATGTCTCCTAGTGGGTGGAAGTCGTTGCTACAAGGACCAATGATGCTAAAACCGTGGCTAAATTTATTAAGACTAATATTTTCCCCAGGTTTGGCGCCAAGGGTTCTCATTAGTGATGGTGGATCTCACTTCATAGAGCGGATTTTTGAAGCACTTTTGGCTAAGTATGGGGTATCACACTGGGTGGCAACACCATATCATCCCCAAACTAGTGGCCAAGTTGAAGTTTCAAACAAGAAAATCAAGAGCATATTGGAAAAGACGGTGTCCCGCTCAAGGAAAGATTGGTCATCTAAATTGGATGGCACTCTATGGGCTTACAGGACGGCATACAAGACGCCTCTACGCACCACTCCTTACAACTTAGTGTATGGCAAAGCATGCCATTTACCGATCGAGATGGAGCATAAAGCATTATGGGCTCTTAAAGAGCTCAACATGAACCTCGATGCAACCGGATCAAAAAGATTCATGGACTTGCAAGCCCTAGAGGAGTTGAGGCTAAAGGCGTACGAAAATGCCGAGATCTACAAGGAGCGCACCAAACGGTGGCATGATCAGAAATTGGTACCCAAAACTTATGAAGTTGGCGACAAGGTACTTCTCTTCAATTCTGGACTCCGTTTATTTCCAGGGAAACTAAGGACAAGATGGAGTGGGCCATTCGTGGTTCACCACATTTATCCTCACAGAGCGGTAGAGTTGATCGATAAACATAGTGCCATCTTTAAAGTCAACGGGCACCGATTGAAGAAGTTCTATGAGCAACCTGACTCGGACGAAGAGATTAGAGTCACCATGGCTCTCACAACGTCGGATTAGCTACGGTAAGTTCGTCGGGCTAACGACGTTAAACATAGCGCTTACGGGAGGCAACCCGGTATTTAGTTTTAGTTTAGTTTTGTTTTCTTTTTAGATCTTTTTCTTAGCTTTCTTTTGAGTTTTTTTAGTAGTCTAGAAGTTAGCAAGATAGAATTGTTCGAAACTAACATGGTATAGAAAGTTGGGCTCGGAACAACGTTGAAAAACAAGTTGCGCAGGCTTGTTAATGACCTCCCCAAGGTCGTTAACGACCCATGTCGAGACTCAAATAGGCAGACGCGGGTGAGGTAAGTTTTCTAACCTAATCTATCTTCTATCTTATACTACCCCCACGCCGCCTCTTCCTCTTCCTCTTGCCCCTTCCTATTAAAACCTCTCAAAAACTCCAAATCCCACACCCAAATCTCAAGACAAATCCTCAAATCTTCAAACCAATCCCACCGATTTCTCTCTACCCACCATCGATCGGAGCACCACCGCCCCTAACCTCGAAACCGCACCACGATAACGAGCTCACTCCCCTCTTGAGTTCGTTACCAGCGCACCACAAGCCTCGTTACCCTTCCCGAATTCAATCTTTGTTCTTCATTCTTCGAATGAACGGTATGAATTCTAAACCCTAACTCTCTTTTTTGCAAGATTCGTGATTTTTGGGGTAAAATTTCGTATCTAGATCTTGATTGAGTGATTAGTTTGCATATCTAAATTGCATGATGATTTTATTGCTTCTACGAATGGTGATTGATTTTGATTTATACTTGGTTATTCTCGCTTAGTTTGCATTGAAATTTTGATAAGAAAGCATGAATTAACTTGTTCTTCAATTGAATGATCTTCACCGTGAAGTTTTGGCATGTTTGGATAGGCTAATCGAGTAAGTATGGGGTTGCATGTGCTTGATTGTGTGCTTTATGTGGGATTGTGGTTGATTCATGCTAGATTGGTTGGAAATATTTGGTGTTTAGAACTCGGAATAGACTGCAAGTGGTTCTCGCCCAGGGCCGTTAACGACCATGTAATAGGATCAGTTTCAAAACAAACCCAAATACCTCGTTAACGACCCAATTGGCTTGTTAACGAAGCATGTCGAGAGCACTTCTGAGAGTAAGTATGGGGTTTCTTTTTGTTGGTTTGTGTGGATCTTATCTTGGAAATTCATGGTTTTTGCAGGTACAAATGGCAAGAACTAGCCGAGCTAACACGAGGGCCGGAAAGAAGAAGAGGACTCAAAGGTCCCCATATCCTCCACGCATGGATAACGTCATTCTAGCTACTGAGGAGCAAGCTCGGATCTTTGATGATGTTCTGGAAAAGGACCACTACACCAGGTGGTTCTAGAGGTCAAGCGCTAAGTCAATGGGGATATATGAGGAGGTCAAGCACGTCTTTTCCATTCTCGGAGTACCTCAATTGTTGAAGAAAGAAGAGATACCGCATTACCCGGCTCTAACCTCCGAGTTCTTGGCCACTCTCGAAACAAGCTTCAAAACAAAGACTTCGGTCGGAAGGATAAGGTTCCGTCTATGCAATGTCAACCATGAGTACACAATGGCTAAGTTTAATGCATATCTCTGTAATATCCGCTAAATTCTAAATAAAATAAAATGGGTAATTATCCCAATAATTTTTTTTTCTCTAAAGTAGAGAATTTAATAATTTTTATAATCTCGTTTTTTATTATAAAAGGTTATAAAAGTTTACTACAATGGAAATTAAGAACTTAATTAAATATATTAAGCAAGTCGGGTAATTAGTTAAATAGTTTCTATTAAAAAGAGAGTTTAATTATTTTTATAATTTTCTTAATAAATTATAAAAAGTTTATAAGGGAGTATCAAAAGGGCAAATAAAATTTAAACAAATATAATTAATAAAATTTTGGATTTAATTTTAATATTAAATTACAAGTAAGCCAAAAACAAGAAACAAGGTAAATAAAAAAAAAGTGTCAAGAGGGAGACTCGAACCCGAGACTTCTTGCACCTTTCACAAACTCACACTCCGCAAATCCGCAAGACTATCAAGACTTCTTTATCATTAAAGAAAAAAAAACCTTTATGTCTTTCTTTCCTTCCTTCTTGCAAGAAGCTCCCGTGATGGGATTGTGATTTGACGTTGAATAGAATTCCACCATTACATGCCCATGGAGTCTCCTCCTTCCTTTCCCCTTGCTTGCAAGACTCCCCTTCTTGCATCATCTTTCATCATCCCTCAACTAGCACACTTGTGACCAATGGAGGATCATCCTCCTCCTCTCCATTGGTGCACCATCAATGGCATGGATCACAAGCCTCTTCCCTTTGCCTATATAAAGAGGCTCAACTCTCCCTCAAATTCACACCAACACCCATTCTACTCTCTTCTAAGCAATTGCTCTCAATTTAGTTCCAAAAAATCAGCCTTTCAAGTTTTATTTTTCCCCTTCAAAATACCATTGGAGTACCTTCAACCTCCCCCTTCTTCCTCCCTTGTGCACCGCCGGCCACCACCTCTGCCCGCCGGACCGCCTGGACGCCGTCGAGGACACTTGGTGGTGCCGCCTGCTCGCCACCCCTGCTCGCCACCCCTCCCCTGTACACTCCTCTAATATTCTGTAATACAGAAAACAAGCCTAGGGTATAATTTTTATCCCTTTTATTTTTGTTGATTTAATTAAATCATGTTAATTTTAATTAAAAGAGTTTGTTAGTAGGAATAAATAAATCAAATAAGTGTTAGCTTGCATGATTTAAATCTAATAAAAATATTAGCTTGAGATCTTGTTAGTTGAGGAGGAAGAATAAATCAATTAAAGAAATTACAAATATAATTGGTAAATTCTTATTCTACTTAATATATGAGTTTGGTTCAAATGAAACCAAACCCTAACATGAAACGGAAGGAGAATTTTGGACCGTCGGATCACATGATCCAAGGGTTGAGATTGCTTCTGTGATTTTGCAAAAACAAATCAAACAAATCAACAAGGTGGCAATTTTGTAAATACACCTAATATCTATACCCTTAAGTTCATTCTCAAATATAAAAAATTCTAGCCCAGAGCCCAATCGAATTCTCACGACTCCACTTCCAAATCGATCGAACTTCCAAAGCAAACGGGACAACGACTCGACTCTGCTGGCATCGAAGTCTCCAACGATCGATCCAAGGCTCAAATCGATCGAACTCTCCAAACGAAGGACGACGGACTCTCGAAGGACGACGGGAGATCTCACCTTCGCCTTCAATCTCTCCCACGAATCACGATGCCGCCAAAAACAAATCGAAAAGGTATAAGCCCTAATTTTCTTCACCTTATGCGATTGAAGAAGGAAATTTGCCAGATTCTGATATTTTTTGTTCTTTGTTTATGCGATTGAAGAAGGCGGTCCATCTGAATTAGGTTTAAACTTTGTATACAAGAGATAACACATAATACGAAGTTACTGACCATCAAAACAAAAGAAAACCAATTCGGCACTTCCAAAAGGTCTGAATTTGATATACACACCACAAGCATCACACTATAAGTGAGAAACAAATTGAGATCTGGTGCAATAAGATAAAAGTGAAGGTTGAATAAGATAAAAGTGAAGGTTGAATGCATTGATAAATGGCATATGAAAAGTGCATTATCTGATTATAAAAGTGCATTGAAAAGTTTCAAAAGTGCATTGTGACATAAGAAATGTGCATTGATAAATGACATAAGAAAAGTGCATCATCTGATTGAAAAAGTGCATTGAAAAGTTTCAAGAGTGCAGTGAAAAGTTTTAAAAGTGCATTGTGACATAAGAAAAGTGCATTGATAAATGACATATGAAAAGTGCATCATTACAAAAGTGCATTGAAAAGTTTCAAAAGTGCATTGAAAAGTTTTAATAAAAATCTATACTTAATGGATTTATGGTGCATGTTTAAAGGCATAATTAAAGGAAAGCTTGTTAGCTCAAATGGAAGAGCAATGTGCTTACGCACATAGATGTTGGTTCGAATCCCATATAAGCTAATTTGATCATGATTTTCTTTGAAAAATAGTGGTTCATTAGTTATTTGTCGTACAACGATAAAATATAATTTCTTTTTAGTACATAGATAGTTTGGTTGAGAATAAATGCGTTAAGAATTAATTTGTGTAAGATATCATATTAGCCTATGTAGGAATTGAACCTACATGTTTGTGCACAAAGCACACCGTTCTACCATTTGAGCTAATAGGCTACTTGTACTAAAATAAAAATTTGACCTTCATATGGTTTCAACTCGGATGGACACGTGGGCAAATAGTATGTCGTTCCCCCTTGAGATAGCTCAATGAAATATTCACCACTGTTTTTAGGTGATTCCTCATTCAAAATAGTAGTTGAAGAAGAGTTTGATGTCCCCGCTACAACTAACATAAAAGGGAAATATAAAGGTGTTAGTTGAAAATCAGTAAAAGTGCATTGAAAGTATAATAAAGTGCATTATATACTAGTAAAAGTGCATTACTTAAATTAGTGAAAAGTAAAAGATATACAAAGTACTATTAAGTAGAAAAAGTGCACTGTTAAGTGTAAAAAGTGCATTATTAACTGTGAAAAGTGCAATAAAAATATGTTCTCTATAAGGTCAAATATATGTTCTCTAAACAAAAATGAAAAGTGCATTGTTAAGTATAAAAAGTGCACTAGTAAGGCTGAAAAGTGCATTGTCATATACTAGTTATACTCCTTTATAAAAAATGCAAGTAAGTATGAAAAGTGCACTATTAAGTCCTAAAAGTGCACTATTAAGTCCTAAAAGTGCATTATTAAGTCCTAAAAGTGCATTATCAACGAGAAGTGTAAAGTGCGTTATTTAAGTATGAAAAGTGCACTAGTAAGCCCTAAAAGTGCATTCTTAAGTCATAAAAGTGCAGTATTAAGTCCCAAAAGTGCAATGTCGATTCACACAGTTCAATCGATTCACTCAGTACAAGATTGGCCTAGTATTAAGTTCGATTCACACTGTTCAATCGAAATCCAACTAGATTCACACTTCACACTTGACCAGTTCAATCGATTCCGAAAAATCACACAGATTCAATCCCTTTTACCACTTACCACACAGATTCAATCACACAAATTCAATCCCTCACACAGATTCAATCACACAGATTCCGAAAATTGTTCGAGCTTGTGAATCCCTCTTACCACTTTCTGCCATGGTTGGAACAGACTCGCAGATTCAAACTCTTTGAATTTCGGATTCGGCGATGGCGATCTCGTTCGGTGCGATCTCCTTCCGTTTCAATCGAAGGCCACGATCTTCGATCTGCCGTCTGCGTACTGCGTTTGAATAAACCCTAGACAAAACAAAAAAGAGAAAAAGGATTATTAATTAGAGAGGGAAAAGACGTAAATGCCCCCGCCTCTAATAAAAGGGGAAATAAAATCAGCCCTTGGATCTCCTTGATCCAAGGGTCCAAAATTCTCCTTCCGTTTCATGATAAGGGGATGTTTTATGGGAATCAAACTCCTTAATATATATGCATATCATAAAATTGCAAGACATACTAAGATCTTAGATAAAAATATTTTATGTAAAGTTATTATTTTAAAATTGTAGCTTTTGATTATTAAATAATACCTTGTTTGAAGAATATGTATATAAAAGATATTATAATATGGCATATCTCTAAGTGTAGAGATTTTAAAGATATAAGTTTTTTTTAAATAATTATGGTAGATATGATAATAAGTGAATATATAATATGACATTAATATTGCTAAGTTGTAAAAGTTGTCTTGCATGAAAAGATAATGGAAAATAGAAAGGATGATATTTCTTGGACTAAGATACCATAAAAATATGCTTTTGATTATAAAATAAGTTTTTAAGACATGATCATATTAACTAAAGATATGGGAGGATATATGTAAATAAGGTAAATAAGATTATTTTAATATCATACTATAATTATAGAGAGCTTGCTATATGATTTAATCTAGAAGGTCCTAATTATGGAAAATACTAAAAAGAGGCCTAGTAATATTATTATCTATACATAAGATTATTTGTATATTTAAATAAGGATTAATGAGATCTTGTCATAAGAAATATTATTGGATAGAAAATAATATTATAAGTAATGTTATGGATATTATTGGTAAAACATAGTATTATAATAATAATAAGATATGTTTATAAGGTCCCCCAGGAGGTGAAGACAATTGAGAACAAAGTGGCGAACGGGTGCGTAATGCGTGGGAATCTGTCGAACAGTTCGGGCCTTTTTACAATCCTAAGAATATTATAAATTCAATATACCTTTTAAGGTTGAAAATTATATCATATGTTTTTCATAAGGATTTCCTTGCTTATTTATATTAAGAAAATAACAAGTTAAGTTATAAAAGAATTTTTCTAATAAAATAATTGAGGATATTATTGGTTCCAAGAATGAAATTATTTAAATATTAAGAATAAGGATTTTATAAGGATAAAAAGGATATTACAAAGTTAAAATAATAATAAAGGAATATTATTATTTTATTTAGCCCACCTAAATTATTATTATAATAATTCAGAATTTTAATTCTCTTGTAATAAGTATACAAGAGAATTTCAAAACTTTAAAAGAATTTAAAGAAAATTCTTATTTAAAGCTCGTTCGTAAATTCCATGTCGATAGGTCGAGTTCCGTCCAACTCGTGAACAACGCTTTTCGTCATCTCGCTAGTCTATACTCTTAAAAGCAAAGGCAAGTGGAATTTCCCCTTGTAGCCTTATATATTCATTCAGTGAAATTTTTCGATGTCGGGAACAACTTGTTTGCCATTAATAAATGAACCTAGGAATATCGATTGTTAGATATAACGACCCCACTGTTATCGTATTCCGATATTTATTATTTCGATAGGACTATTATGCTAGTTTGGTTGTGGCCGTGAGGGGTACGGGATTAACCCTACGCCTCTATACAACTTACTAAGTCGTATGCCTCTGCGCTTAAAGTACGACTTTCAGGGTCATGATCCATGTCCACTCCGATTGCAAGGAGGGATGAGTGACACTCTAGCTAAGTGTCGGGAACCGAGTTTTTCCTTTGGTGGTTCAGACCATGCAATCCCCCACCCTCTTTAAAAATCATTAACGTAATCAATATTTTTTCGTCATGATATAAGATAAGTGCCAATGCACATTTAAAAGACATCAAAACCGGACCGGTCTCAAATGATCGATCCGGCTCTCGGTCCGCTCAGGGCACGAGAGGTTTTCAAACTTGTATGAATTAATAACGTTCCCAACATACTTTCTATTCTAAAAAGAAGTCTACAATCTCGTAGCTCTTCTCTCGATTAACGAACTATCTCCGCTCGAGATACACTCTTCTTCGTTTCGATAAACCCCACTTAAAGTTCTATACCGAAAAACACATTCAATAATATCTCCCTCGAAAATTAAAAAATTACCAAATTACCCTTGGGAAGTTCCATTCCCGCTTGCTTAGTCTCCTTAGACTAATTCCCCTACTTTCGCATTTTTGCTTGGTATTTCTCGCCCTTCGCGACAAATGCCAAACTGTAGGATTATACACCGAAGTGTTGAAGATGAAGTCTAGAAGGTTCGAGAAGCGTTAGGCGAGAATAGAAGGTCAAGGCAAGACGAAGTTGAGAAGCATGGGATCAAGTTAAAAGAAGTATGGTGCGGGACTCTGGTGAGTCTTCTAGCGGAGAAGCTCATAGTTGATCTCACACTCTATACGCCATACCATGCTCAAAAGCTCGACAAGAATTATTGGTTTGCTTCCGTCATTTTTGTGAGGACCGGGAGAGGGCACGCCACCAAAGTACTTGGCCAAGATGTGTTGCTGGATCGGTCAAAATTTGAATTGCTTCACGTGCCAAATTGGTACGAGACATGGACGGGTCATGCATTCCCGTTAGAAAAGAAGCTACAAGATGAGCCGTTGTTGAGGGAGTGTGTGACGAGGTTCGCTAGAGAGGGCGAAGACATGGATGAAGATGAGGATGCAATGGATGCAGCCACGGAAGAGCTCGATAACGAGGACGATGACCTCGGTACCGAAGTTCTGGGGGAGATGACAACATCGTTAATGACCCACCCAGGTTCGTTAACGACTACTTCGAGGCCACTAACGAGGCACACAGCTTCGGTAACGACCCACCGCGGCCGCCTACCGTGCCTCCGTCATATGAGATGCTGCCCTATAACCCGGTGATTCACCAAGACTACTTCCAACCACAAGATCATTACACACCACCTCCTCAGCTTGCCTACACTAGATCGAGTGTTCCACCTTCATGGGCCGATCATCTATCTTTTCAGATGCAATAGCTCAACCTGCAACAGACACAACTTACCCATAAGATGGAGCGATAGGAGGGTTTCTATGCAGCTCACATGGCTTTGGATGATGCGAGGCATCAACAGGCGGATGCTCGTTGGAGGACGATGGAGCAAAGGGTGACGGTTGATGAGGAGCGTTGGAGGACCATGTACGAGTTTTTGGGCAACTTTGAGCGTCAGTTTCCACCACCACCACATCGATAATTCAGCTTTCAGAAGATGTTTCTTTTCCGCTTCAGTTTATCTTGTGAGTTTCTTTCTTTTTCTTTCTTTCTTTTCTACTACTTAGTTTTATTACAATGGGGACACTGTAATTTTAAGTATGGCGTAGGGAAGGCAAGTAAACTTGCTTGTTTTGTGTGTCTTGTTTGTTTGTTTTAGTTGTCCTTTGTTTTATAAAAATCACAGAAATCAAAAAAAAAATAAAAAATTTCAAAAATTTCAAAAAGAGTTTTTAGAATGGATAAATACCCTTTCTTTTGGTTCTATGATAGTTAATTGCTAGCATGATCATGTAACTTCCTTACAAGCATGCTTTTGATGGTATAGCCTGATTCTTGATATGAAATTATTTTTATAGAGGAATAGCAATTTGATGAAATTGAGCATGTATAACTTTTAGCATGAGTAATGCAATCCAACAAAAATTGCTACCTTGTGAGTTATTTTTGGCCTTATAGGGAGAACATCATAAATCCCTCCTCTTTTCTTGTGTGATTTACTCTCTTTATGTATATTATCTCTTGGAATTGTGATGGTTATCTATTTATTGAGACCTATATAAGATTTTTTAGTTCATTACTTGTGAAAGTCATATGATATAGAACTTATCTTTATAAGCCTTATTTATCCCTATCCACCCTTGCATTATCCTCTTTGATAGCCAATTTGAGCTTTAGCCTTTTATTTTCAACTCCACAAAATTATTTCCCTAGCCGAGATAAGCTTGACCCTATCCGGAGATTAGGACTTAGTTGGAGAGGTATGTTTTGTAGAGTGAAAAAGTTATGTTTGGTTCAAATTAAGGGTATTGGGAAGGGTAGATTGGAAGTCTCTTGTTTTGATTTGTACAAGATCTCTTGGTAGTAAAAAGGTGCATAAAATAAGCTATTGGGATGTTGTAAGAAAGAAAACGAGGAGAAAAAGCAGCTCGTTAACGACCTCTTTTGGGTCGTTAACAAGGTTGTTCGAGAAAAACACGGAAGAGCTGAAATAAAAAAATGAAAAAAACAAGAAGAAAGAAAAAAGATAAGTAAATGTGCATTTGTGTTTAAAGTTAACCGGAGATTCTTTTGAGATTTTATGAGACTTTCTAGGATAAAAGGTGAGTGAGTGAGCATAAAGTTTTAGAGAGTTTGGTATGTTGTTTTGATGAGAGTTTTGGTAGTATGTGAGTTTTTAAGATTCTTTGATTCCCGGATTTTATTAGCACCACATAGCAAAAATATTTTCCACACCTTATTGTCTTTAACAAGCCCCATTACAACACGGCCGAATGGAAGCGTCTATGAAGTTTTTCATTGAGCCTAAGTTCTCTTGATGATTTTTGCTTGTTTGACAAATCTTAGGTGGAGAGTTTGGTGATATAAGTTCCAATTTCTATGTTGGTTTTTGCATATAAGATTGAATTGAGAGATCGAATTTATAAGCCTAAACACTTGAGAGTTGAGAGAAACACATATCCTTGGTGAGGTTGGATTGTATTTGCTTATGTCTATTAGTGCTTACATATGTGTGATGTCGTTAACAGTCATTTGCTATTTTCTGGTATGTTCTGATGTTGCTTTTGAGTTGATGGCTATTACTTGATAGGCGTGATTGTTTAGTTTTGATTATTGTATAGTGATTGCTTGAGGACAAGCAAGTTTAAGTATGGGGTATTTTGATGTTCGTGTTTTTAGTCTAGTTTTAGGTGTCTTTCTTAGGCTGTTTAGTTTAGTTTTGGTAGGTTTTAGAGTTAGTTTTATGTGTTTTTGGATAAGTTTGCATATTTTGTGAAAAGTATGGAAGCTACTCCGTTTTGTGTCTTTTTGTAGGTTCTTAAGTGGAAAGGAGCACTTTTCAAGCTGAGTTGAAGTCTTGTGGTGGAAGGTGGAATGAATGGAAGATAAGGAAGAAGATTGCCTGGGAAAATCGAGTTAAAATCCAAGTTAAAGCCAAAGAAAAGTTCGAGAGAAGCCAAAACAGAGGCTCGACAACGACCCTGTGAAGGTCATTAACGAGTCTGAAAAGATAGAGTTTTTGTAAGGGATTCAACAAAGTCTACCGACCCTGTGCGGGTCATTAACGAGGGACCCGTGTCGGTAGGGGTGAAGCCGACTTTCGGAAATTATATCTTTTATGTTGTTATCTTTTAAGTAGGGTAAGTTTATATCTTTTAGGTTTTTTATAGATAGCTTTCTTAGTATAAATACCCTTGTTCTAAGCCTAGGCAAAGGGGGATATACACTAGTTTTAGGAGAAGTCGAGAGAGGGAGAGAGTCGGACTGGTTCGATCGAGAGAGAGGAGTTCGGTGATCGAGATCTCATTATTTTGTTCTTCGGTTTATTTTCGAATTCCACGAGATTTTAAGACGATATTTTTAATTTCAAGTAAGTTTAGTTTTTCTTTCAATGTTCTCTTTGGTTAAAGTTAATTGCTTTATTTCAATGAAGAGTGAGTAGTTTTCTTATCTAGGGTTGGGGTTGAAAACCCTACATAGTTGTGCATGTTTGAATGAATGTGTTGAGTCTTTTATTGCCTTCTATCCTTTGAATTGCTTGTTGTGCTTATGCTTAGACGATAGTTGAAGTAATTCGAGTTTTTTGCTTGATCGAAAGAGAAAGTTATAAACTTGAATGTTGATATTGTTCGATAACGAAAGTTTCGAGCTTTGGATTCAAAACAAGTAATAAAAGTGAATTGATTTATGAAAGTTGATTGATTTACTTGTTAGGCAGTAAAAGTTGGTAGATTTATCTTTAAAGGCATGATCTTTATCTTCACAAAAATTTATATGCATGGCTATGTTGTGGTAACCCTTATCCTAGAGCTTTTTATCCCTTGAATTTGCTAAGCTTTTCCTTTCGTTTTCCTTCGTTACCGAGGCACAATGATTCGGTACCGAACCTGCATTTGGATCGTTAGTTGTTCTGTTTTTGGTAGATTCCCAGGTTCGTTAACGACCTTGACAAGGTCGTTAACGAGGTTGGTCGTAGCTGTTTTTGCTTGTTTTGCTTTGTTTTGCTTTGTTTTCTTGTTTTGTTAGTTGGTAAACGAACAACCTTACTTTCCGTGGACGAACCTAACATCGCTATATACAACGGGGTCTTGATATGTAGTTAGTTGTCGCTAACATAGAGTAATAGTATATTAAACACAATAGGACCAATTAATTGCAACATTATAGGATTTTTCTCGATGAACTTCATGTGAAGCTAAGTATAAGGTGTTAGAGAAATTTTGTGAAAGAATTTTATCTTTCCATTCATCATAATAAGTTATTTTTACAAAAAGGATTACTTAGAGAATAATGCAACTCCTTTATTAAAATAAACAAAAAAGATATATTTACTTTCCTAATACCCCCCATAAGCTCATGTGGGATCCCTAAGCAACTATTGCCAATAGCTTTTGTGTAGAAACTTGTAGTTTGATCAAGACTCCAAACATGGTGAATAACAAGAGGTCCATTATCAACATGTTCTTGAAAAAAAAATCTATGTTGATGTGCTTCGAGCATTGATGGAAGATAGGGTTAGCTAACATATAAGTGGCACTTAGATTGTCATAGAGAATTATCACCAACGTGTGTCGATTTGGAGGCACGCTTGCCAAAAGAAGAAATTAGATTAGCATTTTTCATTCAAAAGGATCTTGGATATATTTTCTAAGATAAAGCAACTCAATATGATGATCTACCGATCTAGTAATCTCAATCCCAATAAAATAATGAAGGTCACCAAGACTAGAAAGATAAAAAAAATAGTAGTGAGAAGTTGAACAAATTATTGGAGTCTCAATTCACCAAAAAATTCAAAAACTGTGTTATTGGACTCTCAATTTTTTTCGGCCCAACCCACATCATGAATATTTGTTGAGCTCTCAATTCATCCACCCTAATCCTAATTGGGCTCTCAATTCACCCAAAAACCTAAACTCATATTAGGATTTAGGGTTTCACTCTCCATTTCGGTTTCTTGGCTATAAACCTGATCCCTCTTTGTTTCACTCTCCATTTCTTCAACCAAAACCATCTTCAAGCGGCATGATAGTCTCTTCGGCCATTTCTTCAACCCGAAGCAACTTCAAGCGACAACGATAACCTCTCCATTTCTTTAACCTAGAAGCAAGCTCTGTCGTCCTCTTCAATCGCTCCAATTGCTTCCTCTCGATCTCACTCAGACTCACCATCGATCGAATTCAACTCGATCTCACTCACTAGATCAAAATTCTTCACAAAGGTAAACACGTGAACTCTATTTTCAATGTTCTTCATGTTTAGAGTCAAAAACATGGTTTGCAAATGTGAAGGTCACCAATTCATCGGCCTTGATATCTCATCAATTTGTTTGAATTGTATCAATTTGTTGCTTGGATTTGATGAATTGCGTCAATTTGTACTTGAATTGTGTGAATTGATTGTTGAATTGTACCAACTTCTCAATCATGGCTTCCATTAGTGACTGAGTTGGCAAGACTTCTGAGTTCTTTGCTGAGTATGAAACTACATAATGGCTTCCATTTAGACCTTAGTGCATTTAAGCCATTTATTCACAATGTATTTTATTGCTCCATTTATTTTGTCAAATACTTCATTGCTATTTTTGCATTTCTTTTCTTGACAGTTTGTTGAAATGCCTCCAACGAAGTGGACTCATCAGCATAAGATAATCTTCCTCAAGATTGTTTTAGATCTTAGTCCCGACAAGGATGCGACCATATGCTCTAATTGGGTTGTTGTACACGAGGGTTTCTATGTTGAGACTGGGTGGTTGTCAACGAGAGTCATTATGAGACCGAGGTACTATCACTTTTTTTGCCTTTGGAAGATATGGTGGGACTTTTGACAAACTAAGGGGACATCATGTGGGGTTCAACGACTCGGAAAGTCGCTAGTCACGACGAGTGGTGGGAGGTGAAACTCAAAGTAAGTGCCAAATTCTCTTGTTTACATTAATTACTTATGTTCTGTTTTGTTTTTATTTTTTTAAACTTGCAATTCTCTTGTTTGGTAGGAATGCATATATTACAAGCATTTCAGAATGAGTGGCATGGACCCCAATATGAGCCATATTTTGGGCGATATTTTTAGATTCTGAACCATGGAAGAGGAAGAGATAGAGATCTACCTGACTAGTGACGATGAGGAAGAAGGGGGATGTAGCAAAAAAGAGGAAGAGGAAGAGGAAGGGTAAGAGGATTGACAATTAAGGTTTTATGTGATCTTAGACATGTATTTTATGTGACTTTAGATAGTTTATGTGACCTTAGAAGATAGTGTTGGAGGCATTGAAGATTGTGTTGGAACATTTTATGCATGTTTGGGATATTTTATGCATTTTTTCAGGTTTGGGCAGATTTTTTATAGTGTATGTGCATTTTTGGGCAGGTTTCGACAAATTTTATATGTGCATTTTTTGAGCAAGTTTGGGACAATTTTTTCAGCAGGTTTGGGACATTTAAGGTTTTATGTAATCTTAGACATGTATTTTATGTGACTTTAGATAGTTTATGTGACCTTAGAAGATTGTGTTGGAGACATTGAAGATTGTGTTGGAACATTTTATGCATGTTTTGGGATATTTTATGCATTTTTTCATGTTTGGGTAGATTTTTTATTATGTGCATTTTTGGGCAGGTTTCGACAAATTTTATATGTGCATTTTTTGAGCAGGTTTGGGAGAATTGTTTGAGGAGTTATCTAGTTTTGACAAGTTATGGAGTTAGCTAGTTTTGCCAAGTTATGGAATTAGCTAGTTTTGACAAGTTATAAGACTCTAATTTTCTGTCTTGGTTTGGGCTAGATTTGGGTCTTGGTTTTATTGTTTTAAGAGTGAGTCCATTGCTCTTCTTTTGCTAAGTATTTTGACTAATTTCAAGCATGATGATTGATGAGGCATATCCTACGTCTTTGCATCATGATCCTAGCCTACTTAAAAGTGCTTGGCTTGAGTATAATGGGCTCTAAGGATCCTTGTTGGGCAAGGGATAACTCTCTTATTTGATTTGTTATTTATGTGTCTTTGGGACTTAGGTTTCTTAGTAATTTGATTCAGTTGTAATTATATATGATTCAGTCGTTAGGAACGAAAAAAAGTACTCGTTGATAGTCTTGTGGTTGTTTCTGCAGATTTTCATGAAATGAAGAACCCATGGCTAATATTGTGAATGTTTTTGTAAATTTCTCAAAAAAGGTAAGTTAGACAAAATATGCCCCAATTGTTACGAGTCTATGGTTCTAAATAACCACAAAACTAGCCATAAAAGCAATTTGGGTATCTATCTCCAAAAGTAGTCGTGAATATACGCTCAATCCATTTTTCATGGGTAATTAGCTCCACCACTAGAACCGAATTTAGCCTCGTTAGTCGTTTACATCATATTGGCCACAAAATTAGAACCAAATCTAGCTATGTAAGGCAATCACGACAATATGGCCTCAGATATACCCATAAACGATGTTTTTATGACAATATGACCACAGACTTAGAATCAAATTTGGCTACATGGGTCATTCGTGTCATATTGATAAAAAATATAGAACTGAATCTAGTTTCATAATTCATTCGCGACAATATGGCCTCGACTATAGTCGCAAACCATGTTTTCATGAACATATGGTCAGAAACATAGAATCGAATCTAATTGTGTGAGTCCTTCTCTACAATTTGGCCACAAATATAGCCCCAAAGTTTGATTTCATGACAATTTAGCCACAAATGTTGAATTTTGAGGCTGAAGTTGTGCCAGTTACCCACAAAATTAACCACACCGTGATTTGTAACTATGGTTTACTGGCTATGGATGCGTTTTTCAACAATGTGTTGTGTTATTTTTGCCCCCAATCTTCATCTAGTTCGTCTTCCTCATCCATTGAATCGTCGAAAAACTTACACAGAACCTTCTGCCTCTTCCTTCTCTAGTCATCCTCGCCTTCCTCCGCTCGCCTCCACCTTCGCCTAATCCTGACCGCCCTGTGGGGGCGAATTCCAAAATTTTCCTTCATTTCCAAACATATATATGCAATCTTATCGCTCCTCTGACTGGATGTGGGAGCGGCCACCCCCGCCTAAATCCGCCCATGTATAATATATAGTTTTTTAATAACAGATTATTTTACCACCATGAAAGCCATCTGCATAAAAAGCTTTAATTTGTACACAAGCAGGCCAACAACTCTCTCCTTATTAGAAGAAAAATTCAATTTTATCTTTAATCTAATTTAAAATTTTGTGTTTGTCTAATTAAATAAATAAAGTTAGCTCAAATATTTATTTTTAATCCAAATAAAATTAATAAATTATTTTATTTACGTATCTTATATAACGTAAAAATTTCATTACTATGAACTTATAATTTTTTAGTTTAATTTATTTTTTAATCTTATATGTATTTATCGACATATAAATTTATTAAATTAATAATTCAATATTTATTTAAAAAAATGTTTACGCAAGATATGCAAGTCATAAACTAGTTTGTTTTTAAAATTCAAACCCTCTCAAACATAAAAATTTACATAATTTTGCCTCATGTGTATGCTTCATATCCTACTAACACATTTTGGTACCTACATACATATATATATTTTTTTTAGAATAGGAAAAAATTAGGCTGACAAAGACAACATATAACATTCTTGCGGATGAGGACCTTAAGTCCTGAATGGCATAGCCCCGTAATCAAATCCACAATCTTATTGCAATCACGAGGTACATGTGAAAAATTGACTACCTCAAACGACTGCAACAAAACCAGTGTGTCTGATATTAGCATTTCAATTTGTCATGGGCACGATTTATTTCCTCATAATGCTTTTATAAAAATTAGGCTATCTCCTTCGATCATGATCTTGGCCAAATTTCTCCTCCTGGCTTCACATACAGCCTCATACATTGTTGTAGCTTCCGCTTGGATTATACTCCAGTGGTCGTTTGCAAAAGCATTCATCGAAATAGTCTGTCCATTATGATCCCGAATAATATAGCCTGTTGTTGCCAATCCAGTTTGTTTTTTAGATCCATCAAAATTAAGTTTTACAAATCCATGTTGTGGTTTATGTCATTTCTTATCTTTCCTCTTAAGTGTAGTTCGAACTGGTACTCCATTATCATCATTAAAGTTCTCTTTTACTTTTTTTGACATCATTGCTTGGGTTTTTATGAAGACTTCTATTTTTTTTTTTTTTTGATAAGGAAAGAAATTAGGATGGCCACTAACAAGTTAGTGGTCGCCCTAGAGCATCCTGACGGATGAGGGCAAGGAAGCCCAGATCAGCTGCAAGTGGGACGGAGGAGACACGCCTAAACGATCCAGCGATGAAGTCCGCCGCAGAATTGCACTCCCGCACAACGTGAGAAATGCTCCAATCCTGGAAACGAGCCAACAAGCAATGGATGTCCGCACGTAGCAACTCAATCTCCCACGGGCAGCGCCAGTCACCGAGTACGGCATTGACCAGCTGCAAACTATCGCCTTCGATCTGGATCCGGGGAATGCCACGTCTGGTGGACTCGAGAAGTCCCTGGCGCAAGGCGATGGTCTCGGATATCAGCACAGACTGTCGACCAATCAGTCTTCCGTCGAAGTAGATGGGAGAGCCACCAGAGTCCCTGAGGATGAACCCAAAAGAAGCCACACCATCTTGAAGATCCATCCAAAGGTTGACTAAATACTGCTCTGTTTTTGTAATACCATATACTCCACCAAGCTATAATTAATTCATTAAACTTATGCAAGTTCATTGATTCTTTCAAGTTCTTTAGAGTTTTCTTCATACATTGATCATTTCCTAATCTGTTGGTTAAAGATGCAACAAAATCATGATCCAATTTATATAACACTTGTAGCATAAATGGGCACTCCAAGAGTAAATGCTTTATTGTTTCATTTGAAATTGAGCATAACAGATACTTAGAAGTTATTGTCGTGTGGCGTTGAATTAGTATATCTTTTGTCGGTAATCCATCTGAACAGATTTTCTATAGAAATATTTTACATTTTGGGCTTATATCTAAGTTCCAAATCCATTCAAATTCACAGTCACTTATTTGTTGCTCATGAGATATGAAAGAAGTAGCAGAGTGTGTACAGAACCATCCATTCTTGATGGAAAACCAATATAATCTATCTCAAATTTGGCTTTTCATAATTAATATCGCCATAATTCGTTCTACCCATTCGCGTGGTAATACTTTATATATCTCTTGGTCCTTCCATCGTCCATCTTTGTCAATAAATACCGATACTATGGCATTAATATCTGAGTCGGGTTTAGGACAAATATCTAATAGTGCCTGATTAGTCACCCACTGATCTTTCCCAAATCTAACGGTTTTCCATCACCTATATGCCAAATTAGTCCTTTTTGGAATTCTGTTTTTAGCGTGATCAATTTTTCCACTGCCATGAAGCATGTCGGGGATATGTATATTCTAATAAGTTCGTGTTCTTTTAAATATTTTTCCGATACAATACGAACCCAAATATTCGTTGGTTCTGCTAAAATTTTCCACAATAATTTCATTTGTAGAGCTTTGTTGACGTGAACCGATTTTCGAAGGCCGAGACCACCCTTTTTCTTCGAGCGACATATTCTATCCCAGCCTAGAGGAGTGTGTCCATTCGGTTTATTCCAGAAAAACTCTCTATTTACCGCATCTAACTTATTTAACGTTCCTTCTGGTAACATGAAGTTCTGCATTGTATAAAAAGGCTTTGTGGCCAATACTGATTTAATTAAGGTTGTTCTTCCTGCCTGAGATAAAGAGTCAGCTTTCCATTTCGAGAGTTGTTTAACTGATCTGATAACAGGTTCAAACGTTCTCCGTGTTACTTTTGAGTTTATGATAGGGCATCCTAAGTACTTTTCTAAAGAACTTGTATGAGGTATACCTATTTCTTGTTTGAGAAGTCTTTTCGTCGATGTTATTACTCCTTTAGTTGCTTGAAAAGCTGATTTATGGAAATTGATCTTTTGTCCTGATATATCACAATAGTCTTCTAAAATGCATTTGATATTCCTAAACGCTAGTGTTGATGCTGGGCTAAAGATTATTAAATCATCTGCGAATGACAAAAACGGAATCCTGGTTCCTCCTTGAAGAAACTGAAATCCAACATTTTTAGTTTAATAACACTTAAAATAAATCCTATAAAATATTAAATTAAAAATATTTTATATATATTTGTTAAGTATATTGTATGTTGTATAATTTAAAATTTTTAAGTTTAAAAAAATGTTACAATATTTACATTACAACACTCTCATTACGGCACTCTCGATGTATGTTTTATGTAAAAAATTTAAAATATATTTAAAAAATTAATAGAATTTTCATTACGGTACTCTCTAGTCACATTAAAATTTAAATTTCTATTAATTTTTTAAAAAATCAAAATTACTATATAAAATCTACATGGAAAATTTTAATCTTGAAATATATTTATTTCAATGTCAATTTTATACTATTTTTGATTTTAACTTAAAAAATATGAATTAGACACCATAAAATCTACTTGACAAATATATATAAAATACAAAAATTATTTTGATATTTTTATATGATTTATTTTCATTGTTGATAAATTAAAATTGAGTTTTAATTTAATTAAATACAAAAATATATTTTTTCATTAGAAAACATACTAATTTAGTTATAAACTAAAGAAAATTAACAAGTAAGGGCATCGGTCGAACTTTTGCAAAAGTTCGGGGGAAGCACTCTGAAAAAGTTTTATTTTTTAGGGCACGACTCGGAAAAGCCAAAAACTCGAAAGTACCAACCGGAATTTCCCTTGTTTTTGTAGAGGTCACAATGTGAAAGTGAAAATGAAAAAAAATAAAATCTAAAATGTTTTTTTTTTATCACTTAACAGAGTGCGATGTAAAAAAAAAATTAAGTGTGATGAAAATGTAACCGTATATTTCTGATATCCTTTTTTTTTTGAGCAAGTCTGATATCTTCTTCATAGACCATTGTTAAACATGATATGTATGTTGTCCCAATTCCAAAAACAAACAAGCAGCTGCAAAGCAATCCTTTGTCTTTTCCAGCCGTAACTAACCAATCAATCGAGAAAATAAAGAATAATCGTTTGAAGCAAATCAACAATCTTCCATATTTTTGCTCAAAAAAAAAAACTCCATATTTCACCCCAAACCCTCCTACAAAAATATGAGAAAACCCCACCAAGAATATAATCCCCGAAAAAATCAATTTCCCCAAAGTACAAGACTGAATACCTAACTAGCAAACACGAGTAATCCAGCATAAACAATTACTCAATATACATACATAATAAACATACGATTTGAAATTTCCAACTCGTCCTTGAAAATATAATTTTTCAGTTTAAGGCATACAGGAGGGCTAGGATCTCCGGCGGCGATTATCGGCGAAGAGAGCGAGAGGAACAACTTCGGCGAGCGGCGTGGAGAGCGGCGTCGGGAGGGGAGAGCTGCGGCAGACGGGACAGGAGCCGTTGAGTCGGAGCCAGGCGTCGAGGCAGAGGAGGTGGAACGAGTGCTTGCAATCCGGCATCATCCGCAGCATCTCCCCCTCCCTGTAATCGGAGAGGCAGATCGAGCAAGCCGCCGAATCGGAATCGCTGTTCGATTTGGAGAAGTGTAATCTAGGGTACGAATTGATGACGGACTGGTCCAGGCCGACGACTCCGGCCGCGGAACTCAGCCGGTTGGGGTTCTCTCGGCCGTTGCCGTCGTCGTCTTCGGCTACGAAGATCACGCGAGGCACTATGACGCCGCTGTGGGCGGCGGAGGGGTGGCGGATTTGGCGGCGGCGGAAGCAGACGTAGGAGGAGAGGAGGAGGGCGGAGAGGATGAGGAGGAAGCCGAGGGCGATGGCTAGGGCGTAGCCGAGGCCGATGTTAGTGAGGTTGTAGGGCGGCGGCGGAGGAGCGGCGGAGACGGGAGGAGGAAGGGGGAGGAGAGTGGACATTGGGAAGAGAAGAAGCACAGGAATGGGGGTTCATATTTTTCCCAGGCAGATGATGGGGGTATTTTTTTCGTCGAGTTTTTGTTTTTAATTTATTTTTTTGCTGTAAGAATAAATACTACGGAGTACTCCGTATAATAAAAATTAAATAAAAAAGGATATGAGTATTGAGTAGTTAATGCGAAATTAAACACGGGAGAGAGAGAGGTAGGTGGGGTTTGTTTGAACTTTGAATTGAAGGCCAATACACAGCTGCCGCATTTAATTTCTTGTAAATACGGGGTTGCGTCTCTCGGTCACTGTGGGGCTTTTATTCCAAGGGGGTGAACCAGGCACGATAATCCGTCACAAATTATGTTAGCTTTCTTATTTTATATAAGGTGCAATAATAAAGAATAAGAGCTGTTGAATGAAGAAAAATTAAAAACGCTGATCATTTAACTTAAAAAGGGAAAAAAATGGCACAAATAAATTATTAGAGAATTATTCGCCTATTTTTGAAAAAAACGGAAATAAGACGCGCACCCAGATTGTTCATCAATATTGTGGATTTGTTAATCAATAATGTGGATTTGTTTATAAACACTGTGATTTTCTTCATCAAAACTGTGATTTTTTTCATAAATAAACTATTGTTTATGCATCAAAAATCTATTATTTGTACATAAAAAATGAACAAATGTGTATCAAAATTGCATGCAATATGTTTATCAGCATTGTGATTTTGTTCATAAAAAACAAAAATAAGACATTGTGATTTTGTTCATCAACAATGTGATTTTGTTCATCAAAATTGTAATTTTGTGAATAAATAAACTATTATTTGTGCATCAAATATCTATTGTTTTTATATAAAAAATGGATCAATGTGTATTGAAATTGTATGCATTAATATATGCGCGCTCATCATAATTAGCCGTATGTGAGACAAAACTAATTGTTTTGATGTCGGTCTTGGTTTTTCCTTGTTTGACTCCTTTGGATTTGTCATTGTTGCTACTGTAAAACATGTGGCTACTTCTTGGGATCCAAACATAGCTAAATAAGGCACACACACTCCTATTCGGTTTGCAACTGGTTTGTTCTCTTATCATATATCTTATTATTGCAAATTCAGATAATTTATCTATTATCCTTTGCATTCAAGCTTCTATATTAATCTTAACTCATTTATGTACTATATTAAGAACTTTATTCGTTTCTTTTGTTGTGCTCGTATAGATAGACATGAAAATTGTGTAGATATTCCTAAATGTACAAATTGATGGTATTGACACATAAAAATAAGTTTATTTTAATTCACAAATAAGGGTATAATAATGAACAAACATTTTTGGGGTTCTGCTAGGATTCTCCACAACAATTTCATTTGGAGTGCTTGGTTCATCTCTTCTGCCTTGGCTATACACCCCCACCCCTCATGGGCTGGTGGCCGACAAGCCCGTCTCAATCATTTTTGGGGCCCAGGGCGAAATAAATTTGAGGCCTCTTAAACTTAAGAAATAAATGCGTCATTCTTAGCATAACAAATAAATAGGTCTTTTTATACAACTTTTATTTATTTTTTATAAATAAATGGGCCAATTTTTTAGCATTAATGGTTTTTTAAATTAATGAGTCTATTTTAACAAGTAGTATTTTTTTTATTAGAGGCCTCTATATTTTGAGGTCCATGGCGACCACCCCCTCCTCGCTCTCCCTAATATCCGACCTTAGTGCTCGACAAACAGTGTTCTAGCTTATTAGTGGTTTATGGTTGTTTTCCTTATTCCAGAAGAAATTTTTATTAATTTGGTCAAGTTCTTTCAGGGTTGCATGTGGAAACAGGAAGGATTACATGATATAATTTGGTTGTGCTGATAAGTTCTCTTTGATAAGAGTTTTGCATCCTTCTTGCGACAAGGCGTTGACTTTCCATTTCGACAATTGGGCTCTAGTTCTAAGGATTAGGGATTTGAAAGTGTTTTGTGTCACTCACCCGTTCATGATCGGGCATCCTAGCTACTTGTCTAAAGCAATTGCGTTTGCAATCTATAGAATCTGTTTTATCTGTTACTTAGTGTTATTGCTCGTGTTTTTAGTGAAATGAAAGGTGGATTTTTGGAAATTGACTTTTTGACCAGATATCTAGCAGTAGTCATCTTTAATGTTTTTGCACGCTTGGCTGTTGGCTTTTGCAAAAATGATGATGTCATCCGCAAAAGCAAGGAACATAAATTTAGTTCCATTTCTTGAGATTTGGATTCCTATGCCATTTTTTGGATTAGTGCTCTACATGTGTAGTGGTCTCACCATGACCTCGCCAGTGAGAATGAAGAGGAATGGTGATAGGGGGTCTCCCTGTCTAAGGCCCCTTTGGGGTAGAATTGCTTCATTGGTCTGTCTAATACTGAAAATGATAAGGTCACAACACATTCTCGGATCCATCCCACAAATTTATCATGAAATCCGAACTTACAAAGCACAAAAGTTAGGAATTCCCAACTAATGTGGTCGTACACTTTTTCCATGTCAAGTTTGACGGAAATCCAACCCTCCGTCCCTTGTTTGTAGCGGAAGGAGTGGAAAATCTCGTGTGCAACGAGTGTATTGTCGTGAATACTTCGATTTTGGACGAAGGCTCCTTGCATCAGGCTAATGAGTTTCGCCATGACGTTTTAAGGTGATTTGTTAGGATCTTTGAAATTTTTTTGTAAATGGTTTTTGTTGATAGGGTTTCTTGACAACAAATAAATTTATAATCAAGACCCCGCTGAGTATAGCAGAGTCAGGTTCGTCCACAGGAAATAGTCAGTATCAAGTTTTGTTACTTCTCACGCAATCAATCAATTAAAGGTAGGGTTTTTATCAAGGAAGAAGAATTCTAAGGTAAAGGTATCCCCACAACAACAGTTATGCATGCCAAACACTAATGAAACACATAGATCATGCTTTTATAACATAAAGGTGTCAACTTTCGTCAACTTAAGCAAGTAAATCAATCAACTTTCGTCCTATCAATAAACTTACTATCTATCTCTTCTACTTCAACTAGGATAGATCTGTTTTCGCTTCAAAACCCTAATTTGACTATTCTGATTCAAGGTTTCTGCTTTCGCTTAAACTATGAATGAGAAATTCCCTTCAACTTTCGTCTCAAGGATTAAGAACAAGAGAATAGATTCATGCAATAAAAACAATCAAGACATGATCATAAACAAGCATGCACAACCATTGTTGGGTTCAACCCCAACCTTAGAGAGAGACTACTCACAAAGCATAATAATTGAAAACATCCAAATTAAATTAAAAAGAAAGCTTACAACCGAATCCAAACGATAGTTCTTCTCCAATCCACAACCTCGTCACCCTCACACGTCTCTCTCCTCCCCTTACTTGCCCTCCAAGGCAATTGATTGTGTGTCGAATAACAAAGGGTAGACAAGAGTATTTATAGAGAAACTATTCTATCTTAAATCTATCTCTAAGGAAATAAATCTATCTTAAATCTAACTATAAGGAAATAATATCTTCTAATAAGATATACCCCTTCTATCTATCTAATAACATAAAAAAGGAAACAAGATAGAAGCCCATAAATAGCACCGACTCGGATCTCTGCTGCTCTCGCTGCCTCGTTAACGACCTTGACAGGGTCGTTAACGACCCTTGAGTAAAACTTGCGTAGAAGATTCGTTACAACTCCGTTTGGCTCGATTCTTTTTCCTATGTTCTTGTAAAGGATTTCTCTATATCTTTCCAAGATCAAACTTGATCTTCAATAACTTTACTTAAGCGCTTTAATCTTCATCTTCACTTCACTCTCAAGTGCTATCTTCACCGTCTTTACTCCTTTCTTCAAAATATGCTCCAAAAAGCTTCTAAAAACCTACAAAACACCACCAAAGCTTATATAGACTCCATATCTCAAGAAAATACGAAAACCTACACAAATGACTCAAAACAAAACACAAAACTAAAGAAAAAGACTCAAAGACACTAAAAACACACCTTAAAAACATGACTAAAAAGGCGGACATCAGTTTTGCATAAGCTGATTGGCCTATAGTGAATGTTGAGTTGTGATTATCGCATTTGGGTAATAGTCGTATGAATGTGTGGTGGATTTGTTTTAAGATTTTCCCCAAATGGAAGAAGCTTTTTATTGCTTTAATCACGTCAAGACCAACAATATGCCAGTATTTCTTGTAGAAACAAACTGACATACTGTCAAGGCCAGGGGATTTATCGCCCCAATGTCAAACATAACATTCTTAATTTCTATGTTTGAAACTGGTCTTGTGAGTTCACGATTGTCTTCATTAGTTATTTCTTGTTGAATGGTTTGATTCATTTCCTGGAGTTTTCCATAGTTTGTTTTCAGAACCATAAACCGCTTATAGAAGTCCCGTTTAATTTCCACCTTAATATTATCAAGTCCGTGACTTGCGTTCCATCTATTGTTCGAATTTCTTTAATGTTAGTTCTGTTCCTTCTTCTACACGTGATCCGGTGGAAGTATTTTATATTTTTTTCATTAGATTGATATGGGTATGTTTGGCCCTTTGTTTCCAGTAGGAGTTGTGGAACTAGATGAGGCTTGAGCGTTTCTTCGGCAACCTTTCATGCTTTGGATTAGCTGCAAATTTTTGTGTTCAATGATATCTTTTTGGATGCATATTAGGTCCTCGTATAATTTTTTAATTTGTTTGGAAATGTTACCAAAAGTTTGTATATTCCAATCTTTTATTTTGCTTTTAATAGTTGTATTTTTTTCGTGAGGTTAAACATATGGGACCCCCCGCATTTAGTCACCAACCCTGTTTTATGATGTTTTAGAAGTCGTTTTTGGATGTCCACATCATTTCAATACTTAAAGGTTGTGCTTTTTATGGATTTCCTATTGGGAGATCACATGTAATTAGTTAGTGAACAGAAGTTGAGAACGTGTGGTTTTTTTGTTGCGATGGATGGATACGACTGAATAATTTGGTTGCTAACTAGTGTACGGTCCAATTTTTTGAATGTGGTGTTTTCAAGAACTTTGGATCTTCTCCATGTGAAATATTCCCAACCGTTGGGATGTCACACACGTCACATGAATTTTTAATGTTTATGAGCTGTTTGAATCGACTGTGGTGTGGGGTCGCACCCCCTTGTTTTTCCTCTGGGTGCTGAATTTCGTTGAAGTCACCCATTATAATGCAAAGGAGGTTACTCGTTTGGATGAAATCGGACAATTTTGTCCAGAAGAGTACTTTTTCTTGTGTCCTTGGCAGGGCATACACAAAGATGATGATCATTGTATTATTGGTTTCCAGGTTTGAATAGCGGATTCCAATAAACTGGTTACCTTTATGAATAGTGTACAATGAGTCATTTGATAGTTGTGAGCCCTTCCAGAAGATGCAAAGAATGTTTTGAGTAGCTTTTGTACTTCCTCATCTACAATCAGGTTCCTCTCCGGGGCGACTTTCGCTATTTTTGCTTGACTAGTGGATGGCGAGGATCCACGTTCAACCGATGGGTAATGACTTCAGGGTCAATCCTCACCATATCCTCGTATGTCCACGTGAATCAATCACTATTCGTTTTCAGGAAATCTATCACACTGACCTTTGTTTCTAGGCTATCCTCTCGCCTTATTCTCACCGTCCGGTTGGCGTCTGAAGCATCAAGGGGTATCTCCTCAACCTTATCTGCCTCAGGGTCTGGAGATGACATAGCTCCCTTGGCCTAATGTGATTGCTATGTAGGGTGGGTGACTTTCGCCTTGAGAGCGGACTTGTAGCAGTCTCTGGACAGTCGCTGGCCACCTTTGATCTCTTAGATTCCCCAAGGAATGAGGATTTTGATGGTCTGGTGGTAAGTGGATAGGACCGCCTTCATGTCGTATATCCAAGGTCTCCCCATAATGATGTTGTTGCAAGAGGGACAGTCTAGAACGGAGAACCTTACTTGTAAATTCACCCCTTTAGAATATCTGGGTAAGGTAATTTCACCCAAGGTCTAGGCAATCTCTCAGCTTAAACCCACAAGCGCCATTGATTTCCTAATGATGTCCTCTTTTCTCAGATACATCTCCTTGAGGGCGTCTAGCATGAGCATATTGGTGGAGCTTTCGGTGTCTATGTGGATCCTCCTCATCAAGACATTTCCCACCGAGAGCGAAATGACCGGTCCATTGTGGTGGGGGCCTACAAGATTCTCTGCATCTGAATCATCAAAGGTGATTGCGTTTTCATGTCGGCCTCCTTTGTTACAGATGCGCTCATGCGCGTGGCGCTTAGCCGCTGAGTAGGATATCCCACATATTTCCAATCCGTTGGTGATCACGTTGATGACTTTGGCATATTCTGGCGATGAGTGTATATCCATCGAACAATAAGCGTTTTGGCATGTCGGAAGCCCAACATTGGTCGCGATCTTTGCGATCCACCCCTTTGAATGAAGGAAAGCTATTTCCTTCCTGAGAGCAAAACACTCATCAGTTTCGTGCCCATAGTCTCTGTGAAATTCGCACCACCACGTCATATCTCTTTTTGGATTTGGGTTTTATGTCTTCTTAGGTCACCAAATTTTCCCTCCAAACCTTACAATGCGTTCAACACCTCAGTGGGTTCCATGCCAGGGATATAGTCTTGGACCCTAGGCGGAGGAGGCCATCTTTCTTCCCTCCTGATTGCTTGGTACCATTAGCATGAAATCCGGGAACGTTGGGGCGAGCTTTTGGATATAGCTGCCCATGACGCTCTCATGGATGGTTGGGTGCAACTTTTCTTTCCACTCAGTCGAAAATTGACGTGGTCCGCGAGGGAGCTTCATCCTCCTCTAACCTGATGTGTGCTAGAGATTTCACCTAGACGTCCTCGAAATTAAGGCACGGGGATCAACCCTTGACGGACAATTTCTATCGATGTCGGGACATTGCATAGCGGAATAATGACTTTCTCTATGTTGAACCGATTGAGGTAAGCCCTTAAGGACTCTTTAGGCCTTTGGGCCACTGTTGAGAGGGTTTCTCGGCCAACAAATAAATTTGTAAGTCAAGACCCCGCTGAGTACAGTGGAGTCAGGATCGTTCCACAGGAAGCAAGGTTGTTTGTCTATCAATCTAACAAAAATCAAACAAAATCAAACAAAACACTCACGAGATGCCTCGTTAACGATGTTGTCAGGATCGTTACCGAGCCACCGTACACAAAAATATCAACTAACGACCTAATTAAATTCTAATTAAAATTCGGTACCGAGGCAAGTACTCAGCAACGAAGATTCACCAGAAATAATTCAAATAAAGCAAAAATCTAGGACAAGGGACACCACAACATATTCAAGCATAAGAATTCATAAGAAGATAAGATCATGCCTTTAAACAGATAGAGTTATCAACTTTCGTTGACTTTAACAAGTAAATTAATCTACTTTCGCATCCTAATTCACTCAATTGCTTGTTTTGGATCTAAAGCTTGAAACTTTCGTTTTCAAACAATATCAACCTTCAAGTTACTAACTTTCTCTTTCAATCAAGTTAAAAACCTAAATTACCTCAACTTCCGTCTTGGTATTAAGCACAACAAACAATCTCAATAAAAGATAAAAGGCATTCAACACTCAATCCTACTCATCAAACATGCTCAACTATGCCGGGCTTAACCCCGACCCTAGAAAAATAAACTACTCACTAATCATGACTAAGAAACTACAAACTTCAATAAAAAGAAACATTGAAACAAAAGTCAAACTCAAATTAATAAGAAAAATATCGTCTTACAGAGATTCAGAAGAAACCGAAAAAACATAAAAATACCGAACCACAATCACGATCAACGAACACTCGGCAACCGTCGTCTACCGAGCCTCGTTATCCTCTTCCGATCCGATTTCTCTCTCCTTCGGCCTTCACAAATCTCTTCCTAAAAATAAGCTCTCTAAAAACTTCTCCAAATCAAGCTCCCCCTTTCTATGTTAGATAGAAGGGTATTTATACTAAAAAGCCAAAAACTAAAAAGGCTAAAAGATATAAACTTTTCTAAAAAGATAGAAACAATCTCTAAAAGATAGAAATAAAATCTAAAAAGATATTAAACCCTAAAATACATATTCTAACAACCCCAAAAGATTCTAAAAAGATACTCAACCGATACGGAAATAAATTCCCGCTCAAGATCGGTGAATAATAAAAATAATACTCGAAATCTTCTCTTCGTGGCCTCGTTAACGACCCTTCACAGCCTCGTTCATGATCCTGGGCTTTGTTTTCTTCAACACCTCCTCTTGTACTCTCGAGTTTTGACTTCTTCAATCTTGCACTCCTCCGTCCTTTGCTGCAATGCTCCAAATTCAACTCCATTCAGCTCCTTTCCTCGCTAAAACCTGCAAAATTCACAAAATAGCGTAGATTCCACTCTTTTCATAGAAATATGCAAAACTAACTAAAAATACTCAAAACTAAACCTAGAGTTTGGTTCAAATGAAACAAACTCTTATCCTAAAACGAATGCACTTTTCATAGTTAGTAATGCACTTTTCATATAAAAGTGCATCGAAAAATACAAAAAGTGCATTACGAAAAAGTGCACTAAAAAAATTTGAAAAGTGCACTAAAAAGTACGAAAAGTACAAATGCGAAAAAGTGCACTCTGAAGTATGAAAAGTGCACTACTAACTACAAAAAGTGCATTTGTTTTAGGATAAGAGTTTGTTTCATTTGAACCAAACTCACTAAACCTAAACTAAACAAAACTAAACCTAATAAGCAAAGAAAACCTATCAAAAACTGTACTAAAAATGCGAACATCAAAATACCCCATACTTAGACTTGCTTGTCCTCAAGCAATAAACAAGACACTAACCAAAACCAAAACAAATCGTGCTCATCAAGACATAGCCATCTTCTAAAAAGCAACATCTACACATAAGAAAATTTATAGCAAAAGACTATTAACATCCTCACACATATATGCACTTAAATAGACATAAAATAATACAATCCAACCTCTCAAGGGATATAATGTGTTTCACTTAACTCTCATGTGTTTGGGCTTATAAATTCAATCTCTCAACTCATCTTATATACAAAAACTCATAGAAATTGGAACTTATATCACCAATACTCTCCACCCAAGATTTGTCAAAACAAGCAAAGAATCATCAAGAGAACTTAGGCTCAATGAAAAACTTCATAGAAGCTTCCATTCGGCCGAGTTGTAATGGGGCTTGGTAAAGACAATAAGGCGTGGAAATATTTTGGTCATGTGGTGCTAATAATATCCAGGAATCAAAGACTCCTAAAAACTCACATCTTACCAAAAACTTTCATAAAACATTATACCAAACTCACTCTCATTATGCACTTATTCTCACTCACCCTTTATCATCCTACAAAGTCTCATAACAAAAATAAAAGAATCTCTTGATATTATCTTTAAACACAAATGCACCTCAACTCTTCACCTCTTTTTGATTTCCTTCTTCTCTTTTTTTTTTCTCTTTTTTTTTCTTTTTTTTTTCGCCTTTTCGTTAACGAGCCTACATCAGGGTCGTTAACGATCTACCGTATACATCCTTTTCCTTTTATTCACTACATCCATCAAAAACTTTATTGTGTGCATTTTTCTATCAAGAGACCTTTCTTACATGTAATAACAAGAGACTTCCAATCTACCCTTCCCAAATACCCTTCAATTCAAGCAAATATAAACTCTTTTCTTTTTAACGAAACACAAAACTTTACCTCTCCAATCTAAGTCCTAATTCCCGGATAGGGTCAAGGTTATCTCGGCTAGGGAATAATTTTTGTGGAGCTAAAAATAAAAGGTTTCAGGCCAGAATTGGTCATCAAGAGAAGGAATAATGTAAAGGTAGATAGGGAATAATAGGGCTTATAAAAATAAGTTCTCCATCATATGATTTTCACAAGTAATGAACTAAAAATCTTATAAGGGTCTCAAGAAATAGATAACCATCACAATTCCAAGAGATAATATGTATAAAGAGAGTATATCACACAAGAAAAGAAGAGGGATTTATGAATGTTCTCCCTATAAGGCCAAAAATACTCACAAGGTAAATTTTGTTGGATTGCATCATCTATGCTATAAAGTATATGTGCTCAATTTCATCAAATGCTATTCTCTTCTAAAAACAATAATAATTTCAATTTAAGAATCCGGCTATACTTTCAAAGACATGTTTGCAAGGAATTATATGATTAAGCTAGTGATTACTATCATAGAACTTATGAAGGGATATCTATCAATTCTAAAACTCTTTTTGGATTTTTCAATTTTTTTCAATTTTTTTTTGGATTTTTCGATTTTTTTTCGGGTTAAAAGAAATAACAACTACATAGAACACAAAAACACCTAAGACATAATTTTTCTACTTTCTCCCCACCCCATACTTAAAATTACAGTGTCCCCACTGTAAGGAAAATAAGAAGAAGAGGGAAAAGAAATAGAAAAGAAAACAAAAATATAAAAAGAAAAAGAAAGACATAAAACTTACAAAAGTGAAAACAAGGAAAGGAAACTTCATCTTGAGCTTGAATCAACGGTTCGGTGGAGGGAAATAGTGCTCAAAGTTCCCCATGAAGTCGTACATCGTCCTCCAACGCTCAACATCATCCGCCTCTCTCTGAAGCTGCCTCTCGTCCTCCATCGACATGCGAGCGGAATAGACGGTTTCCCATCTATCCATCCTCCTATGAATGTGATCCGTCTGGAGGTGAAGCTGCTGCATCCGTGCAGAAAGATCCTCGGCCCATGGTGGTGGTATACTCGATCCTGCGTACTCGGGCTGAGGTGATGGTGGGTAGTGAGGCTGGAAATGATCTTGATACATCACCGGGTTGTAAGGCATGAGTCCATAAGCATGAGGGTCGACAGGAGCTGGTGGTGGGTCGACAGGAGCTCTCGGCACCTCGTTAACGAAGCTGGGTGCCTCGTTAACAGTGTTGGGTGGTGGCTGGAAGTGGTCGTTAACGACCCTGGTGGGTTCGTCAACGAAGATGTGGCCTCCGAGCACCTCCGTGTCCATGTCTTCTTCTTCAAAGTTAAGCTCCTCAGTTCCGCCCTCGGTGTCGGCTTCCTCGGTGTCATTGCCTACTACCTCGGTATCCTCTTGCTCATCTTCTTCTTCATATTCATCCACGTCGTCCCGCTCAAACCGGGTTTCACAAGGCCTGAGCGAGAGCTCGTCCTCCGGTTTTGGCTCCAATGGATAGGGATGTCCCGTCCACACCTCGTACCAATTTGGTACATAGAGTAGCTCGTACATGTCGAGGGAAGGTATGACTAGTCGATCTTGCACCTTCACCTTGTAGCCTCCCTCGGCTTGCACGAAAATCCCGGCACTATACCAATAGTTTTTGTTGAGGAGTTGGGCGTGGGCCGGTGTGTAGCGGGTGAGATCAACTCCGAGATTCTTAGCCAAGAGGCTAACCAAATTGCCACACCACACCTCCTTGGACTTGGTGGACTTCTCGACATAATAGAGCCATTCGTACCCCAAAATCAAGGGGCTGGGCTCCTCAAAGAGGATGGTGCGGAAGCAAGCGACCTCCGTTCTTGTAGGCCAGTTCAACTCTTTCTTCGGCCAAAATGTTGCGGCGAGGACTATCAAGATAATCCGGAAGATAGGGTTGACTATGTTTGCCCCGGTTAGCGCCGCGGTAGAGGATTGAACCTCTCCGGTGATGTAGCTCCAAGTGCGGGTCACTCGGTAGTCCTTCAAACTATAATCTCTTGACGGGTTTGGGAGCTCCAAGATTGCATTGAACTCCGCCATGGTGAAGTCACGGTCCTCGTTACCGAGCCGGAACCGAATACGTCCCGCCGAGATCTTCGACGAGAAATTGGTCTCCAAAGTGGCCAAGAACTCGGATGTGAGGGCCGGGTAATGTGGCAAGCTCTCTTGCTTCAATAGGTGGGCGGCCCCAAGGATGATGAAGGCGTCCTTGACATCCGTATAGACGCCCGTAGAAACGGCGCTAGACTTCGAGAACCATCGGGTGTAATGGTACTTCTCCAAAAAAATCCCGGTAGCGCCGTACTTGGATCTGACTGCTCAAAATCACATCATCCACTCGGGGTGGAGATGGAGACCTGTGGTTCCTTCTCTTCTTTTGGGCTCGGGTAGCGGGTCTGCTTGAACTAGCCATGGATCCTGCCCGTATTGTGACGAATCGGGTCTTCCGAACCGGGTCGTTAACGACATTGGGTGGGTCGTTAACGAGCCGCCGTGGCCTTCTTGAGTGATTTTTCGACCCCTTTTTCCTGAAATCTTGTTAGCTCTAAAAATCTAATTTCTATCCTAGTTAAAACTAAAAAGAAAAATAAAAGAAAGCTAAGAAATAATCTAAAAAGAAAAAGAAAAGAAAAATAAACTAAGCTAAACCTATTCTAAAAAGCGGGTTGCCTCCCGTAAGCGCTATGTTTAACGTCGTTAGCCCGACGAGCTCCCTTGCTAGTCTCATGGTGGTTCATGTATGGCCGTGTTGGGGTCTTGAGATACCCTGCTTGTAGCCTTACTGCCTCTGTGTGCTTGAATTGCTAAATTAGGGCCTTTTTCTTCTATCAGCAAGCTTGATATCCCTGGATTATTGGTGTAGTCCGAAAGCCAAGGTGGTTTGGACTTTTCTGTAACCTCTGTAGTAGGGCCTTGGTTGAACTTATGCACGTGAGGATCAGTGATCGACAGATATGGCTCGGTAGGGACTGTGGTGTCGAGTTCGGGTTGAGTCAACTCTATTTATGCCACTCCAATTGGGTCGTTGGCTTTTTGATCTAGATTGAATTCCACCTGTTCCTCTCCTATAACAAAAGTGAGGAATCTCTTTCGCACATCAACTCTTGCTCCTGCTGTGGCTAAGAATGGTCGCCCGAGAATTATGGGGACATGAGGGTCTTCAGGCATATCAAGGACGATAAAATCATTCGGTATAAAGAATTTCCCGACTTGAATATGGTAATCGTCCACTACTCTTGTTGCTTTGACACTCGATCCATTTGCCATGTACAGATTCATGTCTACTGGCTCTAGTGGTCCCATATTGGCTTTAGACCAGATTGAGAGTGGAACAAGACTAGCACTGGCACCAAGATCGCATAAAGCTTTGAACTTGTGGTTGCCTATGCCGATTGTGATTGCAACCCTCCCGGGATCTCCAAGCTTTTCTGGTAGAGCTATCGATCTGACTTCATCCTACAACTCTGTAATGGACCTTTTCCTGCTAAGAATATCTTTCAAAATTTTTGTGTAAGCCGACATTTCGCTTAGGGCCTCAGCGAATGGGATGGAAATATTAATGCCCTGAAGAATCTTAACGAAACGCTTGAACTTACTCTCAGTAGAGTCCATAGATTTCTTAGTAGGAAATGGAAGAGATTTCACCATTCTCGGAACCAAGTTAGGTTTGAGAGGTGAGAGTACCGGGTCGACACTGGGGTCGATTGATGTCCTCGGCGGGTCGTTACCGACCCTGATGGGGTCGTTAACTACCTTGGGATTGAGAGGAAGGCTCGGATTAGTAGACTTACCTGGGTTAGGGTCGTTAGATACCCTCGGAGCCTCGTCATCTTGGCTTGTAGGCTCGGTACTAGCTCTCGCTGGCTCGTTAACGAGCCGTTTTGCGAGGTCCTGTTCCTCCTTCTCTTCAACTTGAACTCTCTCCGGTAGTGTCTTCCCACTTCTGAGGTGTACCGCTGCTATTTGGCCTCTAGGGTTCTCCTCGGGGCGGCCCGGGAGTTGCCCTTGTGGTCTTGGAATCCGTGCAGCAAGGTCTCCTAGTTGGGAATCAACGCTCCTCTTCCAAATATCGAACTCTCCCCATCTTTTATCTTGTCGGTTCAGCTTGGCTTGAACGTCATCAACCTTGTTGTTCACTCCGTTGATGCTCTCTTTAATCTCCTGAACCCATGATGGCGTCTCCTGATGGCCTGGAGGTCGATATGGTGCAGGTCGTCTATCTTGTGGGTGCCCAGCGTAATTTTGACTTGTATTCTGATTGCCCCATGATTGATAGTTGTTTGACCTATCATTATAATTAGACTGGTTCCTGTAGGGTCCTCTCATGTAATTCATCTCAGCTATTGTCTCAGCGGTTCTGACCTGCTCAATGTTAGTGCAAGCAGATGTACTATGCGCAAAAGAACCACATTCTTGACATGATTGAGAGGATTTCAGAAAACTTACCTGTTTCCTCAGACGGTTGACCTCATCTTGTAAGAATTGATTTTTAACATCGGGGTCAACTTCATCTCGGTTGGGCACATAGAGACGTTTTTGAGTTTGTGGAGCCTGCTGGGTTCCATACATTGCATCGTAATTCGCCAACTTGTCCAACAGTTCCCACGCCTCTGTCGGGTTCATCTCTATAAAACCGCACACAGTATGCGTGTTGATGCGGTTCTTGGTCTGTGCGTTGATACCCTGGAAAAAGATTTCTTGCAATACATATAAAGGTTGCCCATGAGTAGGGCACTGTCTAAGCATCTCTTTGAATCTTTCCCATGTTTCAACAAATGTTTCATTAGGCAACTGGTGATAAGAGGTGATGCGTTTCCTTATCTCCGTTGTCTTAGCAGGAGGGAAAAACTTTGTAAGAAATTGATCATACAAAGCTTTCCAAGTCCTGATAGACTTAGAAGGTAGGCTCTCTAACCAGTTCAGGGCCTTTCCAGTAAGAGACCATCTAAAAGCTTTTAACAGAACATATTCTAACGAGACACCTTCAGCAACTATGGTGTCACATAAATCAAGAAAATTTCTAATATGCTCCATAGGGCACTCAGCAGGTTTCCCTTCAAACTGAGCCCGTTTGATTAAGGATATAAATTGAGACTTGATCTCAAAAGGTTTCTCTATCGCTGGAAGCACAATAGGAGATTCTGGCACCCTCAGTTCCGGATGCATGTATTGCTTGGCATTCCTTGGATAGGCGTTTAGCTCTTCTTGCAGTCGAGCCTTGTCTGCGTCTGCGCCGTCCTTCTCGGCTTTCAGTGCCTCCATCTGGGTCCGGAGGATCTCTAACTCTCGAGCCATCTCTTCTGCTGTGGCCATGGCTCGGTTTTCTCGGAGTCGACGGTGCAGGGAACGTTCTGGTTCTGAGTAATAACCTGTGTTATCAAACTGAAGCCTTCTTCGTCCTACCGGCATACACTGAGAAAACAAACAAAGAAAACAAAGATTAAAAACAAAAATGGGGTCGGGCTATTCCCGATCCCGAAGATAAACTAACAACACGTTGCTTCCCCGGCAACAACGCCAATTTGTTGAGAGGATTTTTCGGCCAACAAATAAATTTGTAGGTCAAGACCCCGCTGAGTACAGTGGAGTCAGGATCGTTCCACAGGAAGCAAGGTTGTTTGTCTATCAATCTATCAAAAATCAAACAAAATCAAACAAAACACTCACGAGATGCCTCGTTAACGATGTTGTCAGGATCGTTACCGAGCCACCGTACACAAAAATATCAACTAACGACCTAATTAAATTCTAATTAAAATTCGGTACCGAGGCAAGTACTCAGCAACGAAGATTCACCAGAAATAATTCAAATAAAGCAAAAATCTAGGACAAGGGACACCACAACATATTCAAGCATAAGAATTCATAAGAAGATAAGATCATGCCTTTAAACAGATAGAGTTATCAACTTTCGTTGACTTTAACAAGTAAATTAATCTACTTTCGCATCCTAATTCACTCAATTGCTTGTTTTGGATCTAAAGCTTGAAACTTTCGTTTTCAAACAATATCAACCTTCAAGTTACTAACTTTCTCTTTCAATCAAGTTAAAAACCTAAATTACCTCAACTTCCGTCTTGGTATTAAGCAAAACAAACAATCTCAATAAAAGATAAAAGGCATTCAACACCCAATCCTACTCATCAAACATGCTCAACTATGCCGGGCTTAACCCCGACCCTAGAAAAATAAACTACTCACTAATCATGACTAAGAAACTACAAACTTCAATAAAAAGAAACATTGAAACAAAAGTCGAACTCAAATTAATAAGAAAAATATCGTCTTACAGAGATTTAGAAGAAACCGAAAAAACATAAAAATACCGAACCACAATCACGATCAACGAACACTCGGCAACCGTCGTCTACCGAGCCTCGTTATCCTCTTCCGATCCGATTTCTCTCTCCTTCGGCCTTCACAAATCTCTTCCTAAAAATAAGCTCTCTAAAAACTTCTCCAAATCAAGCTCCCCCTTTCTATGCTAGATAGAAGGGTATTTATACTAAAAAGCAAAAAACTAAAAAGGCTAAAAGATATAAACTTTCCTAAAAAGATAGAAACAATCTCTAAAAGATAGAAATAAAATCTAAAAAGATATTAATCCCTAAAATACATATTCTAACAACCCCAAAAGATTCTAAAAAGATACTCAACCGATACGGAAATAAATTCCCGCTCAAGATCGGTGAATAATAAAAATAATACTCGAAATCTTCTCTTGTGGCCTCGTTAACGACCCTTCACAGCCTCGTTAACGAGCCTGGGCTTTGTTTTCTTCAACACCTCCTCTTGTACTCTCGAGCTTCGACTTCTTCAATCTTGCACTCCTCCGTCCTTCGCTGCAATGCTCCAAAGTCAACTCCATTCAGCTCCTTTCCTCGCTAAAACCTGCAAAATTCACAAAATAGCGTAGATTCCACTCTTTTCACAGAAATATGCAAAACTAACTAAAAATACTCAAAAATAAACCTAAACTAAACAAAACTAAACCTAATAAGCAAAGAAAACCTATCAAAAACTATACTAAAAATGCGAACATCACCCACCCTGTACATATCGTTGGAATGCTTCATGAGCTTCCTCCTGCTGGTGAATTGGACCCTAAAGGCGTCTACGAGGCCCGTAAAGAATCCGATGCTTCCACGTGGCAAATTGATGAACTAGGTTAAGGCCGCCCTAGATAGTGATGTCCCAAATCCTTTGCACATTACCACTTCTCTAGAGTCCCTTTGGACAAAACTCATCATCATCTTCAGCTTAAAGACGATCACATGCTCGTTAGGGTCCCCAAGCCCATCGTACGTGGGGATTTTTGGGAAGCTGAACTGTTGGATCGTAGGTTAGTCGAAATCAGTTATGGGAACTGTATCTAAAAACAATAGAGATTTGCCCATCAAACAGTTCCCATACGCAGCGGAATAAACAAGTAAGCATGTAAATAAAAACAATAGAGATTGATCCCTTATAGAGGAACCCCACAACGATCAACTAATCGCGTGAATAAACTTCTACCTCCACTTGGAGGATTTTCAAATGAGTTACCTTTTCTTTATTGCTTAGTTCCCTTTAGATTACAATGCAGAATACAAACTTCTCTGTTCCTACTAGGACTCTCTCCATAGGCAACACTAATGTACTCTCTCGACTCTAACCCGGTGAACGATCACAATCAAAGACAAAAGTTGACAACTTTAATTGATAAAAGCATGATCTATGTGTTTCATTAGCGTTTGCATGCATAATTATTGTTGTGGGGATACATAAACCTTAGAATTCTCTCTCTATTTGATAAAATCCAAACTTTCTCTCTTACTTGTGCCCTAAGTAAGAACAAAACTTGATACTGACTTTCTCCCATGGACGAACCTGACTCCCCTATACTCAGCGGGGTCTTGATTATAAATTTATTTGTTGTTAAGAAACCCTCTCAACAACCTCAAACCTTCAGAGCCTCAACAGAGAGAAGATGACCATCCAATGGTCCAGATTGATTCAAGAGTTGACAATTCAAATTCAAATCAATGTCTCATGTCAACCTTAAGGAATCATAATTGGAGAGCAAGGCAAAAAGGGTATATAGGACAAATACCTCTAGTGGATAAGGGTTTCTCATCACGCCTATTTAAACCCTTCAACAGTCACCTTATTGCTCACTTTTTCCAAATCATAAACTCCAAACTCAGAGAAAGAAAAGCCAAAGAGCTGCTTGAGTGAGAGTCATCAAGCTGGTGAAATGTCTTCGACGATGAGCTAATCTTGACAATAGTGTAGGAGAAAGAGCGAGTTCCTAGGTCTAGGGGAACTCAGGAGAAGAGACAGGAGAAGAGAGAGAGAGAGAGAGAGGTTTGAGTTTCGCTTTGTCTTTGATTGTGAGCGTTCACCGGGTTAGGGTCGAGAGAGTACATTAATGTTGCCTAGGGAGAGAGTCCTAGTAGGAACATAGAAGTTTATATTCTGCGTTTTAACCTGAAGGGAACTAAGCAATAAAGAAAAGGTTACTCATTCAAAAATCCTCCAAGGGGAGGTAGAGGTTTACTTACGCGATTAGTTGATCACTGTGGGGTTCCTCTATAAGGGAAATGTCTCTATTGTTTTTATTTACATGCTTACTTGTTTATTCTTTTGCGTGTGGGAACTGTTCGATGCAGTTCCCATAATTGATTTCGACTAATATACGATCCAACATGAACTTCTTAGGAATGTCGACACCAGCGATTGCAGCTTAAAGGGGGACTCCTCATAGCCATGTGAAGCCTCTTTTTTGATAGGGAGTGGTACCCTGGGAATTTGGGTGATCTTTTACTCTATTCCCTTTAGATGTACCCTTGTATACTCCTAGAACAATGACTCTATGTAGGAATCCATGGGAGTTGCCTAGTTTTCTGATTGTTTGGTGTATACAGGATGGTAGATGCTAGTGTCCTAAGCTCCATTTCCAAATGCTAGCGTAGCCGATTATCCTGCGATAGTAGCGGGTGGCGTGACCATATCTACCATCAAAGGTTGGACACTAACTCCCGAAGACGACGGGTTAGTCGGCCGCTCCATGTTGAGGCAGGTGGTTACCTTCCGGATGGTGCGGACATGCCTTGGTTTTGCTTGGACTGTTGAGGCAAATTGCATTTGGTTACGAAGATGGGTGTTCTCCTCCAATAATTGAGCAATACGCTCGAGGTGGGTTTCGCATCGAGCACTTTGATTCGACATGTCTTGCTGCAACGTCGGGATCTTGGTAGTGAATTGCCCCAGGATGTTATGGATATCATGTGGTTCTTCAAAACCACTTTCTTTAGAGCCTCCTGTGGCGTTGGCATCACGCTCTTCATTGTGATCACCCTCTACAACAACGGGATTGATTAAAGGTGGGTCAGACATTTTGGATGTGATCGGATGGTTTTTGATTGAGAAAACTATAGTTTCCCATGGTGAAAGCCAATTTGTTTTGGTCAAGAAAAAGCTAAGGACTGATTCTCGATCTTCGAAGTTGAGTGGAGCTTGATCTAACCGATTAATGCAATCAAAATTCACATGAAAGTTGAATTCGTATGATATTTATTTAACTGATTGTCATTTGGGTGTTTTCGTTGCTCGGTTTTGATGTTCATGTTTTTAGCTTAGTTTTTCAGTGTTTTTCTTGGTTGTTTATCTTAGTTTAGTTGTGCTTTAGTGTTTCTTTTGTGTGTTTTTGGATGAGTTTGCATATTTTGAGAAAAGTATGGAAGCTACTCTGTTTTTGTGTTTTTTGTAGGTTTTTTGGAGGAAAAACTGGAGCATTCTAGAGGCATTGAGATAGAGAGGAGTCATTAGAGCTTGGCAAGAGAAGGAAGAAACAAGGACACTTGAGAAGATCCCGAGAAAATCCAAAGGAAAAGTAAAGGAATTGCAAGAATCAAAGCAAAACAGGCTCGATACCGACCCTGCGAGTTCGATACTGAGGCTTGCAGTGAAGACAGTCAAAAAGGAGTTGAGCAAGAGTCTACTGACCCTGACAAGGTCGATACTGAGGGTGCCCTATGTCGGTAGATGCATCGACTTTGATATTTTTATATTTTTATTCCGTAATCGTTTTAGTTTATAAAGTTTTATCTTTATGGAAACTTTTAGATAGCTTTTCTAGTATAAATACCTTGTCTTAGCTTTAGTTTCCGAGGGGGGAATTGGTTGGCGAACTGAGAGAGAGACGTGGGAAGTTCAAAACACGCACCTTTTTCTCTTGGTTTTGCTAATTTAGGGTTCTTAAGATTACTTTGAGAAGAAGTTGTGTTCTAAGACAAGTTTTGAGTGTTAATTCAAGTAAGCATTTTGTTTTAATTCGAATTATGTTCTTTTTCAATCCGTTTGTTTGTTTTTGTTCAACCATGTGTGAGTAGTTCTCTTTTCTAGGATTGGGGTTGGAAACCCGATATGATTGTGCATGAATGATGTGTGTTGAATGAATGAATGTCTTCTACCTATTCTTAATTGTTTTGTGCTTATGTTTTGGCGAAAGTCAATGTAATTCGAGTTTGTTTCTTAATCGAAAGAGAAATCTATGACCTTGAATGTTGATATCGTTTGATAACGAGAGTTACAAACTTTGGATAAAAAATAAGTAGAAAGTTGATTGATTAATGAGAATTGATTGATTTAATTACTTTTGAAAACACAAGCTGGTGACTTTATGTTCAAGGCATGAAATTTATGATTCACACTATCTTAATTGCATGATTATATCGTGGTAAACCCTTGTCCTAGATCTTTTTCTCTTATTTGAAATCTCATATTAATATTTGTTTACATTGTTACCGAGGTCATAGGCTCGGTACCGAAGCTGCGTTCTCTCTGTTTGATCTGCTTCATTTTAGTTAAAGAACAGCGTCGATACCGACCCTGACAAGGTCGGTACCGATCTGTTTGCTGTGTTACTTGGTTAATCTTCATTGTTTTGTTTCCGTTTTGCGTTCTTTTGCTTTCTAGAATAGTAATCAAACATAACCTTGCTTCCCGTGGATGATCCTGACCTCCCTATACACAGCGGGGTCTTGACTACAAATTTATTTTTTGTTGAATAAATCCCTACTATCAACAAATTGGCGCCGTTGCCGGGGAAGCAACTGGGCTATGTTTGATTACTTGTGGGTTTGAGAATAGCCTAACCCCTCTTTTATTTCTAATATTGTTTTCTTTTATTTGTTTCTCAGCTTATGCAAATGTTAAGATGTTGGCTTGAGTTTGATCAAATTGATTATTATTGTGAGCCTGAACTTGTTCTTCATCGCAGGAGGCGAGAAAACCGCACCATGACCGTCATACCTGAAGAGATGGCTCAGCAGATGACTGCCCTGTGCAGACAGATGGAAGCATTGCATGCTGACAGGGATCAATTGCAGGAACAATTGAATACTATTCCGAAGAATGCCAAGCAATACATGCACTCAGAACTGAGGGTGCCAGAGTCATCTATTGTGCTTCCCGACATAGAGAAGGCCTTTGAGATCAAATCTCAATTTATATCCTTAATAAAAAGGGCTCAGTTCGAGAGAAAACCCACTGAGTGCCCTATGGAGCATATTCGAAACTTTATTGATTTTTGTGATACCATTGCAGATGACGATGTTTCTCTTGAGTATGTCCAATTAAAGTCCTTTAAATGGTCTCTTGCAGGAAAGGCCCTGAGCTTGTTAGAGAGCCTACCTCCTAGGTCGGTTAGGACATGGAAAGCTTTGCATGATTTATTCATGACTAAGTCTTTCCCTCCAGCAAAACTACGGAGCTAAGGAAACGTATCACCTCTTATCATCAGCTGCATAATGAGACCTTTGTGGAAACATGGGAGCGATTCAAAGAGATGTTGAGGCAATGCCCCACCCATGGACAACCACAATATGTTCTTCAAGAGATTTTCTTTCAGGGGATCAATGCTGAGACAAAGAACGGAGTTAACTTGCACACCGCTTGTGGTTTCATAGAGATGGAGCCCGATGAGGCATGAGCATTACTAGATAAGTTGACCCACTATGATGCCATGTGTGGGACCCAGCAAGCGCCCTAGCCTCAAAGGAGACTCTACACTCCAAATAAAGAGGAAGTTGATCTAGATGTCAAAAATCAATTCTTTTAAGATGAGATCAACCGGCTGAAGAAACAGGTAAGTTTTCTAAAAACCTCTCAAAAATATCTTGAGTGTGGCTCTCATGCCTATAGTACTTCCGCCTGCACTAACATTGAGCAGGTTAGAGCCGCGGAGAATTATGTAGATGTGAATTACATGAGAGGACAATACAGAAACCCACCTGGAAACTATGAAAGGAACAATAACTATCCCACTTGGGGAGGTTACAATCAAGGTCAAAATCAAGCACCCCCACCACAAGAAAGGAAGGCTATCCCTTATAGGCCCCTGGGCTATCAAGAGACGCCAACATGGGTGAATGGGCTCCATGAAGAGATCAATGGAGTGAAGAATGAAATCAATGGAGTCCGAGCTGACCTAAATAATCAAATGAAGGGTGTACATGTCCAATTGGGAGAGTTCGATACATGGAGAAAAAGTTTGAAATCCCAACTTGCCAACCTTGATGCACAAGTTGCGAGACCCCAAAGGTAACTCCAGGGCCGCCCCGAAGAGAACTCGAGAGGACACATAGCAGTTGTACACCTCTGGAGCGGAAAGACACTGTCGGACCATGTTGAAACAAAGCAGAAAGAGCCCGGTAACGAGAGAACTACTCCCGATAGGATCAATAATGAACCCAATAGGGTCGATACCGAACCTCATGCACTTGGTACCGAACCTCCCCAGGTCGTTACCGACCCCAACCGAGGTAATTCTTCAACTCCAGACCACTCCCTTAGTCCCAAGCTCGGTACCGACCCCACTAGGGTCAATACCGATCCTTCTTCAGCACCCACCGACCCCTCTGTCGACTCGGTAATGCCACCTCTAGAGTCCGTTTTGGTTCCGAGACCGGTGAAGACTCTTCCATTCCCTTCTAAAAAGTCTAAAGACTCAATAGAAGGGAAGTTTAGGCATTTTGTTAAGATCCTTCAGGGATTAAATATTTCCATCCCATTCGCTGAGGCCCTAAGCGAAATGTCGGCTTATACAAAATTGAAAGATATTCTTAGCAGGAAGAGGTCTATATTTGAGCTGACCGACGAAGTCCGATCATTGAAGCTCCCAAAAAAAAATTAGGCGACCCAGGTAAGTTTGCTATTACTATTGGTATTGGAGCTTACCGGTTTAAAGCTTTATGTGACCTAGGAGCCAGTGTAAGTCTACTACCATTATCAATTTGGTCCAAAGCCAACATGGGACCACTAGAACCTTTAAACATTAAACATGGCGGAAGGATCCTGTGTCAAGCCTACGGGGGTTGTGGACAATTTTCCAGTTCAAGTGGGCAAGTTCTTTGTCCCAAATGATTTCATTGTCATGGAGATGCCCAGATACTCGGTGGTGCCTATAATTTTAGGGAGGCCATTCCTAGCCACAACTAGAGACATAATTGATGTTAGGAGGTGACTCCTAACTTTTGAGATTGGGGATGAGGTGGTGGAATTCCTCTTTAACCCCACCAGGAAAGAGTCCAATGAAGTCTAGGTCAAGATGCTCTACACCCGCACTGACTACATTGAATGTGTGGACCCAATCGAGAGGCTGTTGGCTTTTAATGCATTCTCGAGCGGAAGATGGGTGGAGATTGATCCTGCAACATCGATATCGACCCTACATGGATTGTTACCGACGCTTTTGGCAGGAAAAGGTGAACATGCAAGTTCTGCAACATCGATATCGAGCACCACTACCTCAGTATATAGGCTACTAGCAGGAAAAATCGAGTCGGTACCGACCCCCTCTCGGTCGACACCGACCTCTCTGATAGAAGATGAAGAGCTTTTGGCAATTTATTACCTCAAGTAAGTTCTGAAGACAGAGCATGAAGAACCAATTCTTATCCCGGCTGAGCCTACTTCAACGCTCAAGCCCCTTCTAGACTCCCTCATGTATGAACTTCTTGGTCCTAACTCTACCTTCCCCGTCATCACCAATGTTAAATTAAAAGATGAGAAAGTACAGAAGCTGATTTTTGTACATAGGACCCATAGAAAAGCCATTGGCTACTCTTTGGATGACATAACTGGCATATCCCCTTCATTATGCATGCATAGGATCTACATAGAGGATAATCATAAACCCTCAATAGAGAATCAACGTAGGCTGAATCCTAATATGAAAGATGTGGTGAAAAAGGAAATTTTAAAACTACTTGATGTTGGGATAATTTTTCCTATTTCGGACATCAATGGGTTAGTCCGGGTCATGTAGTCCCTAAAAAAGGGGGAATGACCATCATAGAGAGAAAGGTGAACTAATCCCCACTAGGACCACAACTAGTTGGAGGATGTGCATAGATTATAGGAAGCATAATAGTGATACAAGAAAAGATCATTTTCCGCTTCCTTTCATTGATCAAGTTTTAGAACGCTTAGCCCAGCATGATTATTTTTGTTATTTAGATGGGTATAGCGGTTTCTGGAAGATCCCCAATCATCTTGATGATCAGGAGAAAACAACTTTTACTTGTTCCTATGGGACCTTTGCTTATAGGAGAATGCCATTTGGGCTTTGTAATGCCCCTACAACCTTTCAAAGGTGCATGATGGCTATCTTCTCAGATTTAATAGAGGACACAGTGTAGGTGTTTATGGATGACTTTTCTATTTATTGTTCTTCCTTTGATTCTTGTCTAGTTAATTTGACTAGGGTGATTAAAAGATGTGAAGAAACCAATCTTGTGCTTAATTGGGAAAAATGCCATTTCATGGTCCAAGAGGGGATAGTGCTAGGACACCTCGTCTCTAAGAGAGGGATTGAAGTAAATAGAGCCAAAATTTAGCTCATTGAAAAACTACATCCTCCCTCTTCCGTAAAAGACCTTATGAGTTTCTCGGGACATGCTGGCTTCTATAGATATTTTATTCAGGATTTTTCTAAGATAGATAAACCTTTGACTAACCTACTAATGAAATATATAGTGTTTGAGCTGTTTACGGAATTTCTTGAGGCTTTTCACAACTTGAGAAAAGCACTTGTCTCTGCTCCTATTATATAGTCCCCATATTGGACCCTGCCATTTGAAATCATGTGTGATGCCAACGACTATGCAGTCGGCGCAGTATTAGGTCAGCGAAAGGATAAAAAGCTCCAGGCCATTTACTATGCAAGTAAGAAGATTGATGAGGTGTAGAGTAAGTATACCACAACTGAGAAGGAATTCCTTGCTGTGGTATTTGTATTTGAAAAATTCCGCTCTTATCTTGTTGGTTCTATAGTGATTGTTTACACTAACCATGAAGCCGTTAGATATTTAATGGCTAAGAAGGATGCCAAACCTAGGCTACTTCGTTGGATGCTCTTATTGCAAGAATTCGACCACGAAATCCGAGACAAAAAGGGAGTAGAAAACTTGGTAGCGGATCACCTATCTAGGTTGCCGGTTGAACACATCACGGAATCCAACAATGTTGTATCGATCAATGACTCAGACCGGACGAACACCTCATGTTGAACGAGGTCAAAAACTATAGAAAGCTCGGTCCCGACCCTACATGGGTTGGTATCGACCCATCACCAAGGTTGGAGAACGTTGGGGACACCAGTACCGAGCTAGAAATCATCAATACCGTGACAGGACAGCTCGTTACCGAGCCAAAAGAGGTCGTTATCGAGGAGATTACTGAAGCCAAAGGGTCGATACCTACCCATCCAAGTGCGGTAATGACCCATCCATGTACGTTTTCTCACTTTACTCCCAATCCAGATCCTTCGTCATCTCTTTTAACTACTTCTCTTCATTCTATTCATGCTATTAGAGGGTCAAAGGCCCCTTCTTTGTGGATTTTGCTAACTACATTGTAGGAGGCGTGATTCCCGAGGGCTTGACTCTACAAAAGAAGAAGAGTTTCTACATGATGTCAAATAATACTATAGGGATGGTCCCAATGTTTTGAAAAATGCTAGGCGGTGAGCTTCCGCCTAGCGCCTAGACGTTGTGTGGCCGCCTAGGCGGACTTCATTAAAAATATTAGGAGCCAGTAGAGCATGAATAAGGCTTACATATGTAATGGGCCTTATAATGAAATAATGCCTAGATAGCTAATTATTTGAAACGAGTTTTTTTTTGTAATGGGACTTAAAAGGAAGGTGGCCCATCATTTAATGAACGTCTTTCTTCTTTACTCTTCCGACACTTTTAACATTATTCTATCTAATTAAAATCAAACCCTAGCTGAATTCTTCTAACCTCTTCTTCTACGCCGCCTTCTCCATTTCTTTTTTACATATGACAGTAAGAGAACTAGAGATCGTTGTTCGATTTTTTAAGCTGCTGCGATGGAAGTGTGGAACAGAAGACCGAAATCGCTTAGTTAATTAGTTGCAACCAACGAAAGGAGAAAGAGAATGAGTTGGCTTGGGACTTTGGGAGGAGAAAGCTCGAAAGGTTTCGGTGTCGGGAGTTGTCATCTTTGACAGCCGCTCGAGCCGGTGATGGAAGGGCTTAGTTGTGATTCTTGAGAACAAGATTCAAAGTCAGAGAAGAGCGGCGTCGGGAAAATTGAAAGTGAAACATGATTTTGAATTGAAGTTGAATTTTTTAACCCTAACCCGCCCAACGGCCAGCCCGCCCAACCCGTTTAATTCCCGCCCAGATCCGTCTAGACCCGCCCAAAAACCCGCCTAGCTCAAAATCCGCCCAGAACACCCGCATAGACCCTATACTGTGCGTTGTCCGACCGCCCAACGCCTAGGCGCCGCCTAGGCGGCCGCCTAGGGCGCTTTTTAGAACACTGGATGGTCCTTACTTGTTCAAGCAAGGAAGTGATCACCTCTTTAGGCACTTGATGTCTCTCTATTTGGTGGTGTTTTCATATGTGATTTCCTTTGTAAATATGTTTCTTTTTCCCCTTTTCTTGTGCGTTTTGTTCCTTTTTAGCTTAGTTCCCGTATTTCTATGAGATTCGGAGACTACGCACCTTTTATGTGTTTTGTAGGTAATTTGGCATGAATCAAGGATCAATTTGAAGGAGGGTCGAGACATGGAGCAAAGGCCGAGCTAAAGCGGGAAAGAGAGAAGCAAGCCATGAAGAAGAACAAGAGAAGCCAACTAAGAAGAAGGTGGAACGAAGTCAGGACCGAGTTGCAACAACGTCGGGCCCGACTTTGAAGTTTCCAACCTCGGACCGAGATGCACAGTACCTCGGGCCCGAGGTTCCTCCGTGTCGGGCCGAGTCGGTCACCGAACTACTTGGGCTCCAAGGCACGAATTTGTGGACTTCCACTTTTGCCCTTCATCTAATCTATAAAAGGCCCTCTTGTCTTCTAAGAAAGGGTTCCCTCACACACACACAAAAAGGGGGGTTCCAAGGGAGCCAAGAGGATACTTGGAGAGCAAGGAGGAAGGAGAAGAGGAGGAAGAGAGAGAGAATCGGCCAAGAGAGAGGAAGGCTTGATAGGTTTTTTTGATTGTTTAGCTTTGATTTGCTTTGATCTTGTGGATTTGAAAACCCTTGATTTGAATTTGTGGATTGCTTTGGATTTGAATGAAACCTTGCTTTGTTTTGAGATTGATTATGATGATTGCTTTCTCTTTTGATTTGATTGCTTTCTTTGCTTGTCACATGGAGTAGATCTCCTTGATCTTGGGTTATGGGGGAAAACCCTAGCTAGGTTTAGGCTAGAAACCCCAATTCCATAGCCTTGAGTGTTTGATCTAAGGAACCCACTCTACATAGAGCTACAATTCCTTGAGAAAGTTGGGAATCAAGGCTTGAGATTGGCAAAGTAGCGAAAGTGAACATGTGTCAATCTCAAGACCTTGCTTCGAAGGGGATTTCCCCATGGATCGAGGTGTAGATGTGGTTGGAACGAGGGCGAAAGCACTCGATCCTAGTCCGATCATCACTCATTGCCTGAATTGGGGTGGAAAAGCCTTAATCTACTAGGGAAGGAACCCAAAAGCCCAAGATCTACTTTTAAAATCTTTGAGTTCGACATCCCCAGCTACCTCGGGCCCGACTTACCCAGTGTCGGTCCCGACTTCCTCTTGTCGCCAACCTCGGGCCCGACGTGACCTCAGTGTCGGTCCCGACTGTTTTCTTTGTTTTCCTTTGTTTTATGCTCTCCTTTCTAGCTTCCTAGTATCTAGGCACATCGATCGAGTAGACTTCCCGAGTGTTCGACACCCACCACGTACTACAACGGGGTCGGGTTATAAATTGTATCTCTTGACCCTCGCATCTGAGAGCGATCAGCACTGTATCCCAAAAGAAGAGATAGAGAGTGTGATCCGTCAATGTCACACTCTCCCCACCGGTGGCCATGCTAAAGGATTGAAAACCACGGCGAAGATTCTTCAAAGTGGTCTCTATTGGCCAACCATTTTCGGGGACGTACAGGAATATGTGACTTCATGTGATGAATGCCAACGCTCTGGAAACATCACTTGGAGGCATGAGAACCCGCTAACAGGGATACTAGAGGTCGAAATTTTCGACGTTTGGGGCATAGACTTTATGGGACCCTTCCCCTCATCAGGCCCCTATAAGTATATCCTTGTCGCGGTTGATTATGTCTCCAAGTGGGTGGAGGCCATTACTACAAGGACCAATGATGCCAAAACTGTGGCCAAGTTTATTAAGACTAACATTTTCCCCAGGTTTGGAGTGCCACGAGTCCTCATTAGCAATGGAGGTTCACATTTCATAGAGAGGAGCTTGGAAGCTCTCTTGGCTAAGTATGGTGTATCACATCGGGTGGCAACACTATACGACCCCCAAACTAGCGGCCAGGTTTTAGTTTCAAATAGGCAAATCAAGAGCATCTTGGAGAAGATGGTCTCCCGCTCTAGGAAGGATTGGTCATCCAAGCTTGATGACGCTCTATGGACCTACAGAACAGCATACAAGACATCTCTACGCACCACTCCTTACAACCTAGTGTATGGCAAGGCGTGCCATTTGCCATTCGAGTTGGAGCACAAGACATTATGGGCTCTCAATGAGCTCGATATGGACCTCGACAAGGCCGGATAAAAACTTTTCATGGACTTGCAAGAACTAGAGGAGCTGAGCCTAAAGGCGTATGAGAATGTTGAGATCTACAAAGAGCGTACCAAGCAATGGCATGACCAGAAATTGGTGCCCAAAACCTATGAAGTTGGTGACAAGGTACTCCTCTTCGACTCTAGACTCTGCCTTTTTCCAGGGAAGTTGAGGTCAAGATGGAGTGGGCCATTCGTGGTCCACCACATATACCCCCATGGAGCAGTGGATCTAGTAGACAACAATGGAGCCATCTTCAATGTTAATGGACATAGGCTGAAGAAATTCTTTGAGCAAGCCGACCCAAAGGAAGAAATTCGAGCCACTTGGGCTCTCACATCGTCGGACTATCCAAGGTAAGTTCGTCGGGCTAACGACGTTAAAAATAGCGCTTACAGGAGGCAACCCGGCTTTAGTTTTTCTTTTTCTTAGTTCTTTTTGTTAGTTTTCTTTTAACTTCTTTTAGAGTAGAGTTAATTTTGCAGAATAGAATGTTTTTTCTGAAAGAACTACAGGAGTTGGGTCGATAACGAGGCAAGCAAAGCGTTGCCCAGACAGGCTCGGTACCGAAGTTACAGGGTCGGTACCGACCCACACCGCGAAAAAATTATGGAAACACGTGCCGACCCTAGGTAAGTATTTAAACCTAAAATTTTCTTGTTTTTTCCTCACCACACCTCCTACACCAAATCCCCCCATTGCTCTTAAAACCGCCATTGCCCTCACTCGTACCCCAGGGAGATCCCTCGCACCACCGACATCCTACTTTCGCACCACCACCCGAACCACGTCCCACACTAGTGTTTGCAAACCACGCAAACCGCCCCACCCCGGTACCGAGCAAATCCCACTTCTTGTTCGTTACCGATTCCAAACCATCTTTACCCTCAAAACCTTTTGCTTTTCGATCTAATTTCTCAGATCTTTTGTATGTTTTCTCAACCCTAAATCTTTTCTTGAATTCCTTGAGTACTCATGGTGATTTTGGATCGATTTACATGCCTAGATCTAGATCTAGTTTGAGATGTTCATACTTGATTTATGCCTCTTTTGCTTTGATGTTGATGTGTTTTGTTTCAATGAAATTTATTTCCTCTTGTTTGAAACTCAAATTCTTGATTATAAGAAGCATGAGGTTAATTGTTCTTGTTCTTACATGATTTACACCTTATTATTGGCAATTTTAGCATGATTAGATAGGGTTTCGAGTAAGTATGGGGTTATGACTGCTTGATTGTGTGGTATTGCTTTGGATTCATGCTTGAAAGGCTTTTATGAATGACGTTTGGTTCGAAATCGAGGCCTTGACCCTCGACATTGGGTTCGAATTCTGAAAAACCCAGGCTCGATACTGACCCTTGCAGGGTCGGTACTGGCCCTTTGTAACCCAGCGGATAAGTTTAAATTCCAGGGAGCTCGGTGACGACCTCTCATGTTTGATACCGACCCTCCCCCAAAATGTTGAAATTTATTTGCAAGAGCTTGATTTCAATGCAATTATGGGGTTCTATGGTGTGTTGTTGTCATAAGTGGATCTTATCTTGGTTTGCTTGTAATTTTTTAGATACTTCAAATGGCAAGTTCAAGTCGAGCTAACTAGAGGACATGCAAGAGAACAAAGAGAGCCAATCCATCGCCATCTCCATCTCCATCTCCTCCACGCATGGATGACGTGGTGTTGAAGACCAATCAACAAAGAACAATCTACAACTCCGTCTTCAACAAACCTCATCTCACAAGGTGGTTTTCAAAGACTGACGGAAGGCAATTAGGAATTTATGAAGATCTTAAGCATGCCTTCTCCATCCTTGGTGTACCCCACCTCCTCAAGTGGGAGGAGATTCCTCACTATCCGGCCCTCACCTTTGAGTTCGTGGCCACTCTTCACACCTAATTCAAGAGTAAAACGTCCCCGGGGAGGATCAAATTCAAGCTCGGGAATGCGGATTATGAGTTTGCAATGGCAGAGTTCAACAAACTCCTCCACCTTCCTAAGCCCTCCCGAGAGTACACATCACCACATGACTTCAAGGTTTCAGAAACTTGGGGTATATCACAGGGGAAATTAGCCCCACAACACTCGCTCTCCCAGGTTCTCACATCATCAACCCGATCTTCCGCATTATCCTCTAGATTTTGGGCTCCACTATTTGGCCCAAAAAGGAGCTTTCTCGAACAACAAGGACGGAGGATGGATGTCTCCGCACTATACTCTTTAAAGACCACACTCCAATGAACTTGGGGTACGAATGGGTGACGTATGTGGAGCAACAGGGGGCACATCTACAAGGTGTCTATTTTGGCGGGTTGGTGAGCCCTTTTGCTTTGGCTCTTAAGGTTGACCTCACACTTTACAGTGCACTCCGTCCGCAAAAGTTGGGCACGAGCTACTAGATCTCTTCAGGGATTTTTCAGAGATGCCAGGAAGGGCTCACCACTCCGGTTCAAGGTCACCAAGTTCTCGTCACACGGGATAAGATGGAGTTCTTGTACCTTCCCAATTTGTACGAGACTTGGACTTCCACACCCTTTACGCTAGCCAAGAAGCCCCAAGAGGATCCATCTTTGAGGATATCCGAGTCGCGGTATTAGCAGAAGGAGGAAGACATGCAAGAGGATGCACCAATCCCTGCGGAGGAGCTTGGTACCGAACATCACCAGTTCGGTACCGAGGCACCAACCTTTGCCACGGAGGTCGGTACTGAGGCCTATGATACCTTTACTGAGGGGATGACAAGCACCGATGGAAATGTTACCGTGCCAGCAGAGTACAGTATCATAACATACAACCCCGATACTGACCCTAGCAACTAGGTTCGGTACCTACCCACGTTTCCCGCAGCACCACTTCGGTACTGAGCACCACCAACACCAACCCAATACCAAGGCTTCCAGTTTTGTTGCTCCACCACAGTGGGCAAAAGATTTGTCATCCTAGATGCAACAGCCGTGTATGCATAATTACCATTTACATGAGCAGATGAACCGTTGGCAGGAAGACTATACAACTCGTATGGCAGTTGAGGAGGAGCGTCACCGGGTTGCTGAATCTAGGTGGCGAACGATGGAGGAGCGCCATTGTATGGCTGAGTCCCGTTGGAGGACAGGTGAGGCGCGTTGGGGGCGAGAAGAAGAACGTTGGCAAACCACCGTTGAGTTCATGGAGAGCGTGGAGGTCTACTTTCCACCAAAACGACAATGATTCCCTCTCTTTCTATCAAGGATTTCCAAAGATGTTTCCTTTGCTTCAAACAACCACTTTGTGAGTTCTTTTCTTCTCCCTCTCTTTTCTTTAAGCCTTACTTTGTTTCTACAGCGGGGACACTGTATAGTTGAAGTATGGGGTAGGGAAGAAAGTGTTCTCTAGTGCTTTTGTTGTTTAGCTGTTTATATGTTCTTGTGTTAGTTAGTTTGTTTTTAAATTTGCTTTAATTGCTTTCCTTTTCATAAAAACAAAAATATAAAAAAATTGAAAAAATTGAAAAAATCACAAAAAGATTTTAGAACGGATGAGTACCCTTAATTTTATGGTTCTATGATTGCTTTTGCTTGCATGACCATGTAATCCCATTTAGCATGTCTTTGATAGTTTAGCATGAATCTCATGATAAAATGTTTTCATTGTGAATTAGCAGGTGATAAAACTGAGTGCATATGACTTTTTGCATGAGAAGTTGCAATCCAAAAAAATTTCCTTGTGAGCTTATTTAGCCTTGATTTTTCATGTGTGATTTATTCTCTATATGTGTATTATCTCTTGCGATTGTGATGGTTATCCATTTCTCAAAGCCTTTATAAGATTTTTAGTTCATTACTTGTGAAATCATATGATAGAGAACTTATTTTTCATGAGCATTATTAATCCTTATCCACCCTTACATTATTCCTTGTTTTTGAAGCCTCTTTGAGCCTTATGCCTTTTATTTGTAACTCCACAAAATTACCCCTTAGCCGATAAAAGCTTGACCCTATCCGGGGATTAGGACTTAGTTGGTTAGAGTTTTTTTTGTTGTGTGAAAAATATATGTTGGTTCAAATAAAGGGATTGGTTGGGGTAGATTGGAAGTCTCTTGTTTCAAAGTTGTAAAAAGATCTCTTGGTAAAAAGTACACAAGAAAGAAAGAAAACAAGAAGAGAATGCAGACTCGATACCGACCTATGCAGGTTCAGTACCGAGGTTATTGTAGTAGCCTAGAAAAAAGAAAAAAAGAAAGAGGAAGTTGCAGCTCGATACCGACCTTCGCAGGTTCGGTACCGACCCGTTCCAGTGAAGGAAAATTCAGAAAAAGATGAAAAATGCAGAAGTAAGAAAAGGGGCAGGATTAAGGAAAAGAAAAATGTGGTAGAGCATTAAAATTCAAAGCCAAGAGTTTCTTTTTATGTTTATGAGACTTTCTATGATTTTTATGGGCGAGTGAAAGAAGAGAGTGAGCTTAAAACAAAAGTGAGTTTGGTATATTCTTTTTGAGAGTTTTGGTGAGGTATGTGAGTTTTAGGTGTCTATATTCCCGAATATTATTAGCACCACATAACCAAAATATTTCCACGCCTCATTGTCATTACCAAGCCCCATTACAGCCCGACCGAATGGAAGCTTCTATGAAGTTTTTCATTGAGCCTAAGTTCTCTTGATGATTTTTGCTTGTTTTGACAAATCTTTGCTGGAGAGTTTGGTGATATAAGTTCCAATCTCTACGAGTTTTTTCATATTTGATTGAGTTGAGAGACGAACTTATAAGCCCAAACACACGAGAGTTGAGTTAAACACATTTTCCCTAGTGAGGTTGGATTGTGAATTCTTGTGTCTATCCGTTGTTCATATATGTATGATGATGTTAAGAGTCACTTGCTGATTTTCAATAATGCTTTGAAGTTGCTTTTTGATGAAGGCTATTACTTGATAAATGTGTTGATTGGTTTTGGTCTATGTTTAATGATTGCTTGAGGACAAGAAAACATAAGTATGGGGTATTTTGATGTTCGTGTTTTTAGCTGAGTTTTTAAGTATTTTTCTTGGTTGTTTAGCTTAGTTTAGTTGTGCTTTAGTGTTTGTTTTGTGTGTTTTTGGATGAGTTTGCATATTTTGAGAAAAGTATGGAAGTTACTCTATTTTTATGTTTTCTGCAGGTTTTTTGGAGCAAAGCCGGAGCATTCTAGAGGCATTGAGATAGAAAGGAGTCATTAGAGCTTGGCAAGAGAAGGAAGAAACAAAGTCACTTGAGAAGATCCTGAGAAAATCCAAAGGAAAAGTAACGGAATTGTAAGAAATCAAAGCAAAACAGGCTCGATACCGACCTTGAAAGTTCGGTACCAAGGCTTGTAGTGAAGAAAGTAAAAAAGGAGTTGAGCAAGAGTCTACCGACCCTGATAGGGTCGATACCGAGGGTGTCCTGTGTCGGTAGACACAACGACTTTAAGATTTTTATATTTTTATTCCGTAATCTTTTTAGTTTAGGAAGTTCTATCTTTATGGAAACTTTTAGATAGCTTTTCTAGTATAAATACCTTGTCTTAGCTTTAGTTTCCGAGGGGGAATTGATGTCTGCCTTTATAGTCGTGTTTGTAGGGTGTGTATATGAGTGTTTGAGTCTTTTTCTTTAGTTTTGTGTTTTGTTTTGAGTCATTTGTGTAGGTTTTCGTATTTTCTTAAGATATGGAGTCTACATAAGCTTTGGTGGTGTTTTATAGGTTTTAGAAGCTGTTTTGGAGAACTTTTGAGGAAAAGAGCAGAACCGAGGAGAAACACTTAAAGAAAAGCTCTCAAATGAAGAAGTGAAGATCAAGTTTGAGCTTGGAAAGAAGTAGAGGAACTCGTTACAAAGACATAGGAAAAAGAATCGAGTCAAACGTAGGTGTAACGAACCTGCTACGGAAGTTTTACTTTAGGTTGTTTTCAGTGCTGAACAGGCTTGGTACTGAGGGTAACAAGGTCGGTACCGATGCACTCTGGATTGTAGAGAAGACCGAGTTGGTGCAATTAAAAAACTTTTATCTCATATCATTTATGTCCTTAGATAGATAGAAGGGATATATCTTATTAGAAGATTTATTTCCTTAGAGATAACTCTTAGATAGATTAGTTTCTTTATAAATACTCTTGTTCCCCCTTGGTTTTCTTATCATTCAAGTTAGATAGAGTAGAGAGTAGAGAGAGAGAGAGAGAGAGAGAGAGAGGAGGCGTGTGGAGAGGAGAGAGTAGACAAGATTGCTTGGAGGACAAGTTTCATTTTGAATCCAGTTTGTAAGCCTTTCTTTATTAATTCAATTGTTTTGTTTTCAATTATGATGATTAGTGAGTAGTCTCTCCTTCTAAGGTTGGGGTTGAACCCAACAATGGTTGTGCATGCTTTCTCTTGATCAGGACTTGATTGTTTTTATTGTATGAATCTTCTCTCTTGTTCTTAAACTCCTTGAAATGAAAGTTGATGGGAAATTCTCATTCATAGTTGAAGCGAAAGTTGAAAGTTTGGATCAAAATAGCTAACTAGGGTTTTGAAGCAAAAGCGAATCAATCCTAGTTGAAGTAGAAGAGATTAGATAGTAAGTTTATTGATTGAACAAAAGTTGGTTGATTTACTTGCTTAGGTTGATGAAAGTTGACACCTTTATGTGATAAAAGCATGATCTTTATTTTTCATTAGCATTGGCATGCATAAATGTTGTTGTGGGGATACCCTAAACCTCAGCGGGGTCTTGATTATAAATTTATTTGTCGTCAAGAAACCCTTTCAACAAATTGGCGCCGTTGCCGGGGAGATTTCAATAGTGCCAAGTTTTGTTCTTTTAATGTTTTTCGGGACTCTGTCGAGTCGGTAATGACCCCCCCTAGGGTTGCTACCCACCTTGTTGACAAAACCCATTTTTTTCTTTTCTTTTTCTGTTCGCTATTTAGAATCACTGTCGAATCGGTAACGACCCTACCCAGGTCGGTACCGACCCTGTCGACACATCTCATTTTGTTTTGCTTTTTAATTTTTATTTTACGGGATCACTGTAGGCTCGATACCGACCCTCTGGGCTTCGGTACCAACCCTATTTGAGAACCCGTTTTTCTTTTGATTTCATTTTTGTTTTTGTTTTTGCTTACAATGTATGTCAACTGAAGGACGCCGAGTTGTCTCTAATCCAGTAGTAAACTCTGAACCCGAGTGATCTTTCCACCACAGATTACGAGAAAACAAAGCAATGGAAACCACTAAAGAGATGGCTCTACAGATGGTTGCTCTCTAGAGGCAGATGGAGGCGTTACAAGCTGAACGAGACGTTGCTGATGCTGCCGCTGATCGTGAACGAGTAAACGCTGAACGTGAACGAGAGCACACTGCCCGTCTGCAAGAGAAGTTGAATGCCTATCCAAGGAATGCTAAACAGTACATGCATCCAAAACTGAGGGTGCCAGAATCTGCAATAGTTCTCCCGAAAATAGAGAAGACTGTTGAGATCAAATCTCAATCATATCCTTGATTAAAAGATCTCAATTTGAAGGGAAATTAACTGACTGCCCAATAGAATATATTAAAAACTTTATTGACTTATGTGACACTATTTATGCTGAAGGTGTCTCTCTTGAATATGTTCTGTTGAAAGCTTTCAAGTGGTCTCTTGGAAGAAAGGCCCTGAGCTGGTTAGAGAGCCTACCTCCTAGGTCGATAAGGACATGGAAAGCTTTGCATGACTTGTTTTTGACAAAGTTCTTCCCTCCTGCCAAGACCACAGAGCTAAGGAAGCGCATCACCTCCTTCCACCAGCTGCCTAATAAGACCTTTGTGGAGACATGTGAGAGATTCAAGGAGATGTTTAGACAGTGCCCTACCCATGGGCAACCACAATATGTGCTCCAAGAAATCTTGTTCCAAGGGATCAATGCTGAGACGAAAAACCGCATCAACCTACACACTGCTTGGCTGTTTTATTGAGATGGATCCCAACGAGGCGTGGGCATTGCTTGACAAATTGACCAATTATGATGCAACGTATGGAGTGCAACAAGCCCAACAGCCCCAACAAAGGCTCTACAATCCGAACAAGGAGGAGGTCGACCTTGAAGTGAAGTACCAATTCTTGCAAGATGAGATCAACCGCCTAAAGAAGCAGGTAAGTTATCTTAAATCATCTCCTTCTTGTCAAGAATGTGGGTCTCAATTCCATGCTACTTCTGCATGCACTAACTTGCAACAGGTCCATGCTGCTGAGGCATATGAAGAAGCTAACTACATGAGGGTTCCATATAGGAACCAAGGTAATACTTTTTATGTAGGGAGGAATAACAATCAGCCCACCTGGGGCAACTATGGCCAAGGGAGCCAACCTCCTCAGCAAGATCAGAGGGTTCCACCCTATAGACCTCCAGGTTATCAAGATCCACCATTCTGGGTGCAAGGACTTCATGAAGGGATCAATGGAGTGAAGAATGAAATCAATGGAGTCCAAGCTAACCTCAATAATCAAATGAAACGGTGGGGAGAATTTGAGAACTGGAAGAAGAGCGTTGACTCATAATTGGGGAACCTTGTTGCACAAGTTCTACGACCTCAAGGGCAACTCCCGGGCCGCCCCAACGAGGACCCGAGAGGATAAATAGCAGCCGTACACCTCCAGAGCGGAAAGACATTACCGAACCGTGTCGAGGCCAAGGAAAACAAGGTCGATACCAAGAATGATGCTCCAACCAGGCTCAATAATGAGCCAAACAAGGTCGATACCAAGCCTACAACCCTCGGTACCGATGTTCCCCAGGTCGATAACGACCCTAATCCAGGTAAGTCCTCGATACCGAGTCACTCCCTTAGTCCCGGGCTCGGTACCGACCCCACTAGGGTCGATACCGATCCTCCTACAACACCATTCCACCCTCTTATCGATTCGGTAGGACCTCGATCCGAGCCTCTCTCTATCCCGAGTCCATCCAAAACCCTTCCTTTCCCGATTAAGAAGTCTAATCATGTCATGGAAGGAATGTTTAAACGCTTTGTTAAAATTCTTCAGGACTTAAATATTTCTATACTTTTTACTAAAGACCTTAATGAAATGCCTGCCTATACTAATTTTTTAAAAGAGATTTTGAGCAGGAAAAGATCTATCTCAAAGTTGTCAAGTGAAGTCCGATCTATAAAGCTCCCTGAGAAACTCGGTGATCTAGGTAAGTTTGCAATTTCAATTGGTATTGGGACTCACTGTTTTAAAGCTCTATGTGATCTAGGTGCTAGTGATAGTTTATTACCATTATCTATCTGCACCAAGGCTAACATGGGACCACTAGAGCCTGTTGATATGAATCTCTACATGGCGGATGGATCTTCTGTAAAAGCAATTGGAGTCGTAGACGATGTCCCTATCCAAGTTGGAAAATTCTTTGTCCCAAATGACTTCATTGCTCTAGATATGCCTGAGGACCCTGTGGTACCAATCATTCTTGGAAAACCATTCTTAGCCACCACACGAGCACGTGTAGATGTCAGGAAGGGACTTCTCATTTTGATATTAGAGAAGAGAAGGTCGAATTTCATTTCAACCCGGTCGTGAATGAGGTTGCTAGTTGTAGTATTGAGGAGCTTATCGACCAACCATGGTTCGGTACCGAACCCTCTCGGAGTACAGAAACGGGCAAATACAACAAAAACACACTTACCGAGGAGCCTACCGACCCCCGTGGATCGATAACGATCCATTCCTGATGGAGTACGATGCTGGAGATGGATTCAGGCACGATACCGAGGCACTCCCTGACCCAGATAGGTCGGTAATGACCCCTTACACCTCGGTACCGAGCCCTTTTCTGCTCGATTAAGGTAAGTCTTCTTATTCTGGTGTGATTGATTCTGGTCATGATCCCTTTTCCCATCCTTGTTCTACGTCAAAACCTATTGTTAGTCATATGAAGTAGTCCAAACCTCCTTGGTTTTCGGATTTTACTAACCCTATTGTAGGACTTCCGTGCATACTTGTGGATGATAGAGGACCACATCTTTTGGAAAGGAGCTTTAATGTTGTTTCGGCTAAGTATGGGGTTTCTCTTGATCTCGACAAAGCTGGATGGAAGCCGCCATGGTTAAGAATGGTAAGTTCGTCGGGCTAACGACGTTAAACATAACACTTATGGGAGGCAACCCGCTTTTTTAGTTTTTACTTTCTTAATTCTTTTTTCTAGCTTTCTTTTAACTTATTTTTTAGGTTAGATTAGTATAGTAGGGATAGAGGTTTTTCTAAAGTGACTCAGGTTCAAGACGATGAAGTGCTACAATAAAGAACATATTAATCAAAGGCATTCGGTGGCAATTCAACAAGCTCGTTACCGACCTCCACAGGATCGGTACCGACCTCAACATAACCAAGAAAATTCAAACTCCTAAGTGATTAATCGTTTCAAACAACTTCGGTTTTATTTTGTGAGTTCCTTTTTCTTATCCTCTTTATTCTTTATAGGTTTAAACAGTGAGGACACTATTTGGTTTAAGTATGGGGTATGGGGAAAAGGAAACTCAGTTTTGTGTCTTTTATTTGTGTTTTTAGGATTGATAATAGTACACTTAGATGCCCTATGATATGCTTTAACTTGCTTAATCATATAATTCCATAGCATGTTTCGAAAGCTTTGCTTGAATCATGTTGAAGAATTGTTTTTATGTGGATATTTAGCTTGTGATGAAGTTGAGCACATAAGATCTTAGGTAGAAGTGACTGAAATCCAACAAAAACTGTTACCTTTTGAGTTATTTTAGGCCTTATAACGAGAACATAAAAAATCCCTCTTCTTTTCATGTGTGATTTACTCTCCTTATGCATATTATCTCTACTCATTCATATGGTTATCTATTTCTTGAGACCTTTACGATATTAGTTCATTGCATGTGAGATCATATGATGGAGAACTTATTTCTATAACCCACTTTTTATCATCTCTTTTTACCTACCTTATCATTATCCTCTTTTTGAAGCTAATTTGAGCCTTAAACCTTTTTATTTTTAGCTCCACAAAATTATTTCTTAGCCGATATAAGCTTGACCCTATTCGGGGATTAGGACTTAGTGCTTGTTGTGATGATTCAGTTGAGTGAGATTGTTTGGTTTAAGTGTGGGGTAATATGGGTTGGATAAAGTGATAAAATCTTGCAGCTTATTATGTAAAAAAAGTATGATTCCCTGAATGCACTTGCTAAAGAAGAAGATAAGGGGAAAAACAGCACTGAAAATGCAGCATTGATACCAACCCTAGTAGGGTCGGTACCAAGCCCCCTCAGAAAAAAAAAGAAAGATCATGAAAAATCCGAAAAAGAGCTGAATAGTGAAAAAAGTGCATGAGCCAAATTTTCCTTGTTATTTTGAGCAAGATGGTTGGGTTATTTTAAGGGGTTAAGAAGAGAGTGTGTATAAAGTTTGAGTGAGTTTGGTATGTTCTGTTATGAGAGTTTTGGATGTATGTGTGAGTGTTTAGGAGTCATTATTCTCGGATATCATTAGCACCACAAACCAAAAATATTTCCATGCCTTATTGTCATTACCAAGCCCCATTACAACCCGGCCGAATAGAAACTTCTATGAAGTTTTTCATTGAGCCTAAGTTCTCTTGATGATTTTTGCTTGTTTTGACAAATCTTTGGTGGAGAGTTTGGTGATATAAGTAACAACAACTATGTTGATTTTTGTATATTGGATTGAGATGAGAGTTATTTTTCTAAGCCTAAACACTTGAGACTTGAGAGAAACACATTACCCTTTTGAGTTTGGATTTTTGGTTGCTTTTGCTTAAGGTTGCTTATATATGTGTGATGACGTTAGATTCACTACTCTATTTATTTCTACTTGAGCTTTGATGTTGCTTTTTGATAAGGAAATTGAGTTGATATATGTGTTGATGGTTTTGGTTGATGTCTTGTTGATTGCTTGAGGACAAGAAAGTCTAAGTATGGGTTATTTTGATGTCCACCTTTTTAGTCGTGTTTTTAGAGTGTGTTTTTAAGTATTTGAGTCTTTTTCTTTAGTTTTATGTTTTATTTTGATTCATTTGTGTAGGTTTTCGTATTTCCTTAAGATATGGAGTCTACATAAGCTTTGGTGGTATTTTATAGGTTTTAGAAGCTATTTTGGAGCACTTTTGAGGAAAAGAGTAGAACCGAGGAGAAACACTTAAAGAAAAGCTCTCAACTGAAGAAGTGAAGATCAAGTTTGAGCTTGGAAAGAGGTAGAGGATCTCGTTACAAAGACACAGGAAAAAGAATCGAGTGAAACGTAGGTGTGACGAACCCGCTACAAAAGTTTTACTTTAGGTTGTTTTCAGTGCTGAACAGGCTTGGTACCAAGGGTAACAAGGTCGGTACCGAGGCACTCTGGATCGTAGCAAAGACCGAGTCGGCACAATTAGAAAACTTTTATCTCATATCTTTTATGTCCTTAGATAGATAGAAGAGATATATCTTATTATAAGATTTATTTCCTTAGAGATAGCTCTTAGATAGATTAGTTTCTCTATAAATACTCTTGTTCCCACTTTAGTTTTCTTATCATTCAAGTTAGATAGAGTAGAGAGTAGAGCGAAGAGAGAGAGAGAGAGAGAGAGAGAGAGAGAGAGAGAGAGAGAGAGAGAGAGAGAGAGAGAGAGAGAGAGAGAGGAGGTGTGTGGAGAGGAGAGAGTACAGAAGATTGCTTGGAGGACAAGTTTCATTTTGAATCCAGTTTGTAAGCCTTTCTTTCTTAATTTAATTGTTTTGTTTTCAATTATGATGATTAGTGAGTAGTCTTTCCTTCTAAGGTTGGGGTTGAACCTAACAATGATTGTGCATGCTTTCTCTTGATCATGACTTGATTGTTTTTATGGCATGCTTCTTCTCTCATGTTCTTAAACTCCTTGAAACGAAAGTTGATGGGTAATTCTCATTCATAGTTGAAGCGAAAGTTGAGACTTTGGATCAGAATAGCTAATTAGTGCTTTGAAGCAAAAGCGAATCAATCGTAGTTGAAGTAGAAGAGATTAGATAGTAACTTTAGATAGTAAGTTTATCAGAATAGCTATTTGTTGTTGAGTAAATCTCTATCAACAGTTTACATAAGCCCTGAAGAGCATGAGTCCCTCCTCTCTACCCGTCGTTACATTTTTATCCCTTACCCATCGTCCTCCAGCGGTTAGCCTACACGATCCTACCGATGGTTTCTCCCACGTTCCGCTGTCTTTCGTCCATTTTCTCTGTGTTGATGGTAGGCGCTGGTGAAAATCATAATGGTGCACGAGCTAGACAGGATATGGTCTCCGGGTACCTTTGGGCTTCCATAAATGGAGAAATACATCTACAATTCCCTGAACTTTGACAATTTTTGCAACCATATCCCAATATTTTGGGGGTTTCAAATAGGTCATTATAATATACATATTTTTGTCTTTTGAACAATATGCTGATGTGGCTTAATGCATGTGATTTAGTCTCTCTAAGTGCGTGTTGGAAATTTATAAAATACTAATCTAGAAAAAAATTAAATAAAAAAGTTTATTAGATAAAAGAAGAATTCCCTTAAGTTTTATTTTCTTCTTTGTCTTTGTTGTATAAAAAAGTTTACTGGTAGAATTCTTTCTTTTATGGTTCGTCATTTCCTTGAGTTTACTGGTAAAATTCTTTTTTTTGGGAAATTTCTTTTGGTGCCCTCGAGGTTTCGACTTTTCGTTTTGGTGTCAAAAAAATTATTAATTTTTTTGGTACTTTCATGTTTTTAAAGAATTCCTTTCCATAACCAAAATACACTAAAACGTCAATCTCCATCCCTAAAATGAAACTTCTGTTAATTTTCTTAAAAAAAACCTAACATTTTATCCATAACCAAAAGGTGGTATTTTTCATTTCATCAATAATGGTCTGGCAATTAATTGCAATCGATTTATCAATGATTCAACGAGACCATTTTGTGTGTGAACATGAGCCACTGGATGCTCAATATCAAGCCCAATTGACATACAACAGTCATTGAAAGCTTGAGATGTAAATTCTCCTGCATTATCTGATGGTGCGTGAAATAACATCGTATGAACAGTGGACACGTGGCGCGAGGAAAAAGAGACCGACGAGCTCCTCGAGGTCTTTTCCCGAACGATCTTTCCCATACCCCTCCAAAAAAGCAAAGTCCCTGCCCCCGCAAAACCTCAAAACCACGGGAGAGAGGCCCAAACCTCGTGAAAATCACTAATAAGTGTGGTTAGGCAGCTCGCCACGAGGTCCCAACCTCGCATACTCAAAGCTGACATTCCCGCCCCACCCATCCAGTCATAAGCCACCTAACTCCCGGCCAATGGGCCGCCACCTACATCTTAACCAATCAAATGGCCGAAACTAGGGCATCCCACATCGGAGGTTGGCAATAACCATGATCTTCAAACATATATAAATATGAAATAGGAGAAGATCTTGAAGATTGCATGGGGTCGAAAAACATCTTGAACTTAAGAACTATCTTGTTGATTGAAGATCGACGTGTTGAATCATCGTAAAGACCACGCTACAATCAAGGGAAGCTCTAAAAAAAGACTTCAAGTCGCCCAAAGAGACCTCGTCTAAAGCAGGATCTCGCTCAAAGTCACTTTGCAAACTAAGATCTTTGTGTAAACACTCAAGTGTACAACCTCGCTTAATAGACGCCAACTCTTCATTTTGAATTAGAACGAGCCTCGCTAGTAGTTTGTAAAGTAGTAATCTCACTGTAATCGAGAAGTCTCAAAGCCTTGATAGGAAGAGACCTCGAATCCCATATAAGGAGATCGAGGGAATAATCTCGTTGTTGTAATCCCGTTCAGAAATCATAAAAAAAGCAAGGGTTTGTCTGGTCGAATAAACACAATTTCATTTCTTGTCTTTAGCGTTGGTTTATTTCGAGCTTCATCATTATCAAGCCGAATTTTCTCTATTGTATAATCCAGAAATTGGGCCCTCAATCGGATTATTTGGGCAAGGAGTTTAGCAAATGCAACATTTCTTGTTGACAACAGGCTTACATGTGACCGACGTGTAGATGCGTCAATTAGCACCACAAAGTATCAAAATGGTCCACATGGTGGAGTAATTGGCCCACATATATCTCCTTGGATTCTTTCTAAGAATGAAGGAGTCTCACTTGCAATCTTATTTTTAGAAGGCCTGATAATTAGCTTTCTAAGTGAGCAAACAGTGCAATTAAAATCACTAGACGGAAGAACCTTAATGTTCTTTAATGTATGCCCGTGTGAGATCTTTATGATTTTATGCATCATTACTGCTCTTGGATAACCCAATCGGTCATGCCATAATGTGAATGCAGCTTGGTCATATGACCTTTTGTTAAACAATGCATTGACCTTAAACGAACAAATGTATGTATGATATAATCTAGAGGTTTGCGTTGGCATCTTTTAAAGAATCTTTTGTGGTCAGATTTGTGTTTTATGATCCACAAGTATTTTCTCCCATTTTCATTCATGGTTTCCATATGAAACCCATTTAGACGCATATCGTTAAAGCTGAGTAAATTCCTTCAAGATTTACTCGAATATAGTGCGTCATTTATTACTAGCTTTGTTCCCTTTGGGAGTAGAATGATAGCTCTTCCAGAGCCTTCGATGAGTTTTGACAAACCAGATATTGTAGTGACATTGCCTTCAAATGATCTTAATTGGGTAAAGTATTCTTTACTCTTCAATATGGTGTGTGTTGTTACACTGTCTAAAAGACATTGCTCCTTCCCATCGAGTTTCACCTTAGGTGAGTGCATGTTTTTCTCTAAATATAAAGAAAGGGAGAATTAAGGCATAAATAAAAGCTTCATATATTATACAAGGATAATTATATAATACCGGTTCTATTGTACGAGATAGAGGTTAAAGCATGAGATATAAAATTTATTGAAAGTATTATACAATAACATGGGAGACAATAGAGATATTTAGGGGCTTATGCTCTTTATTTAAACCCCTAAGGCATAGCCATCGTCATTCTCAAAGTTGAGAAAGTCATTGACATCCAGACTAGTCACTATTGACCTATTCACATCTTTATGATCGATGTAGTTGGTCTCGGTAGCCTTTCTTTATTCTTTTTAGCTTGGTATAGCTTCACTAGGTGTGGAGCAGTGTGGCATACCTTTGAGCAGTGACCATTCATGTCACATCCGTAGCATGTTGATTTGGATTTCTAGGAGGATCTTGATGGACCCGTTTGGACCTTTTACTTCATATCCCTCTTGTAGCCACGGTTCTCATGGTGATTGTCGTGGCTTTTGTTGTAGAATCGGCCACGCCTATGGCCACTATGACCACCACGGCCAGCACGGCTCCCATAGTTACCACAACCTCTTCCACGCCCATTATTACGACGTGATTGCTGCCCCCGTTCAATGTTGTTTCTATCATGAAACACTTTGTTCATAGCATTTGCTTCTAGGGAAGTTGCCAGTAGGCCTTAGGTTGTGGTTTTTCATTAAGAGCTCATTATTCTTTTCAGCAACCAACAATACTTTGAACAAGTCAGAATATCTTCTGAAATTTCTTTCTATATACTGTTGTTTAAATAATATATTTGAAGCATGCTTAATGGAGAAAGTTTGTACCAATATTTCTTGCTGAGTGATTGTTTGACCACACAGTCTCAAATGAGAAGTGATCCTGTGGATAGCACTGTTGCACTCAACGATGGACTTAAAGTCCTGGATATGTACTTAGTTTTGAGACTTTAATGAATGTGGTGGCGAAGGAACACAATGGCTTTTGCTTTTTTCTTGTTGGGTGACACTATTGTTTGCCACAATTATTTCCTCAAGGCCATTTGCCTTGAGGTGAGCCATGACATCAACCCTCAATTCGAGGTATTTTTGGCCCGACAAATCAAGGATGTGAAACTCCCTTTTAGCGGTGTTTGCCATTTAATTACTACAATTAAAGATATGCAAAATAAAGGTTAACATAATTAATATTTATAATTTATGAGTCGTGTATGGGACGATAGAAGGACATCTCATATCAAACAATAAACATATGCATGTCGATGATATATTCAAAATGCGTAAAGAAAGATTGCGTGAGTAAGAGAAGTAGTCAATCAATATAGATATAGGCATAGACGATATCGTAAGACAAAAGTAAAAGATCATACGAAATGAAAGAAAAGTATTTAAGAGGAATTTTGAAATCTTTAAAGTCCTTAGAGTCCGAGGTCCTTAAAGTCCTTAGTCCTAAGTCCTTAAAATCCTCGCAAAATCCGGTTCCCTTCATCCCCTTTTTCTTCACCTTTTCACTTCCGACCTTATCTCTTTCCTCCACTTCCATATTCGACTGCCTTTACCAACTTTTTTCTTTCTTCATTCTCCATGGCCAACGACGAGATTATGCGTTGTCATAGAGCCGGTAATAGGATATTTATGATTGATCTTTTCATTTGCCTTATTCATATTGTAATTACCAACATCATGCTCATAATCTTTTTGGTTAAAACTTACTTCAAATCCAAGTGGTGAAAGTGAGGATTTTCGGAGGTAAAATCGGGTTAAACTTCAAAAAGAGGTAAACAAATCTAATATTTTATTTGTGTCTTCTACATATCCTAATCCGACTCGTACTCATGCCCGAATCTTATCCAAATGTACGCCACCAAGTATGCCTTCATCTGGTTAAGTGTATCCCTATCCCGAAGTTCAAGATTGTTTAGGATATAGTTGCTCATTTCATCTGTCCTCTCAGCTGAGAACGTTCGATCGACACCTTCTGGCTCATCATACGGAGCAACCACCCATCTATTACGTTCGTACATACCTCTTTCATCTTCTACAATGATATTGTGTAAAATTACACAAGCTCTTATTATTTTTCCAATAAAATCAGCATACCAAGAGCGAGCTGGGTTGCGAATGATATGAAATCGAGATTGTAAAATCCCAAATTTCCTTTCCACATCTTTGCGACAACCCTCTTGTCATTGGGCAAATACTTTTTCTTTTTACAACCTTGGAGGAGGCTAATAGATTTCGTAAATGTTGCCCAGGTTGGGTATATACCATTAGTGAGATAATAACCCTTGTTATATTCATGCCTATTCACCGTAAATGATACTGGTGGAGCTAAACCCTGTAGAATGTTATAAACAACGGGAGAACATTCAAGCACATTAATGTCATTACACGTACCTGGTGTACCAAAGAATGCATGTCAAATCCATAGGTCATATGATACAACAACCTCTAGGATACTTGTTGGACCATCATGATCTCCACGCTCAAACTAGCCTTTCCATGCAGTTGGACAATTTTTTTCACTTCCAATGCATGTAATCAATACTACCCAACATGTCGGGGAATCCACGTGCCTCTCCTACGCTCAATAAGCATTGTATGTCTTCGGGAGTTGGTCGCCTCAGGTACTCATCACCAAAGAAAGTTATAATACCTTCAATGAAGTTGGACAAACATTCTATTGCAGTGGATTCCCCGATACGAAGGTACTCTTCACAAGCTTCTGCAGTAGTGCCATACGCCAACATGCACATTGCAACTGTATACGTTTACAAAGCCGATAAGCAAAGTATATCGGCCGCATTTGCATGTTTACTCCATCCCGGTTGTGAGTCGTTCAACAATGCTCTCGAATACGTGCTTGTGCATTCGGAACCTACATCGGAACATGTTGGGAGGATAAGTTGGATTGTTGGAGAAGTAATCTTTGTATAGTTGGTCATGCCTAGTTTCCCTTCCTCTTTCGACATGGGCTCGAGTGCCTCCTCTTCTTGATCTTTTGGCTCGTGCGGTCTCCCTATGATTTAGGGAAGCTTGTTGGAGATAACCGTATATATCTCTCATGTAGTTCAAAGACTCCTCTAGCTCATCATCTATGTTGGAATATTTGGAGCTGAGTTTGAAGATTGTGTTGAGTTTGAAGAATCATCAGACATTTTGACAATCTTAAGAGTAATAGAAATATGAAGGTTGTAGAGATATGAAGAGTGATATTTTCTTGGAAAGGTAAACTATGGTTTATATAGCAATTTTGACAATTTCAAATTTTGAATGCTAGATGGTTGCAGAAGCACACAATCTCCAAGTGTTGCAGAACCACTCAAATTTTGAGTGTTGCAAAACCACTCAAATTCTGTGTGTTGTAGAGCCACTCAATTTCTGAGTGTTGCATAAATAGTTGAAGATTACTAACAAGGACTGCTTTAAACAAGAATTACACTAAACCCAAACTCAAGTTAACAAAGCTTACATTAGAATGAGCAAATACAAGAAGCAAACCGAATTGAAGTTAACAAAGCTTACAATAGAATGAGCAAATACAAAACAACCCAAATAACAAAGCTTACTCTAGAATGAGCAAATACGAGAAACAACACAGATAACAAAGCTTACACTAGAATGAGCAAATAACTGGAAGCAAACTGATTCTATCAATCTCTTTTTATGCCAAGATAATCCATTAATCGGTTCTTCGTCACATAAACTAAAGGAGGGAGTGGGAAACAGTTGCGTGGGGAAGACGTTTATTAACCACAAAAAATCGTCTATGTGTTGAGCGAGCAGCATCCGAAAGCCGCCCTGGAGGCTATGCAAGTGGACCACTGCGTTTTAACCGTACAACGCCAAAGAGCAGCCCTCCCCCTCGGGGAGCGCCAACTTTGCTCCCTCGGGCCAAGGAAAATCCTTTGGAATCTTCACAAGAGCCGCTCTGTCGAGAACGGTCGGGGCTCCCTCTGGAAAAAAGATCCCAACTACGAGGTTTGGAGCCATCGGGATCTGCTCCTCAATGACTGGAGGTATGCCTGACACGCTATCAATAATACATCGCAGGAAGAAGCTGGGTTGCTCATTAGAATCAAACGATCGCACATCGGAACCAATAGTTTCCTCATCCGAAATCGAGGATGAGGCGATTGACCTTAGAAGACGTACACAGTCGGGAAAAATGCGAGGTGATAGAAGTATCAGAAGCGTTGGGAAAGGGATCACTGAACACTAGTGAGGGGGGACCTCAGGTTTTGAGAGTCCCTGGTTTCAACGGTCCCTACGGTCTCAGAAGACTCCTCGTAAAACTTCTCCCGGAGCTTGAATGCGTAGCCTGGTGGAGGGCTCGAAGAGGATCATCTAGGCATGAAAAGCGTAGTGCAGGCCACAAGAGGAGAGCACCTGGAAAAGAAGAAGAATCTTGAGAAATTGAAAAGACTAAAAGAAGGAAGAAGCGAGGTGATTGCATGAGGGAGATGTGACCCTAGGGTTGCTCTGACAACATGGGACAACTTAGGGGGGATATGAAAGGACAAACGGAACTGCAGAGAAAAGAATATATCTTGGAAGGTTGAAAAAGTAGAGGTCCCATCTCCTAAGCGCTGAGACGGTTAGGTTTCCCAGAAGCGTTGGAAATTCAAAAAAGAAAGAGAAAGGGCGATGAACCCAACCGTCAACCAACGCGCCGAAGGGTTTGAGGGCATCGTCGGACTCTTATAGTCACCCCCACTCGCGCCGTTTCACCGTCGTGATGCCGACGCGAAATGCTAGAAACCCACCACCTCTGCCTAGGTCACGCGGCGAAAAAAGGAAAAAACACACCAAAAACACATGCAAAAAGAGGATTCGTCACTTACTTGTTGGAAATCAACGTGGAAGAGATGGTTGCGGGTTTTAAACCGGTGAAGACGCTTTTCCTTCTTGCCGGAAAAAGAAAATACAAAAGGAAAGGGAGAGAATGCTTGCTTGGAGAAGAAGGCAAAACGAGAAGAAGAGAGAGGATGCACTGGGCGTTCTATAAAGGGAGTCTTGGGCCTTTCCTCCCTTAGGCGCCTTAATGGGCCTCAAATCCCTCAAGAGCCCATTAATAGAAAAAGGGAAGAAGGCCCAACACCCGGCGAATGTGTGGTAAGAAGAAAGACTTCCAAAAAAATTGCCAAGTATCTGACCCCGCTGAAAGGTCCTCGAGCCTCGTCACCATGACCCCGAGTCTCACAAAAAGGGGTCCTTGAACTAAGACCTCGCCACCCAGGTATAACAGACCATGCATCGCGCATGTATGCCCCGTAGCCCCAAGGCCGAGGACCACGGGCCATGGGGTTGTGATGGTGCGCGAAATAACGTCGTATGAATAGTGGAAACGTGGCGCGAGGAATAAGAGACCGACGAGGTCCTCGAGGTCTTTTCCCGAATGATCTTTCCCATATCCCTCCAAAAAAGCAAAGTCCCTACCTCCACAAAACCTCAAAACCACGGGCGAGAGGTCCAAAGCAAGCGAAAATCACTAATAAGTGTGGTTAGGCCGCTCGCCAAAAAGTCTCAACCTCGCATACTCAAAGCTGACATTCCCGCCCCGCCCAACCAGTCATAAGTCACCTAACTCCCGGGCAATGGGCCGCCACATACATCTTGACCAATCAAATGGCCGAAACTAGGGCATCCCACATCGGAGGTTGGCAATAAGTGTCGTTAGGCAGCTCGCCACGAGGTCCCAACCTCGCATACTCAAAGCTGACATTCCTGCCCCGCCCAACAAGTCAGAAGCCACCTACCTCCCGACCAATGGGCCGCCACCTACATCTCGACCAATCAAATGGCTTGTGGTATTCAACGGGTCGGGACGCCCGCGACCCGTACTGACCCGGCCCGCAATTTGCGGGTTGCTGGTCGACTTGCGACCCGTGCTGGTCGGGTCCCAGGTCGATTTTTTTTATTTTGCGGGTTGCGAGTCGGGTCGGGCTAAACCCGCGCGGGTTGCAGGTCGACCCGCGACCCGCAACATTTTTAAAAATATGTATATTTTTATAATTTTATTAATATATTAACTATTTTTTTATAAAAAAAATTGGGTCGACTCGCAATCCGACCCGACCCGCAATTTGCGGGTTGCGGGTCAACTCGCGACCCGCCAGTCGAGTTGCGGGTCAGGTCACGGGTCTAAAGTAAATTTCTTACGGGTCACTGGTCGACCTGCAACCCGCAATTTCGGGTCGCGGGTCGACCCGACCCGACCCGTGAGTATCCCTACAAATGGCCGAAACTCGGGCATCACACATCAGAAGTTGGTTTATTTCGAGCTTCATCACTGACGCCATCTATGGGAACCTCTTCATCCTAAGTAGACGAATAAAACTTGGTTTTTAAATCTCAACATTGTTTGCCCAAATAACTTCTTTCCCCAACACTTTGACAACATGCCTGAGACCCCGACGTGGGTCGGTGCGGAGCCTCAAATAGGTTGGCCGTATGGGGCAGCTCCGGGGTGGGCATATCCTAACCGGTAGATTCCGTGCACATTCCAGGGGTACCCCAACCAACCCGTGACGTCCTACAATGCCTATCCGTACCAAGGATATGCACAAGGCTGCATCCCTCCTAACCCGCAGCCCTACTTGGGGTATGGGCAGTTTCAGCAAGGTTTCGCCCCTTCCCCCTCCATGGGTATGCACCCCCGCCGCTCGAGCACGTTCCTGTCCCCGGGTATGGGAAACCGCACCCTGAGTACGTTCCTAAGTATGTCCCTCGACATGTGCCGGGCCACGAGGATTCAACCAACGACTCGTCCACGAAAAAACCACCCCGGGATCCTATGTAGATCATGAGGTCTCGTTCGCGACGTTCTCGGTCGCATCGTTAGGAGATCTTTGAAACTGTGGGGAGTATAATGCCTGCGTTGAGGTCACGCTCACAACGTCGTCCCGTTGAGGGCGGCGGGTTTTCGCCTTTCATAGACGAGATCCAAGGCCCGCTGATGCCCAAGAGCTTCGATAGGCCACAGATGGGGTCCTATGATGGGATCGCAGACCTCGAGTAACACATAAATCACTTCGCAGTCCAGGTGAATGCCAATTCATACAATGACGTGATTTTCTGTTGCATCTTCCCAACTACCCTGGAGAAGGCCGCAATGACCTGGTTTACAAGCCTTAAGATCGGGTCTGTCTCCTCGTTTGCCTAGCTGTGCGATGCCTTTGTCACACACTTCAGTGGATCAAGAAAGCGCAAGAAAAATATGTGTAATCTGCGCGGGATCAAGAAAAATATGCCTTTTTTACGAGGTTCACAAACGCAGTTGCGGAGATTGCGCACATTGACGAGGTATCGACGCGCGACACTCTCATGGGCAACCTGTGTCACGGGGCTTTCAAGACTCATATTTTCCTGAAGTGACCAGAGACATACGACAGCCTGTGTGCCCGGATCACCACTCAAGTGTACGCCGAGGATGCGACCAACCAGAGCTCTCGGTCGAGGACCGAAAAGGAAATCGCGGCCGAGGCTAAGGGGAAGGCAAAGGTGGGTGTGCCCGCCGCCAAGGATGTGTATGTAACACAAACCTAGAACCCCGTGAATAACAAAAACAACAACAACAACAACACAAGGAGAAACAACAACGGGGGAGGTTGGAACTGCTTCGGAGGGAGGCAACGAAGTTACAGGGGAAAGGGCAGCCCCCTATACAAACCAAAGGGTAACCCTGCCTCAGGGGTGAACAATGTACCGCAGGGCCAAAACCAAGAAAGGGCCAACAACATCGAGCAGTAGGCTCCCGCGAAGCAGGCGCGTTTTGGGCACACCACGACGCCCGATGGATACATTCACACAATCTCGGGGGGCACCTCGTTGGCAGGCTCAAGCCTGTCAGAACAAAAAAGGTAAGCGAGGGAAAGCCACCATGAGCCCTCGATGTTTAGCGTCGCGCAGTCCTCAAGGTCTCACAATGTGCTAGCCTTCACAACCGAGGATGCTGAGGGTCTGCATATGCCGCACTCTGACCCCTTGGTGGTGCATATGCAGCTAGGCTCGAAGATGGTTAAACAAGTTCTGGTGGACACGGGATCTTCCGTGGACATCATGTACTATGATGCCTTCGAACAGTTGGGGATCTCGATAACATCCTTGAAACCCTACGCTGGAAAGCTAACGTCCTTCTTAGGAGACAAGGTGGATGTGGTAGGTCTCATCGATCTCTGGATGACGTTGGGAACAAGTTCGACGAGACGGACTGAAGTGGTAGAGTTCACCGTGGTGCGGTTTCCCTCAGTGTAGAACGCAATCATTGGGATGGTATCCCTAATGAAGTTCCAAGCTGTGGTGTCCAACTACCACCAAAAGATGAAATTCCCAGTTGACGGAGGAGTCGGCGAGGTCAAAGGCAACCAAGGGAGGGGCGTTTTTGCTACGTGACCTCCGTAAAACAGAAGTGTCTAGTGTTCATGGTAGATGCTACCGGGGATGCTGATCTCGAGGTTTGTGACTTCACGATCCCAACCTCAGAGAACGAGAGAAGGATCATCACTCCCTTCGACAACGAGGCGGATAAGCTCTTCTTGGGCGTATGTCTTTCCAGGGAGTCAACATTATTTCTAGAATCCCTACTCGCTGGCTCCCGCGACGTGTTGGCTTGGACTTCTTAAGATCTCCGCGGAGTCCCGCGGACTGTGGCCCAACATTCTTTGAACGTGGACGTCACCGTTCTAACTTTGGTGCAGTGACGGACAGAGATGAATGGGGAAAGGGCAAGCGCTGCGAATACCGAGGTAGGGAAGTTGTTGGCCGCGGGGTTCATCCGCAAGGTTCAGTACCCCAGATGGTTGCTAACGTCGTGCTGGTTAAGAAGGCCAGCGGGAAGTGGCGCATGTGCATAGATTTCAAAGATTTGAACAAGGCTTACCCGAAGGATAGTTACCCCTTCCATCGATAGACGAACTGGTCGATTCCACGGCAGGTCACGGTTTGCTAAGCTTCCTCGATGCATACTCAGGCTACAACCAGGTCTTAATGACCCGGCACGATGAGGAGGAAACAAGCTTCATCACCCATCGGAGGGCCTATTACTACAAGTTCATGCCTTTTGGTTTAAAGAATGCGGGTGCCACCTTTAGCGGCTTGTGGATCGAATATTCAAAAATCATCTGGGCAGAAATGTGTCAGCCTATGTCGACGACATAGGCAGACACATCGTTGACTATTTCACGAAATGGGTCGAGGCAAAGGCAATGGAGAAGATCACTGGGGCAAAGGTCTGCTCTTTCCTCTAGAAAAACCTCGTGTGTCGGTTTGGGGTGTCCATAACCATCATGACCGACCACAGTCCCCAATTTGACTACGAGGAGACCTGAACTTTTCTCTTTGTGTTGGATCGTAATCGGTTAGCAGTGAGCTTGGGAACTGGCAATTAAGCTGTTCCCAAGGCAGCGGAAGTAAGTAATCGCAAGTAATAAAGACAGTTAAAGAGACAGTTCCTTTATAGAGGAACCCCACTACAACCAACTAGTTGTATGGGTAAACCTCTACCTCCGCTTGGAGGATTTTGAATGACTTACTTATATTGATTGCTTTGTTCCTTAGTTACACAGCCGGATTTACACTTCTCTGTTCCTACAAGTTCTTCCTAACTCTAGCAACACTAGTAAATCCTCTCAACTGAGTTCCTAAGCTCACAACAGCAAAACACAAGTAACTCAAACCTTACGCTGACTTCTCAGTTCCCCTGCTCCAGGGAACTTCAGCTTCACCGTCGTCGAGATCACACACTCGCCGGCGGGGACTTCTCTTCCTTTTCTTTCTTTTCTCAGATGTGGGTGTTTTGTAAGTTCTGGGAGAAGTACTCAAACCGAGTACTATTCATTTGGCTTTATAGTCCATTTGTCTTGGGCAGTAGCATCTTTCGTTTGTGTCCAAAATGCCCTTTGCTTGATGCCCAAGTTGTACTTTCTTCACATGTGACTTTGGTTTGAACTAGGTCAACTTCTTGAATCAATCGGACCGTTGGATGAAGCGTGACAGTCTGATCCTCAGACTGTTCCCTCTGGCTGTCTGAGACAGGATCCCGCGATCTGCGCTGAACGGTCGTTGTCTTCACATGTGAGTTCCCATTTCATGGGAACTGACTTCTTCAGAGTTCCCTTGATGGAAACTCTTCATCGTTGTAAGCTTGTGTTTTCTTGTTTGTTTCTGGGAGTTCCCACTTCAAGGGAACTTTCCTCTTCAGAGTTCCCTTGATGGAAACTCTTCATTGTGGCTAGCAGTGGCTTTGTCATTCATAGGAGTTCTTTGTTGTACCTGTGTTCCTTAGAAGTACTTGAACAAACCACATTAGTTCCCTATGGTGTTTGTCATTATCAAAACTTAAAGAGGAGTGAATCGTTGATCCGTTGCTTAGAACCAGAGGTCCCAACAACGTCCCAACAATTTCCCCCTTTTTGATGATGACAAACCCATAAAAAAAATGCAAATATTTCAATGAATGATATGCTGATGAGTTCCTAAGTATGATTTTGGGAAATCACTCTTAATGAGACATTTAGATTCAGGGAGCCACTTCTGGTGAGACACATAGTTCCTATTAGGCTTTTTATGCAGTTGTTCCCCCTTAGCTTATGCGTGGTCTGTGATGACTTAAACTTTGAACTCATCTCACATTTTTTATCTTTCCCCCTTTTGACATCATCGAAAATCAAGCAAAGCAATATTAGGAAAGAATGGAACACGCAATCAAAATAAAGACCATTTCATTACTTAAGATAATATGTACAATGGGAACCCAAGTACAATTTTGTGGTCATTTTTGGATTAAGGGAACAAGAAGGGAGAGATCATGGGCTTTGAGGAAACAAGGCGTCACAGAGGCGCGTAAGGACTTGGGTAAGCTTTTCTTGTCCTCTGGCCAATACTGCCTGGTCCCTAGCAATCTGATCGAGGGTGTTGGCGATGCGGAGCAACACTGGAGAGTTCCCCTCTTGTGTACCAGACTCTAGGGGAGCCGCCTCCTCTACAGGCTCCGAGTGCCTCATCTTCTGGGCAACTTGAATGTCCAGTTCCCTTCCAAGCTCGATTTCTTCTTTAGAGGCATCGTAAAGACCCTCTTTTTGTAGGAGCTTTTTGATCAGCCCGGAGTAGGGAAGGGAATGGGACTTGGAGGCCATGCACTTTTCCATGTGCCCAAGGATAATGCGGGGAAGATTTATGGGCTTCTTGAGGAGGAAGTGGTAGAGGATGATGGCGTCGGGGATGTTGACAACCAGGCGCTTTTCTTGACGTGGGACCACCACGTTGATAATGAATTGGTGAGCGAGCTTGGCAACCAAGGATAGGTGATGCGTCGAGTGGACCTTAGAGGGAACCCGACCCTAAAAAATTGTGTTGTACACCTCGACGCTGTTGAAGTCGCCCCAGAGCTTGCTGGGCAACTCGCTAAGCCCTTGACCAGGGACCTGGAGTTGAAGGCGGATCGTAGACGTGGTAAAAATAAACTCGTCGCCTTCGTGGGAGAGAGTTCCCTGAGTGCCGTCGTTGGTGATAGTGAAGTTGTTGTAGAATTGACGCACTTGTGAGGGATCTACGCTCACAGTTTCTTGGCAGAGTCTCTCCCAGCCCTGGGCCTTGATCAGTTCCCATAGTTCCTCCAGACCATTTTCAGTCAGCGCCTCTTGGGAAACTATGAGGTGATGGAGAAGCTTGCGGCGCTCACTGACATGATGCTTGGTGGTCCCCTTCCCCTTTCTGGACTTGCTTTTGGATGTGTTCCCCCTAGAGACCGTGCGAGGTCCTTTCTGCTGAGGGGGTGCAGCCGCTTCGATCATGAGCACGCGGTCCCTTGGTTGTGGGGAACTCGCGGACACCACCATTTGGTGTCCAGGTGTAGGGATGCGTGCTGGCTCCTTTGAAGCTGGAGCTTCTTCTTCTTCTTCGACCTCATCATGGGAGGTCCCTTCTTCCTCGGAGGAGCTCGAACCCGAGCCCTCCGCGTCATCTCCAGGATGACTTGTTGTTGCCTCAGCACCTCCATCTGGTGCGAGGTCCCTTGTCTCTGTTGGCTCTTGAGGAGCAACCTTTTCTGGGGACTTTGTCCCTTGGGAGACTGTGTGCTTAGAGGGACCCCTGTTGAGTTCTTCCTCGATGTCCTTCAGCTGGGCTTCCTCCTCCAAAGTTCCCATGATGATCGGAGGAGGGTCCTTGGTCATTTTGCCGATGACCACAGAAAGAGGAAGATCGTCGTCGTCTGAGGAGAGGGCGACGGTACTTTTGGATGGTGAGGGAGAGGGGAGTTTGGTGGTGGTGGGAGACGTGATGGAAGAGGGGAGAGGAGAAGAAGGAATAGGGGTTGTGAGTTGAGTGGAGATGGGGTTGGTGGAAATGTGTTTTGGGGAGGAAGAAGAAGGCGTTTTGTGAGGTGAAGGTGGAGTTGGAGATCCCGTAGTTATGGGAAAGGGAGGAAGTGAAGGAGGTTGGGATGTTGGAGTTCCCATCGTGGCGGGAACTGGAGGAGGTGGCGGAGGAGGTCCCTTGATTTTAGGAGGAGGGATGGAGGAGGAAGAGGGAAGTAGACTCTGGGGTTCGGAGTTCCCATCGTCGGAAGGAAAAAGGTAGGGAGGTTTGGGAGCACAAGAACTCTCCTTGGAGCAGTTCAGGTAGTCCTCAAAGCGGAAGAAAGCCTTCTTTCTGGGCTCCGAGAATTCAGAGGCCTCAGAATGTTTACGTTTTTTGGATTTGGAGGGGTCGTGGGAGTGTTTGGATTTTTTGGATTTTGAGGGATCTTTTGATGAGTGGCGATGTTTGGATGAGTGGCGATGTTTGGATGAGTGGCGATGTTTGGATTTATGGGGTTTTTCATTGATGGAGGGGCGAGCATCTCCGAAGTTGTCAACGATGACAACTCCGGAGGAGGTGTTGGTGGTTGGAGGTGGAAGAGGAAGAGATTCGGAGGAGGAAGAGGTCCAGGAGACGGTTTCATCAACCTGAGGAGGAGGAGGGGGCAAGAAAGGGCTTACTTGATTGTATAGCCCTTGAATGAGGACATCGTTCATGGTTGGGTCCTGTTCTTGCTCGATCTCGTTCAGTTGAGTGATGAAGAGAGTGCGAGGATTGGCAAGTACCCACTCTTTGATTTGTGCGAATGTGTGTTGAGGGGCCATTTTTGTAAGAATTTGGGAGGTTTTGGAGGTTTCTTGAAAAGAGAGTGAAAGGGATTTGGGGAAGACGAATGACAGGGATGAAAGATGGAGTAAAGGACCTAAAAATGGCAAAGAGGGGTTTTAAAGGAGAGAGGAGGTGAAGGGTAGAAGGGGAAGTGGAATAACCTCGATAACCGTTGCCCAATGAACGTGGGGCGCCGTTTCAACTTCTGAAGCACGCTTCTGGACACGCGTCACAATCTCTTGGGAAGTCCTTTTCAAATTTTGAATACTTGGCCTGTAACGCTTCAGAGCTTCTGACACGAAAGTCCGCTTCCCAAGTGACGGTTTTTCTTTGAAGATTAGTCAGTGTTCCCTTTGTAGATGCAGCAGTTCCCATGATCTTTTCAAGGTCAGGGAGAGTGAAGTGGTTGAGGGAACTTCACACTCATCTTTTTGTGAGGCTAGGGAACTCAAAGGAAACCAGACAATTTGCAACTCGATAAAGGAAATGTTTTGGCTCATGAGAAGCATTTGTCTGGTCCCTAGCTTAAGGTGGGTCATATGATCAACCGTCATGGTGGCTTGTAATGAGGGATAAAGGGAACTCTGGTTGATCATTTTGGGCCAAAACAAATAGAGTTCCTTTGTACACATTTTTCTCTAGACTAGTAATCATGGCATAGTGAAAGCAATGAATCCAAGTTCCTTATTATGCAATTTTAGATAAACTAGTCAGGCATTGAGAGAGAGATAAACAGGGACTTGTTTAGTTTAGAGTTATCATCCCTAGAAGCATTCGAAAACGCTGGTAGGGACGTCTGTCTAAAGCTTTGGTAAGAATATCCGCAATTTGCTCTTCAGTTCTACAGTGTTCCATCGAAATGTTCCCATTCTCAACATTGTCACGTAGAAAGTGATGTCTTATATCAATATGCTTAGTTCTAGAATGATGCACAGGATTTTTGGAAATGTTTATGGCACTAGTGTTATCACAGAGTATGGGAACTGGGCCAAAAGACATACCGTAATCCTGGAGTTGTGACTTAAGCCATAGAACCTGGGAACAGCATGATGCGGCAGCCACATATTCAGCTTCAGCTGTGGAGAGTGCAACTGAGTTTTGCTTTTTAGATCCCCACGAAACTAAGCAGGATCCTAGGAACTGGGCCATTCCTGAAGTGCTCTTTCTGTCAACCAAGTGCCCTGCAAAGTCAGCATCTGTGTATGCAATGAGCTCAAGGGAACTGTTCCTTGGATACCAAAGGCACAAGTTATTGTTCCCTTTGAGATACCTGAAAATTCTCTTCACCTCTTTCAGGTGTGATTCCTTAGGGTTAGCTTGAAAACGAGCACAAAGACATACGGAGAACATGATATCAGGTCTACTAGCTGTTAAGTAGAGAAGGGACCCGATCTTACCTCGATAGTTCCTTTGGTCCACACTGATACCTGTTTCATCTGCATTTAGCCTTGAATTTGGTGAGATGGGAGTGTCAATGGGCTTTGAGTGTTCCATCCCATACTTCACGAGCATTTCCTTGATGTATTTCTGTTGATGGATCTTTGTTCCTTCCTTTGTTTGGGATATTTGAAGTCCCAAGAAGAACGTGAGTTCCCCAATGAGACTCATTTCAAACTCACTGCTCATGAGGTCCTTAAATTTTTCTACAAGAGTTTCGTTAGTTGCTCCAAAAACAATGTCATCAACATATACTTGCACAATCAAAGTGTCTTTAGACTCTTTCTTTAAAAACAAAGTCTTGTCTATGGAACCTCGAAGGTATCCATGGGACAAGAGGAATTGAGCAAACCTGTCATACCAAGCTCGGGGAGCTTGTTTGAGTCCGTAAAGGGCCCTTTCCAGTAAATAGACATGGTTGGGCATTTTCTCATCTTCGAATCCTGGAGGTTGGGCCACATACACTTCTTCCTTGAGATGTCCGTTTAGAAAGGCTGTTTTCACATCCATTTGATAAAGTTTGAATCCCTTGTGAGCAGCATAGGCGATGAGGAGTCTGATTGCCTCTATCCTGGCAACTGGTGCGAAGGTCTCATCGTAGTCAATCCCTTCCTCTTGCCTGTATCCTTGTGCTACTAACCTAGCCTTGTTCCTTGCTACAGCTCCAGTATCATCGAGCTTGTTCCTAAAAACCCATCGGGTTCCTATGATGTTCTTGTTTTTGGGCCTAGGAACTAGCTTCCAAACTTTGTTTCTCTCGAATTGGTGGAGTTCCTCTTGCATGGCTTGAATCCAGTCCGGGTCCTTTAATGCTTCTTTGATATTTTTGGGTTCCACCATTGAAACAAACGCGTTAAAAGCACAAAAATTATTGAGAGAGGAGCGAGTTAGAACACCTTTATCAAGAGGGGAGATGATGTTCTCAAGGGGGTGGTCCTTCCTTTGTTGAAAGGTTCTTGCAAGAGTGATTTCCTTTGCATGTGTATTATCCTCATGGGAACTCTCATCTTCAGCTTCTTCATTTGATGTTTCTTCAGAGATTTCTGGCAGGTTCCCTCTTTGTTCCCCTTGAATACTTGATTCTGGCAGTGTATTGTCTTGGGGGACAGCAGAGTTGTTCCCTGAAGAGGGGACCTCGAGAGAGTTGGAGGTTTTTTGTAGTTCTTCTGAGGAGGGAGCCTCAAGGGAGGTTTGATCAGTGAGGGTTGGACCTTCGTCGTTGTTCCCTGGTTGTGGGATATGGCTTGCACTTGGATAGTCTTCATCCCTTTTCCTTGGCTCATCCTCGTCATCATCATCGTCTTCATGTCTGACTAGCTTGAACAGAGTTCCCTTCCCTTGGGACTCGGTTCCCATCTTTACAGACTTTTCATTGAAGACGACATGAATGCTTTCCTCTATCTTCTTGGTTCTTTTATTGTAGACCCTGTAAGCCTTGCTTTGTGATGAGTATCCCAGGAAGATCCCTTCGTCGCTTCTGGGGTCGAATTTGCCAAGATTGTCTTTTCCGTTGTTGTGAACAAAGCATGTGCAACCAAATGTTCTCAAGTGTGAGATGTTTGGTTTTCTCCCTTTGATGAGCTCATAGGAAGTCTTGTTGATCAGGGGCCTTGTCATGGCTCGATTCAGGATGTATGTAGCTGTGGAGATTGCTTCAGTCCAGAAGTACTCAGGAACTCCACTTTCGATCATCATGGTTCTAGCCATATCTTCCAGAGTTCTGTTCTTTCTCTCGACCACTCCATTTTGCTGAGGAGTGCGAGGAGCTGAAAAGTTGTGAGAGATCCCATTTTGCTCACAGAAGTTTAGGAACTCCGAGTTTTGAAACTCAGTTCCGTGATCAGATCTGATTGCTTTCAGTTTCAGCCCCAAGCTTACTTCTGTTCTTTTGATGAAGGGCTCAAATTCTTCAAACGCTTGTGATTTTGCCTTCAAGAAAACAACCCAGGTGAATCTTGAAAAATCATCAATTAAGACATACATGTACCTTTTTCCACCGTAGCTGGCTGTTCTCATGGGACCACAGAGATCCATGTGAATCAACTCCAGGGACCTGGTTGTGCTTACCACCTTCTTCGGTTTGAAGGAGGTCCTGGTCTGTTTCCCTCGAACACATGCTTCACACATTTTGACTCCTTCGAGATTGATCCGTGGAAGACCAATGACCAGATCCTGTAGATAAAGCTTCAGGATTTGATTTACACCAGCATGTCCCAGTCTTCGATGCCAGAGTTCTGTGTCATCTTGGGAACTCGCAAGGCACAGCTTCGTTGGTGGTTCAAAGTTGGTGTCCACCACATACACATTGTTGTATCTTCTTCCTCTCAGAATTACTTTGTTGGTCTTCTTGTTGATGACGAGACATTCATCTGAGTCGAAAGTGACGATGTTGTTCCCTTGATCACACATCTAGGAGACACTCAGCAGATTGTATCCCAGATCCTTTACCAGATTTACGTTGCTAACTTTAATAGATCTATTGAGCAACACTTCTCCTTTTCCAATAACTTCTCCCTTGTTCTTGTTGCCAAATGAGACGTGGCCTCCTTCGGCATGAGTGTGGAGTGAGATGAGGATATCCTTGTTCCCTGTCATATGGTTCGAGCATCCACTATCTATGAACCATGTACTGTTCCCTCTCACAGCCACCTACAAGGAAAAGTTAGTGTTTTGAGACCTAGGCAAGATGACTCTTGCCAGGTCCCTTGCAAGGGAAAACATTTTCATTTAAGATATAGTCAGAAATGTTGATGTCTTTGGAATTTTGAGAGTTGGAGTTCCTTTGGTGATGAGCATGACGTTTTTGTCTGTTTGGGAACTCATGGCTTCTAGGGGTTTGGGCTCTCTTCTTGGGACATGCATCCTTGTAGTGCCCATGAGCACCACAGTGCCAACATGTCTTGTAGTATTCTCCCAGGTAGTATTTTGGGTGTGGTCTCTGGATACGGTTCCTATCCATGGTTTCTTTGTTGTACACTCGAGACCCATTTCCCTTAGCAATTTTGACATAGATTCTATGTCCAGAGTTCCCAGTATAGTAGTCTTTCTCACCATTGTTTCCACTCTCTAGGACCCTGATTTTCTCCTCGAGATGAGCATTTTTCTGTTTCTCGCACTGGAGTTCTAAGGCCCTACACTCATGGATCTCATGTTCGCTCAGGGGTGACTTTCTGTTCTTGGAGCACTCACCTTTGTATCCTATGCCATGTCTGGCTGGGACAAACTTGATTTGGGAACTAGAGACTTCAGGGTGTTCGGGAGTCTTACTCAGGTTTTGCAGGAGGGTGTTCTCATCTTTCTCTAAAGTTTTGATTTCTCTTTCTAGATCTACGATGTGAGACACATGGGACTTGAGTTTTTCTAGAAGGGATATGCAGTTGGGACAGGGCTCAAGACCAACTAATTGAGAATTTATGTGTTCCTGTCTTTCCAACTTGTTTTGCAGTTTTATGTTATCTTTAACAAGACTTGAAAGGATTTTCAACAATTCAGGTTTTTCATAATTACTCAAGGAATCAAGAACAGTTTCAGTGGTTACCTCACTGGGTTGTTTCCCAGTGGTTTCTCCTATGGCCATGCCACACATGTCCGGGAGTGCCCATGCTTCAGGATCTTCGTCTTCATCATCGCTCCAAGTAGCGATGTAAGCCTTCTTTCCTTGCTTTCTGCCTTCAGTTCCTTGTGGACATTCCTTCGCAAAATGTCCTTTCCTGTTACATTTGTAGCAAGTCACTTCTGAGAGATCCTTCTCCGTGGGCTTTCTTTGGGAACTCTGTCCCTTTCCCCAGTTCCCACTGTTCCGTTGAGACTTTCCTTTGTAGAAATTTCGAAGAGCCTTTGTTACAAGAACTAGCTCTTCATCCTCTTCTTCTTCAGAGTCTTCATGTTGTTCTTGGGTTGATTTGAGCATCTTTTCGATCTTGAGAGCGATCCCTCGATGAGCTCGAGTTTGTTCCTTATCATCGATCTTCCTCTTCTCATGTCCCACTAGCTTTCCAAACACTTGATGAAGCATAAGTGTTCGATTTTCTGGGTTTTCCTTGAACATCGTTCTCTCGTTTGCCCATTCTCCAGTCAATCCATTGAAGAGCTGTTGGACCTTCATTTTGTGGGTGATTTCTTCTTTTGTGATCCCCAATCCTTCCATCTTAGTGCAAAGTCCTTCAAACCGGGATTGGTAACTATCGACGGACTCTCCCATCTCCATTTGGAAGTTGTAGAACTCCCTCTTTGCGTTCATTTGAAGATGTTCTCTGAGATCTGAGTTCCCAACGTGCATTTGTTGGATGGCTTCCCACATTTCCTTGGCTGTGTCAAGGTTTGCAACCCTGTCACAATCTTGTACACACATGGACCTCTTTAGGTACTGTTTGGCTTTGTAGTTTGCCTCCATGCACTTGTACTCGTTGGGACCCCACTTTGAGAGGTCGTTGACAATAGCTGGATCGATTTCGAAGTTCCCCCTTTCGATGACGCACCAGGCTTGGTAGTCTTGGCCACGCATCCAATCTTTCATGTCTCGTTGCCAGCTTTCAAATCTTCCTGTTATAAGCCTTGGCGGCTTGCTGGTATTGTTCCCCACCTGAGTAAGTTCCTGAGCCATTTTGACACCTGCGATGCTAACACAAATCTAGAGCGCTCGCTCAGATACCAATTGTTGGATCGTAATCGGTTAGCAGTGAGCTTGGGAACTGGCAATTAAGCTGTTCCCAAGGCAGCGGAAGTAAGTAATCGCAAGTAATAAAGACAGTTAAAGAGACAGTTCCTTTATAGAGGAACCCCACTACAACCAACTAGTTGTATGGGTAAACCTCTACCTCCGCTTGGAGGATTTTGAATGACTTACTTATATTGATTGCTTTGTTCCTTAGTTACACAGCCGAATTTACACTTCTCTGTTCCTACAAGTTCTTCCTAACTCTAGCAACACTAGTAAATCCTCTCAACTGAGTTCCTAAGCTCACAACAGCAAAACACAAGTAACTCAAACCTTACGCTGACTTCTCAGTTCCCATGCTCCAGGGAACTTCAGCTTCACCGTCGTCGAGATCACACACTCGCCGGCGGGGACTTCTCTTCCTTTTCTTTCTTTTCTCAGATGTGGGTGTTTTGTAAGTTCTGGGAGAAGTACTTAAACCGAGTACTATTCATTTGGCTTTATAGTCCATTTGTCTTGGGCAGTAGCATCTTTCGTTTGTGTCCAAAATGCCCTTTGCTTGATGCCCAAGTTGTACTTTCTTCACATGTGACTTTGGTTTGAACTAGGTCAACTTCTTGAATCAATCGGACCGTTGGATGAAGCGTGACAGTCTGATCCTCAGACTGTTCCCTCTGGCTGTCTGAGACAGGATCCCGCGATCTGCGCTGAACGGTCGTTGTCTTCACACGTGAGTTCCCATTTCATGGGAACTGACTTCTTCAGAGTTCCCTTGATGGAAACTCTTCATCGTTGTAAGCTTGTGTTTTCTTGTTTGTTTCTGGGAGTTGCCACTTCAAGGGAACTTTCCTCTTCAGAGTTCCCTTGATGGAAACTCTTCATTGTGGCTAGCAGTGGCTTTGTCATTCATAGGAGTTCTTTGCTGTACCTGTGTTCCTTAGAAGTACTTGAACAAACCACATTAGTTCCCTATGGTGTTTGTCATTATCAAAACTTAAAGAGGAGTGAATCGTTGATCCGTTGCTTAGAACCAGAGGTCCCAACAACGTCCCAACACTTTGTGTTGGGCATCCCTCTTAAGTTTTCCTTAGTGGCCCATCCCCATTTGAACGGCCAAGTAGAAAATTCCAACGCCAGGATCTTGTCCGACCTCAAGAGGCGGCTAGGCACCGCACAAGGTCGTTGGACAGAGCTCCTTTCCCTCGTCCTGTGGACATATCGCACAATCGCGTGCCGCTCCACGGGTGAGACTCCCTTCGCCTTGGCCTACGGGGTGGACACGCTGGTTCCAATTGAAACCTTGGTTCCCTCGGCAAGGGTTTTCAACTTCGATGAAAAAGAAAATGAGGCCGCTCTCAAGGTAGAGTTACAACTCAGGGACGAACTTCGCGAAGTCGCGACTTTGCGATTCATTTCACTCCCCGATGGGGGTTCTTTTCACCCTTCCCTCACGGTACTACTTCGCTATCGGTCACCCAGGAGTATTTAGCTTCCTCCTTCGCCTTTGCTGCCTCCTTGGGCTCGTCCTTCTCTACGACCTCGGCAGCCCAGACCCGCTTCTCAACATCCGCGAGGGCCTTCTCATTCTTGGAATATTCCTCCATGTTGACCTTGAGTCTCTCCTCCATCTTGTCCATTTTCTTGTGGAGAAGGGCGATGCGGTTGCACTTGTAATTCTCAATGAAATTGTGTTGAAAAATCAAAAATAACTTAGGTAAGAACAAGAAACTTTTAAGCGAGACTTGCAAGAAAAACCAAACATACCATCACCGAGTAGCGAAGGGCCTCGTCGGCCAGGGCAGCCTCGGAGAGATTGTTCACCCATGCAATCTCCTCCTTCCAATCGTCCATGTTCTAGTTTCTTAGCACACCCCGGGATGACCCGGGATAGTGGAACTTCGTGGCCGGAGGGCTAGATGCGGCAAGCACACGCCCCTCGAGGCTGGAACTTGGAACAATCTCCCTCCCCGAGGAACTGCGTTGTTTGTGCCCTTTGTGTTTCTTCCTTTTTTCCCTACGAGGCGACGCCTTCGCCTCCTTCCTCTTGGAACCGGCCCCGTCGCCCGATCGCGGGGGGGCTTGGAGGACGCTCTAGTAGCTTCTCCCTTAGGAGGTCCCCCTTCAACAATTGTCACCCCTGCGGCCTTCGCAAGGGCCAGCACCTTCGGCGCCGGGACCTTTGTGGTCCTAGACGTTTGCGCGGCGGGCCCCACAAGTTTCTTCCCTTTCGCCCTTCGGGCCAAATCTTCCAAGAGAGTCACTAAAAAGAAAAAAGCGAGTTAATAAAAGGAAAAGAAAAGGAGGTTCCAAACAATCGAAGATCAGAATGCGTGACCCGAACGAGGCTCGTGATCCACGCAAACAATTGAAGATCAGAGTGAGTGATCCGAGCGAGGCTCGTGATCATCGCGAGCAATTAAAAGTTAGAACGCGTGATCAGATCAAGGTTTGTGACAATCGCAAACAATCTAGGCGCGACGTGTGCAACCAGAGCAAGGCTTGGGATCACCATGCGTGGTCCAAATTTGACACTCAACAAAACAAAAAACAACGCAAGAGCAAGAAAACATAAAGAAAAAGTACCCCTTGCGCCCTCGCGGTTCGGGAAGGTGAGACTCAGACCCGCCCATTCAAGCCAATCCTGCGCCAAGTATTCCGTGTAAGGTGCTTGACGCGACGTCGCGAACCGAGTCTTGATCTCGGTAACATCTAGCGACCCCTTGTGACGTCGGAAATATTTCGGTGCCGAAGGGAAGCTGAGGTACCTCCTAGTATCGTCTCGAACCAAGAACCACTTGTCCTTCCACTAGTCGACGTTTGATGGGGTGGAGGTGATCTTGAGTCCGGGCAAATTTAAGTTGACGAGACATGGTTTCTGCTCTCGTCTCCCTAAAAACAAGCTTGTCATGACATCCACATCGGGCCCATCCCCAAGCTTGTAGCATTCGGATGGTGTATGCGCACAAGAGCCTCCACGCATTGGGAAACAGTTGTGCGACGCAGACGTTTATTAACCACAAAAAATCGGCTATGTGTTGGACGAGCAACATCCGAAAGACGGTCTGTAGGCTGTGCAAGAGGACCACTGCGTTCTGGTCGTACAACGCCAAAGAGCAGCCCTCCTCTTCGGGGAGCGCCAACTCGACTCCCTCGGGCCAAGGAAAATCCTTTGCAATCTTCACAAGAGCCGCTCTGTCGAGAATGTTCGGGGCTCCCTCTAGTAGAAAGATCCCAACTGCGAGGTTCAGAGCCATCGGGATCCGCTCTTCGATGACTGGAGGTATGCCCTATACGCTACCAGTAATACACCGCGGCAAGAAGTTGGGTTGCTCGTTATAATCAAACGATCGCACATTGGAACCAATAGTTTCCTCATCCGAAATCGAGGACGAGGCCATTGACCTTAGAAGACGTACGCAGTCCGGAAAAATGCGAGGTGATAGAAGTATTAGAAGCGCTGGGTAAGGGATCACTGAACACTGGCGAAGGGCACCTCGGGTTTTGAGAGTCCCTGGTTTCAACGGTCCCTACGGTCTTAGAAGATTCCTCGTAAAACTTCTCCCGAAGCTTGAATGCGAAGTCTGGTGGAGGGCTCGAAGAGGCCCGTCTAGGCATGAAAAGCGAAGTGCAGGCCACAAGAGGCGAGCACCTGGAAAAGAAGAAGAATCTTGAGAAATCGAAAAGACTAAAAGAAGGAAGAAGCGAGGTGATTGCATGAGGAAGACGTGACCATATGGTTGCTCTGACAAGATGGGACAACTTAGGGGGGATATGAAAGGACAAACCGAACTGCAGAGCAAAGAATAGATCTTCGAAGGTCGAAAAAGTAGACGTCCCATCTCCTAAGCGATGAGACGTTTGGTTTCCCAAAAGTGTTGGAAATTCAAAAAAGAAAGAGAAAGGGCGATGAACCCAACCGTCGGCCAGTGCGCCGAAGGGTTTGAGGGCATCGTCGAACTCCTAGAGTCACCCCCACTCCCGCCGTTTCACCGCCGTGATGCCGACGCGAAACGCTAGAAACCCACCACCTCTGCCTAGGGCACGCGGCGAAAAAGGAAAAAACACACCGAAAACACATGCAAAATGAGGATTCGTCACTTACTTGTTGGAAATCAGTGTAGAGGAGATGGTTGCGAGTTTTATACCGGTGGACACGCTTTGCCTGGTTGTCGGAAACAGAAAATACAAAAGGAACGGGAGAGAATGCTTGCTTGGAGAAGAAGGCGAAACGAGAAGAAGACAGAGGATGCACTAGGCTTTTTATAAAGGGAGTCCTGGGCCTTTCCTCGCTTAGGCGCCTTAATGGGCCTCAAATCCCTAAAGAGCCCATTAACAGAAAAAGGGAAGAAGGCCCAACACCCGTCGAATGTGTGGTAAGAGAAAAGACTTCCAAAAAAATTGCTAAGTATTTGACCCCGCTGAATGGTCCTCGAGCCTCGTCAACCGTGAACCCGAGTCTCACAAAAAGGGCTCCCTGAACTAAGACCTTGCCACCCAGGTAGAACAAACCACGCATCGCGCATGTATGCCCCGCAACCCCTAGGCCGAGGACCACAGACCATGGGGTTGTGATGGTGCGCGAAATAACGACGTATGAATAGTGGAAACGTGGCGCGAGGAAACAGAGACCGGCGAGGTCCTCGAGGTCTTTTCCCGAACGATCATTCCCATACCCCTCCAAAAAAGCAAAGTCCCTGCCCCCTGATGTTCGCATTTTTAGTATAGTTTTTAGTAGGTTTTATTTGCTTATTAGGTTTAGTTTTGTTAAGTTTAGGATTAGTTTTGAGTGTTTTTAGGTAGTTTTGCATATTTCTATGAAAAGAGTGGAAGCTACGCTATTTTGTGTATTTTGTAGGTTTTAGCAAGGAAAGGAGATATATGGAGCTGAATTTGGAGCATTACAGTGAAAGACGGAGGAGTGCAAGATTGAAGAAGTCAAAGCTCAAGATTACAAGAGGAAGTGTGGAAGAAAACAAAGCCCAGGCTCATTAACGAGGCTGTGAGGGCTCGTTAACGAGGCTACGAAGAAGAAGATTTGAAGTATTTATTTTATAATTCACCGATCCTGAGCGGGAATTTATTTCCGTGTCGGTTGAGTATCTTTTTAGAATCTTTTGGGGTTATTAGAATATGTATTTTAGGTCTTAATATCTTTTTATATTTTATTTCTATCTTTTAGGGTTTGTTTCTATCTTTTTAGGAAAGTTTATATCTTTAGCCTTTTTTAGTTTTTAGCTTTTTAGTATAAATATCCTTCTATCTAGCATAGAAAGGAGGAGGTTTTTGGAAGAGAAGTTTTTGGAGAGAGATTTTCGAAGGGCCGAGAGAGAGAGAGACGTTGGATCGGAGAGGATCGAGGAGGCTCGGTAGATGACAGTCACCGAGGTCATTGGTCGCGATTGTGATTTGGTATTTTGATGTTTTCGGTTTCTTCTGAATCTCTGTAAGACGATATTTTTCTTATTAATTTGAGTTTAGTTTTGTTTTCAATGTTTCTTTTGATTGAAGTTATTAGTTTCTTAGTTATGATTAGTGAGTAGTTTTTTATGCTTGGCTCGGTAGACGACAGTCACCGAGGCTGCGAAAGTTTGTTAATTTACTTGCTAAGTCAACGAAAGTTGATGACTCTATATATTTAAAGGCATGATCTTATCTTCTTACGATTTTTTATGCTTGGCTATGTTGTGGTGTCCCTAAATCCTAGATATTTGTTTTATTTGAATTATCTCTAGTGAATTTTCGTTGCTGAGTCTTGCCTCGGTATTGAATTTAATTAGAATTTAATTAGGTCGTTATTTGAAGTGTTTTTGTGTTCGGTGGTTCATTAACGACCCTAACAACGTCGTTAACGAGGCTGCTTGTGAGTGTTTTTATTTGTTTTTGTTTGCTTTTTAGTAAATTGATAAACGAACAACCTTGCTTCCTGTGGAACGATCCTGACCTCCCTATACTCAGCGGGGTCTTGATTATAAATCTATTTGTTGTCAAGAAACCCTCGATCAAAAAATTGGCGCCGTTGCCGGGGAAGCAACGAGTTTGTTAGTTTATCTTTGGGTTCGGGAATAGCCCGACCCCGTTTTTGTTTTTAATTTTTGTTTTCCTTGTCTGTTTTCTCAATGTATGCCGGTAGGACGACGAAGGCTTCAGTTTGATAACACAGGTTATTACTCAGAACCCGAACGTTCCCTGCACCGTCGACTCCGAGAAAATCGAGCCATGGCCACAACAGAAGAGATGGCTCGTGAGTTAGAGATCCTCCTGACCCAAATGGAGGCACTGAAAGCCGAGAAGGACGGCGCAGACGCCGAAGCTGAGCGTCAACGAGATGACAAGGCTCGTCTACAAGAAGAGCTAGATGCCTATCCAAGGAATGCCAAACAATACATGCATCCGGAATTGAGGGTGTCAGAATCTCCTATTGTGCTTCCAGCGATAGAGAAACCTTTTGAGATCAAGTCTCAATTTATATCCTTAATCAAACGGGCTCAGTTTGAAGGGAAACCTGCTGAGTGCCCTATGGAGCATATTAGAAACTTTCTTGATTTATGTGATACCATAGCTGCTGAAGGTGTCTCATTAGAATATGTTATGTTAAAAGCTTTTAGATGGTCTCTTACTCGAAAGGCCCTGAACTGGTTGGAGAGCCTACCTTCTAAGTCTATCAGGACTTGGAAAGCTTTGTATGAACAATTTCTTACAAAGTTTTTCCCTCCTGCTAAGACAACGGAGTTGAGGAAACGCATCACCTCCTATCACCAATTGCCTAATGAAACATTTGTTGAAACATGGGAAAGATTCAAAGAGATGCTTAGACAGTGCCCTACTCATGGGCAACCTTTATATGTGTTGCAAGAAATCTTTTTCCAGGGTATCATTGCAGAGACCAAGAACCGCATCAACGCGCATACTGCAGGCGGTTTTATAGAGATGAACCCGATAGAGGCGTGGGAACTATTGGATAAGCTGGCTAATTACGATGCTATGTACGGAACCCAGCAAACTCCACAAACTCAAAAACGTCTCTACATACCCAACCGAGATGAAGTTGATCCAGATGTTAAAAATCAATTCTTACAAGATGAGGTCAATCGTCTGAGGAAACAGGTAAGTTTTTTGAAATCCTCCCAATCATGTGAAGAATGTGGTTCTTCTACACATAGTACTTCTGCTTGCACTAACATTGAGCAGGTTAGAACCGCTGAGACAATAGCTGAGATGAACTATATGAGAGGACCATACAGGAACCAACCTAATTATAATGACAGGTCGAACAACTATCAACCATGGGGCAATCAGAATACAAGTCAAAACTACGCAGGGCCTCCACCAGATAGACGACCTGCACCATATCGACCTCCAGGCCATCAGGAGACGCCATCATGGGTTCAGGAAATAAAGGAGAGCATTAATGGAGTGAACAACAAAGTTGATGAAGTTCAAGCCAAACTCAACCGACAAGATAAAAGATGGGGAGAGTTCGATGTGTGGAAAATGAGTGTTGATTCCCAATTAGGGGACTTAGCTGCACGGATTCCAAGACCACAAGGGCAACTCCCGGGCCGCCCCGAGGAGAACCCTAGAGGCCAAATAGCAGTAGTGCACCTCAGAAGTGGGAAGACATTACCGGAGAGAGTTCAAGCTAAAGAGAAGGAGGAACAAGACCTCGCCACCTGGCTCGTTAACGAGCCAACGAGAGCAAATACCAAGCCTACAAACCAGGATGACGAGGCTTCAAGGGTTCCTGATGACCCTACCACAGGTAAGTTCTCTCAACCGAGCCTCCCTCTCAACCCAGGGTAGTTAACGACTCCACCAGGGTCGGTAACGACCCGCCGAGGACATCAATCGACCCCAGTGTCGACCCGGTACTCTCACCTCTCGAGCCTAACTTGGTTCCGAGAATGGTAAAATCTCTTCCATTTCCAACTAAGAAATCTATGGACTCTACTGAGAGTAAGTTCAAGCGTTTCGTGAAGATTCTTCAGGGCATTAATATTTCCATCCCATTCGCTGCGGCCCTAAGCGAAATGCCGGCTTACACAAAGTTTTTGAAAGATATTCTTAGCAGGAAAAGATCCATTACAAAGCTGCAGGATGAAGTCAGATTGATAGCTCTACCGGAAAAGCTAGGAGATCCAGGAAGGTTTGCAATAACGATCGGCATGGGCAACCACAAGTTCAAGGCTTTATGCGATCTAGGTGTCAGTGCTAGTCTCGTTCCGCTCTCAATCTGGTCTAAAGCCAATATGGGACCACTAGAGCCAGTAGACATGAATCTGTACATGGCAGATGGATCAAGTGTCAAAGCCACAGGAGTGGTGGACGACTGTCCTATTCATGTCGGGAAATTTTTTATACCGAATGATTTTATCGTCCTTGATATGCCTGAAGACCCCCATGTCCCCATAATTCTCGGGTGACCATTTTTAGCCACAGCAGGAGCAAGAGTTGATGTGCGGAAGGTACTCCTCACTTTTGATATCGGAGAAGAACGGGTGGAATTCAACTTGGATCAAAAAGCCAATGACCCAGTTCGAATCGCACAAATCGAGTTGACTCAACCTGAACTCGACACAACCGCCACTACCGAGCCCAATCCGCCAATCACTGAGTCCCACGTGCAAGAGTTTCACCAAGGCCCTACTATAGGTATTACAGAAAAGTCCAAACCACCTTGGCTTTCGGACTACACTGACAACCCAGGGATATCAAGCGTACTAATGGAGGAAAAGGGTCCTAATTTAGCAACTCAAGCACACAGAGGCTGTAAGGATACGAGAGGGGTACCTCAAGACCCCAACATGGCTACACATGAACCACCATGAGACTAGCAAGGGAGCTCGTCGGGCTAACGACGTTAAAAATAGCGCTTATGGGAGGCAACCCGCTTTTAGAATAGGTTTAGTTTTTCTTTTATTTTCTTTTTCTTTTTAGATTATTTTTTAGCCTTCTTTTGTTTCTCTTTTTTAGTTTTAGTTAGGATAGAAATTAGAATTTTCGAAAAATCACTCCAAGAAGGCTACGGTGGCTCGTTAATGACCCACCCAGGGTCGTTAACGACCCGGTTCGAAGATGATCGCCTCTCGGTTGTGCGAGGGTCTAGAGATACAATTTATAACTCGACCCTGTTGTAGCACGTGGTGGGTGTCGAACACTCGGGAAGTCTACTCGATCGATGTGCCTAGATACTAAAAAGCTAGAAAGGAGAGCGTAAAACAAAGAAAACAAACGGGACCGACACTGAGGTCACGTCGGGCCCGAGGTTGGCGACAAGAGGAAGTCGGGACCGACACTGGGTAAGTCGGGCCCGAGGTAGCTGGGGTTGTCGAACTTTCAAGGATTAAAAGTAGATCTTGGGCTTTTGGGTTCCTCCTCTAGTAGATTAAGGCTTTTCCACCCCAATTCAAGCAATGAGTGATGATCGGACTAGGATCGAGTGCTTTCGCCCTCGTTCCAACCACTTCTACACCTCGATCCTTGGGGAAATCCCCTTCGAAGCAAGATCTTGAGATTGACACATGTTCACTTTCGCTACTTTGCCAATCTCAAGCCTTGATTCCCAACTTTCGCAAGAAATTGTAGCTCTATGTAGAGTGGGTTCCTTAGATCAAACACTCAAGGCTATGGAATTGGGGTTTCTAGCCCAAACCTAGCTAGGGTTTTCCCCCATAACCCAAGATCAAGGAGATCTACTCCATGTGGCAAGCAAAGAAAGCAAACAAATCAAAAGGGAAAGCAATCAACATCATCAATCTCAAAACAAAGCAAGGTTTCATTCAAATCAAAAGTAATCCACAAATTCCAATCAAGTGTTTCCAAATCCACAAGATCAAAACAAAGCAAAGCAAAGCTAATCAACAAAACCTATCAAGTCTTCCTCTCTCTTGGCCGATTCACTCTCTCTTCCTCCTCCTCTCCTTCCTCCTTGCTCTCCAAGTATCCTCTTGGTTCCTTCTCAAGTGTGGGGAACCCCTAAAATAGAAGACAAGAGGGCCTTTTATAGATTAGATGAGGGGCAAAAGTGGAAGTCCACAATTTCGTGCCTTGGAGCCCAAGTAGTCCGGTGACCGACTCGGACCGACACGGAGGACCTCGGGCCCGAGTTGCTGTGCATGTCGGTCCGAGGTTGGAAACTTCCAAGTCGGGCCCGGCGTTGTTGCAACTCGGTCCGGACCTCGTTCCACCTTCTTCTTGTTGGCTTCTCTTGTTCTTCTTCATGACTTGCTCCTCTCTTTCCCGCTTTAGCTCGGCCTTTGCTCCATGCCTCGATCCTCCTTCAAATTGATCCTCGATTCATGCCAAATTACCTACAAAACACATAAAATGCGCGTAGTCTCCAAATCTCATAGATATACGGGAACTAAGCTAAAAAGGAACAAAACACGCAAGAAAAGGGGAAAAAGAAACATATTTACAAAGGAAATCACATATTGAAACACCACCAAATAAAGAGACATCAAAATACCCCATACTTAAACTTGCTTGTCCTCAAGCAATAACAATGTAAGCAAGACCGAAACATAATCTTCAAGTAAAGCCTCGTATGAAAACACATTTTAAGCACAAGTGATTGATATTCAAGCAAGATTACATCATCACACATGATTAAGTGTTCCAAGGAATAGAGTCAATGCAACTAAGCCTCACTTTAGGGATATGTGAATGTGTATCACTCATCATGTGTTTGGGTTTAGCAATGAACACTCAAGCTCAAGTATCATGCAAGTAAGGACTTTACTATTGAAGCTAATATCACCAATTCCTCCACCTAGAGATGCCTAATACAAAGTACACAAAGAATTTCGAACTTGGCTCAATGGAGGTCCTCAAAGAGGTTCCATTCGGTCGGGTTGTAATGGGGCTTTTGGTATTTCTCAAGGTGGGAATTATTTGGTCTTGTGGTGCTTACAATGGGGATTGAACAACCTAAACTCTCACCAACTTCACCAAAATTCCACAATTACTTTCTCACTCACCCAAAAGACTTAACATTTTTCCTTTCAACCCAAAATTTCACTTAACATTCCACTTCATCTTTGTTCTTAGGCTTTTTGTTGGATTTTCCATACTTTCTACATTTGGACCGACTTTCTTATGACATCGGGCCCAATGTGGCTTATAACTCGGTCGGACCCTTTTTCTTCACTTAGGCCCGTTGCTTTCATTCCACTTTACATTTCCAACATTTTCTTTCTTTCTTTTCTTTCTTTTTCGTTTTTTCATTTTCGTACAACAAAGATGCACTACCCACATGATTCATAACACCATTCTTTGCCCTTAAACCCAAGAGAATCTCAACTCTTCAAATACAATCCAAACCTCTCTTCTAAAGTCCAATCCCATAAGGGTCAAGTCATATAAGGCTAGGAATAATATTTTTGAGGAGTTTCAAACAAAGGCTTAGGCTAGAACGGGGCTACAAACAAAGGATTAACTTCATGGTAGGATATGGAATATTTATGTGACTAGAAGAATAAAGTTCAAAATCAATGTGACAATGCTAGGACAAATCTCATGACGGTCTTGGAAAATAGATAAACACCGCAATAGCAAGTTTTACTAAGCATGAATGAGCTAATCACACAAGAAAAATGAGGGATATGCAAATATGAACAAGAATCCCTAAAATGGCCAAAAATAAATCTCACAAGGGCCACTCATACTTAGTTGCATAAGAACTCATCCTAGAACTCACATGTTCAATAAAACAAGCAAGATATCATGATCACATCAAAAGCAACATCATTTTAGAGGCTAAACTATCCAAAAATATGCAAAGGAATTTACATGCTCACATCATCATTAGCTTTTATTTTGGCAATCTAAGATGGGAATTTCTAGTCCAAAACCTACAAAACACAAAATCTTTTTGTTGTTTTTAACATAATTTTTTCATTTTTTTTTATTTTATGGATTTTTGCAAAAATTTTCTCTAAAACCAAAAACTCATCCATTCAAGACCAAATTAATCATCCATGTCTTTCATAAAACCACAAACAAAGAAGCAAACATCCCGAACACAAACTAAAAACAAAAAAACAAACAAATATCCTCAAAATAACAAGCAAACATAATCAAGTGAAATCATGAACACACTTACCCCCACCCCGTACTTAAAATTTTGATGTCCCCATCAAACTTAAAAGCAAGAGAGAAGAGTATGAAGAGCTCACAATTTCTTATTCTTCAATGGCATGTATAGGATCAATCGAAGGGGTTGTCACGTCTATGTCCTCTTTGGAGCCTTGCTTGCCGCTCCCTCTCATACACTTGCTCTTGGTAGAAGTCTTGTGGGGGTGGTTGGAGTTGAGGATCCGAGCGTGTCCATTGGTCCTAACGGGAAGGGAAGTTCCCGCTCATCCACGTGTTGAAGCTATCTTGGACCCGCCACCTTTGATCTTCCACCTCCCTAAGCTCCTCCACCTCTCGTCTAGTGTAGCCGAGGGCTCGGTTCATCTCTTGTTGGCTAGCTTGGAAAGCACTTTGTTGTTGAAGTATTTGTTGTTGTTGTTGGTACATTTGTTGTTGATGTTGGTACATTTGTTGTTGTTGGAGATTCACTTGATGGACCTCTTGGAGAACATTCTCTTGTTGAAGTTGGAGATGGGCCATTTGGTTGGCCAAGAAGGACATGTCCACCGTTTGTTGTTGCTCGGGAAACACCATTCCCGGACCGTACCATTGGGCATAGCCTTCATAACCCCCACTTTGAGCTTGTTCTCGCCTTGCACCGCTCCCTTCTCCATGCTCATAATGCCTCGTGACCTCACCACCATGGAATGAACTGGACCAACGTTGAGGGAAGTCGGGCCCGACTTGGTGTGTACCTCGGTCCGCCAGTGTTGGAGCTTGGTGCGTGGCTCGGAGGTTGGCCATCAAACCTTGGAAGCGCTCATCTTCTTCATTTTGCTCTTGATCGACATCCATGTCTTCCCCACGAGGTGCAAACACAAAGTTGTCTTGGTCGGAATCCGGTGAAGATGGAGGGGAGGTAAACCGAATGTGTTGAGGTTGTTGTCGCCGTCCCTCTTTTGCACCTTCGGGATCACCAAATGAGTGTGGCTTGCCGGCCCACACTTGGTACCAATTTTGATACCGAGAAAGATCATAGAGGTTGTGCACCAACCGGATCGACACTCCATCATAGTTTGAGTGAGGGGCCAAGGAAATCATGTAGAGCTTCTCCTTGATGATGTTGGCCTTCTTGAAATACTTCATGTTCATGAACTCAACACCATTCGGAGCCGGAGAATACTTGTCGAGATCAACTCCTAGACGCATGGTGAGCCTTGCTATCATCCCGCCGAAGTAGATCCAAGAGGAGCTTTGGAAGTCTCGCACCATCTTGACCCACTCCCATGCAAGGTTCGTGGGCTTCTCGGTGTTGAAGAGCATCTCATGGAGCAACATAATCTCTTCCTTCATCGGCTTTCTCAACTCATGACGAGCGTAGATTGCACACCCCAAAACTCGCACCATGACCCGAAAAAGAGGGCTAGCAATCTCGGTTGTGGAGGCGCCCTTTCTCATCTCGCTCTTCCCGGCCACATGACGCCACACTTGGTTCACCTTTTCATTATTGACGCCGGTCTCTTCTCTTGGGCATGGAAACCCGAAGTAGGTAGCCAAATCCCTAAGAGTGAGATTGTGGTCCTCATTGCCCAATTGGAAAGTGATCGCCCCTTCCTCATCCTCCACATTATCATAAGTGCACTCGAATGTGGCCATGAATTCCGAGGTGAGGGCGGGGTAGTGGGTGTTGTCCCACCTTAGCATCCTATTGAGACCGATGTGGGAGTAGCACCGTGGAAGGGCTTGATCCATGTCTATCTTCCTCACGGCTTCCCAATCAAGCCACCTTGTGTGATGCTCGAGCGCCATATATCTTGCATAACTCTCCATTTGTTCATCATCCTCCAAATAGACATCATCCAACTTTGGCTCTTTCCTTGACTTCTTGGACTTCTTCCTTGGCCTTTCCGCATGGGATGATGAAGCTCTAGTCTCCATGGTACCTACACACCTCCAACCAAACAAAAGGGTCCAAGATAAACTCCATACAACTCAACAAGAGCACTCATCAACACACAACAACACTTCAACACAAAGGGAACCCCATACTTAGTCTCTAAACACACATGCATCACAATCCAACATAAATCATCATGGACATCTTCTAACAATGGCTAAGCAAATGATTATTCTACATCATGATTAGGCTATAGCCATCAATTAAACACATGAACCCACATGATATCACAAGAAGAGAGCAAAAACAACATGGATCGACTTCCATCCTATGTCGGGCCCGACTTACTCAACCTCGGTCCGACTTGTTAGACCGACTTCCACAACTCGGGCCCGACTCTCCTGGACATGTCGATCACGACCTAGTTCATGCTTCGACTCTAACCTCAAATCAACCCAAATCATTCTATCATGCACTTAAATTTCAAATTCAACCATCAAACATCCCTAATCGAAGTTCTAAATGGATCTAAGCATGCATAAACAACTTTAAAGCTCAATTTCACAATTCATGCAAATCCACCATTGATGCTCAAGCTCAAGCTCTCAATCAAACATGGCATTACTCAATCTATGCAATGAAAGCACAAAATTTTCAAAGAAATAAGTAGAGATCGAGTAACACATACCGGATTCGAAGAGTATTGAACTTTTAAACAAATAAGTAACTTAGAACTCAAATTTCCTCAATCTAGATCTAGATGGGGGATGAAGGACTATATTGAACTCAAAATTTCTACTCGGAATCGGGTTAGGGAGGTCTTTTTGTGGTTGGATCGGGATGAAGAAAGGAATGGTGTGGATCGAGTATGGTGATGAAGGGGGCGGCCGAATTTGAGAGTTTTTGAGGGAGAGGGGTTGTATTTTGGGAATGGTGGTTTATATGAAGATGATAGGTAGGTGGGGGTGGTATTTAATGGGGGAAGGGGACAAATTAGGTCAAGGGCAAAATTGGCATTCCAACTAGTCAAATCGGATCGGATCGACTTCATGGACCGACGTCCCTATGTCGGGCCCGACTTACCTGGGCTCGATGTGGGAGTATTCGGGTCACCAATTTCACTCCATCCTCTTGCAAATTCTTTCCCATATTTCCATTTATATATTTCACCTCAAATCCTACACAACCTTGAAAAATGCACGACACCATAAATCCACAAAACACTAGATAGAGATTGGTTAGAGAAAAGCTAGGCTAAACTAAGAAAAATCAAACTAAAATTACGAAAAGAAAGCTACTAGCTCGGGTTGCCTCCCGAGAAGCGCTCGTTTAGAGTCACTAGCTTCACTTCCTAACCTCAACCTTATGGCGGGTGAAACACGGTGAATTGCTCGCCATTGTTATGCCCATTCCCATTGCCTTCATACCCATAAAACCACCAACGATGGTCTATATAGGCATGGCTCTCCGATCTCGGGCCTCTCTCATCCTCCTCCTCCGACGGATGAGATTTCTCCTCCTTACTTGCTCCATCATGTTTTTCTTTTCCTACACCAAAGTTATCCAAAGAATTCCTAGGGGATTCTACCAATTCATCTTTCAAGTCACTAAGGCAAATGTAAGAGTTCCCTAAGTCATCGTTCAAATCACTCAAGCAAATGTAGGAATCAAAAGTTTGGGAAGAATTGTGGTCATCACCAATATCAAAAGGATATAAGTAAGGATACTCTTCATTTCTTCTTGGGCTAGCATTGATCCTTGACTCATTTTGATCCTTGAATTGCTCCAACAACTCCCTTACTTGTATTTGTTCATTGAACCCTTCATCACTCCTTACCACATCGACCTCTCTAGCAACTTCCACTTCTTCATCTTTTATCTTGGCACTCTCTTCAAGTTTAAGGATGGCCAAGGCGTCCGGCTCATTCAAAGCCTTGTTGAAGTGAAAATCGACCTTTTCTTCCCCAATCTCAAAGGAAGCCTTGCCGTTTTTGTCATCAAACCTTGCCCCCGCCGTAGCTAAGAATGGTCTTCCTAAGATTATTGGGACCAAGGGGTCCTCATGCATGTCCAAGATCACGAAATCATCGGGGACAAAGTACTTTCCAACTCGCACCAGAACGTCATCCAATATTCCCTTAGCCTTTATGATGGAACTGTCGGCCATAGTTAGGGACATATCGGCCGGCTCCATTTCACCCAAATTTCCTCTTCTCCAAATGCTAGCGGGAATCACCGAAACACTTGCCCCAAGGTCACATAAGGCTTGGAAATTTTGAGACCCCACACCAATGGTTATAGCAAAGCGACCGGATCTCCTAGCTTTTGCGGTAACTCCAAGGTCTTGACCTCATCTTGCATTTCAACTATGTATCTCTTCTTGCTCAGAATCTCCTTTAAAAACTTGGCATAAGATGGCATCTCGCTCAATGCATCGGTGAACGGGATAGAGATGTTCAAGCCTTGCAAAAGTTTGAGAAACCTCTTGAACTTGTTCTCAACAACATCTTTCGGTTTCTTCGAGGGATATGGAAGAATTGTTGCACCTTGAGTCTTGCTTGGATCAACCTCCTTGGACTTCCCCTCTTCACTTGCAACATTTCCTGGTTGGACCGACTTAGGCACCATGTCGGGCCCGATGTTGTGAGTCTCGGTCCTGGGCAGAGGAGTCGGATCGAGGTCTGGGTACGTCGGGCCCGAGTTGCTCTCAACCTCGGTCCGGGGTGAAGGGGTCGATCTTCTTGTTGGGTCGACTTCGGGGGACGTCGGACCCGACTTGTTGGGTAAGTTGGTCCGACTCTCTTCATTCTTCTTAGGCATGTGTGGCTCAGGTAGGTTTCGGCCACTTCTCAATCCAATTGCCTGGACTTCATTTTGATTGTTTTGAGCTCGAGGGTTCTCCTCGGGTCGGCCCGGAAGTCTCCCATTCTTTCTCGGGGCTTGAGTTGCAACTTGAGCAAATTGATTGTCGACTTGCCTCCTCCATGCATGAAACTCATTGAATTGGGTCCTCATCTCCTTGAACCCGTCTCTCATCTCTTGAGCAAATGATTGTAGCTCATTGAATCCCGGTAGCCTATATGGTGGTGGTGGCGCCCTTGGCTCATTTTGGTTGAAGTTGTTGTTGTAACCTTGAGCTTGACCGTTGTTCCACCGGCCATCGCCACCATTGTTGAAATTGCCTCTTCCACAGAAATTTCCTCGAACATAGTTTGCCTCCTCAATTCGCTCGGCCAAGCGCACTTGGCTCTCATTCGGACAAACTTGTGTAGCATGTGCAAAGGATCCACACTCCTCACAAGCTCTAGCATTTTGCTTGTAGTAGTGGACTTGCCTCTTTAGTTTGTTCACTTCACCTTCAAGGAATTGGAGCTTCACATCCCTATCAATGTCTTCTCCCTTTGGATCATATAACTTCCTTGCACCTTCACCTTGAACTTTCACCTCTTTGCTAGCTTGACTCACCCCATACATGGCCTCATAATCGGATAGCTTGTCAAGTAGCTCCCAAGCTTGATCCGGTGTCAAGTCTATGAACCCACAATCGGTGTGGAGATTGAGCTTGTCCTTCGTTACCGGATTCATGCCTTGGAAAAAGATGTCTTGAAGCACATATGGTTGTTGGCCATGAGTAGGACATTGGCGCAACATCTCCTTGAAACGGTCCCATGCTTCGAAGAGAGGCTCATTCGGACCTTGTTGAAAGCTTGCAATCTTCCTTCTTAGCTCGGTTGTCTTTGAGGGCGGGAAGAACTTCATCAAGAAAGCATCATAGAGTGTCTTCCAAGTTGTGATTGACCTAGGAGCTTGGCTCTCGAGCCAATGTGTGGCTTTGCCCCCAAGTGACCATTTGAACACCTTTAGAAGCACATACTCCAATGTCTCCTCGTCGGTAGAGATCGTCTCACACATGTCCACAAAGCGCTTGACGTGCTCTATAGGACACTCATGTGGACGGCCCTCGAATTGATCATGCATAATGAGGGAGATGAATTGCGTCTTGATCTCAAAATTCTTGGCAACCTCGGGAAGCACAATAGCCGGTTCGGGTACCCTCAACTCCGGATGCATGTATTGGCATGCATTTCGGGGTAGAGCGTTGAGTTGAGCCTCGGCTCTCATCCGTTGCTCCCGTTCTCTTCTTGCCACCTCCTCTTGATTGTCCTTCTCAAGTTGCAATCTAGCCATTTCGGCTCTAAGTTGAGCCAACTCCTCATCAACATGGAGAGCTTGATTCGCCATCCTTTTCCTTCTTCGGGCTTCTTTGAGGATACTTTCCGGATCACTCACAAACTCAAGCTCAAGTGTTCCTCGGGAGGAACGAGATACCATACACCTACAAAACAAAGACACAAACCAAAACAAATCAAAAACAAACAAAGGGTTTGGGCTATTCCCTCACCCAAATCACTACCAAAACACAAAAAAACTTACCAAATTGGCACTCAATGCACTTAGACCTCCCCGGCAACGGCGCCAATCTTTTGATCGCCTCTCGGTTTTGCGAGGGTCTAGAGATACAATTTATAACCCGACCCCGTTGTAGCACGTGGTGGGTGTCGAACACTCGGGAAGTCTACTCGATCGATGTGCCTAGATACTAAAAAGCTAGAAAGGAGAGCGTAAAACAAAGGAAAACAAAGAAAACAAACGGGACCGAAACTGAGGTCACGTCGGGCCCGAGGTTGGCGACAAGAGGAAGTCGGGACCGACACTGGGTAAGTCGGGCCCGAGGTAGCTGGGGTTGTCGAACTTTCAACGTCGTTAACGAAGCTGCTTGTGAGTGTTTTTATTTGTTTTTGTTTTCTTTTTAGTAGATTGATAAACGAACAACCTTGCTTCTTGTGGAACGATCCTGACCTCCCTATACTCAGCGGGGTCTTGATTATAAATTTATTTGTTGTCAAGAAACCCTCATCAACACCCCCACAAAACCTCAAAACCACGGGAGAGTGGTCCAAACCTTGCGAAAATCACAAATAAGTGTGGTTAGGAAGCTCGCCACGAGGTCCCAACCTCGCATACTCAAAGCTGACATTCCCGCCCCGCCCAACAAGTCACAAGCCACCTAACTCCTGGCCAATGGGCTGCCACCTACATCTTGACCAATCAAATGGCCGAAACTAGGGCATCCCAAATCGGAGGTTGGCAATAACCATGATCTTCAAACATATATAAATAGGAGATAGGAGCAGATCTCCAAGGTTGCAGGGGGTCGAAAAACATCTTGAACTCAAGAACTATCTTGTTGATTGAGATCGACGTGTTGAATCATCGTAAAGACCACGCTACAATCAAGGGAAGCTCTACAAAAAGACTTCAAGTTGCCCAAAGAGACCTCGTCTAAAGTAGGATGTCGCTCAAAGCCACTTTGCAAACTAAGATCTTTGTGTAAACACTCAAGTGTACAACCTCGCTTAATAGACGCCAACTCTTCATTTGGAATTAGAACGAGCCTCGCTAGTAGTTTGTAAAGTAGTAATCTCGATGTAATCGAAAGGTCTCGAAGCCTTTTTAGGAAGAGACCTCGAATCCCATGTAAGGAGATCTAGGGAATAATCTCGCTTTTGTAATCCCGTTTAGAAATCATAAATAAAAAGTAAGGGTTTCTCTCGTCGAATAAACACAATTTCATTTGTTGTCTTTAGCGTTGGTTCATTTCGAGCTTCATCATTATCAAGTCGAATTTTCTCTATTGTATAATCCGGAAATAGGGCCCTCAATTGGATTATTTGGGCAAGGAGTTTAGCAAATGCAACATTTCTTGTTAACAGTAGGCTTACATGTGACCGACGTGTAGATGCGCCAATTAGCACCATAAAGTATCGAAGTGGTCCACATGGTGGAGTAATTGGCCCACATATATCTCCTTGGATTCTTTCTAAGAATGCAGGAGTCTCACTTGCAATCTTATTTTTAGAAGGCTTGATGATTAGCTTTCTAAGTGAGCAAACAGTAGAATTAAAATCATAGGACGGAAGATCCTTAATGTTCTTTAATATATGTCCGAGTGAGCTCTTTATGATTTTGTGCATCATTATTGCTCCTGGATGACCCAATCGGTCATGCCATAATGTGAATGCAGCTTGGTCATATGGCCTTTTGTTAAACACTACATTGACCTTAAACGGACAAATGTATGTATGATATAATCTGGAGGTTTGCGTTGGCATCATTTAAAGAATCTGTTTGTGGTCAGATTCATGTTTCCATATGAAACCCATTTAGACACACATCATTAAATCTTAGTAAATTCCTTCGAGATTTACTCGAATATAGTGCGTCATTTATTACTAGCTTTGTTCCTTTTGGGAGTACAATGACAGCTCTTCCAGAGCCTTCGATGAGTTTTGACACACCATATATTGTAGTGACATTGCCTTCAAATGATCTTAATTGGGTAAAGTTTTCTTTACTCTTCAATATGGTGTGTGTTGTTGCACTGTCTAAAAGACATTGCTCCTTCCCATCGAGTTTCACCTTAGGTGAGTGCATTTTTTTCTCTAAATATAAAGAAAGGGAGGATTAAGGCATAAATAAAAGCTTCATATATTATACAAGGATAATTATATTATACAAGTTCTATTATACGAGATAGAGGTTAAAGCACGAGATATAAAATTTATTGAAAGTATTATACATGGGAGACAGTAGAGATATTTAGGGGCTTATGCTCTTTATTTAAACCCCTAATGCATAGCCATCGTCATTCTCAAAGTTGAGAAAGTCATTGGCATCCAGACTAGTCACTAGTGACCTATTCACATATTTATTATCGATGTAGTTGGTCTCGGTAGCCTTTCTTTATTCTTTTTAGCTTGGTATAGCTTCACTAGGTGTGGAGCTGTGTGGCATACTTTTGACCAGTGACCAATCATGCCACATCCGTAGCATGTTGATTTGGATTTCTGGGAGGATCCTAATGGACTCGTTTGGACCTTTTACTTCATATCCCCCTTGTAGCGATGGTTCTCATGGTGATTGTCGTGGCTTTTGTTGTAGACTCGGCCACGCCCATGGCCACTATGACAACCACGGCCACCACGGATCCCATAGTTACCACAACCTCGTCTATGCCCAATATGACGACGTGATTGCTGCCCCCGTTCATTGTTGTTTCTATCATGAAACGCTTGGTTCATAGGATTTGCTTCTGGGGAAGTTGCCAATAGGCCTTAGGTTGTGGTTTTTCATTAAGAGCTCATTATTCTTTTCAGCAACCAACAATACTTTGAACAAGTCAGAATATCTTTTGAAATTTCTTTCTATATACTGTTGTTGCAATAATATATTTGAAGGATGCATATTGGAGAAAGTTGTACCAACATTTCTTGCTGAGTGATCGTTTGACCACACAGTCTCAACTGAGAAGTGATCCTGTGGATAGCATTGTTGTATTCAATGATGGACTTAAAGTCCTGGAACCTTATAGTGTTCCATTCATGTGTTACTTGTGGGAGAAAAACTTCATTTTGATGAGCATATCGCTCATTTAGTCTCTCCCAAAATTCTTTGAACCTCCACAAATATGTACTCATTTTTTAGACTTTAATGAATGTGGTGGTGGAGGAACACAATGGCTTTTGCTTTTTTCTTGTTGGGTGACACTATAGTTTGCCACATTTGTTTCCTCAAGGCCATTTGCCTTGAGGTGAGCCACGACATCAACCCTCCATTTGAGGTATTTTTGGCCCGACAAATCAAGAATGTGAAACTCCCTTTTAGCGATGTTTGCCATTTCGTTACTACTCTTAAAGATATGCAAAATAAAGGTTAACATAATTAATATTTATAATTTATGAGTCGTGTATAGGACGATAGAAGGACATCTCATATCAAACAATAAACATATGCATGTAGATGATATATTCAAAATGCGTAAAGAAAGATTGCGTGAGTCAGAGATATATTGAATATATCATCTATATTCAAAATGTAGATGATATATATATTCAATATAGATATAGGCATAGACGATATCATAAGAAAAAAGCAAGAGATCATACGAAATGAAAGAAAAGTATTTAGCGGGAATTTTGAAATCTTTAAAGTCCTTAGAGTCCGAGGTCCTTAAAGTCCTTGGTCCTAAGTCCTTAAAATCCTTACAAAGTCAGGTTCCCTTCCTCCCCTTTTTATTCACCTTTTTCCTTCCGACCTTATCTCCTTCCTCCACTTCCATATTCGACCGCCTTTACCAAATTTTTTCTTTCGACATTCTCCATGGCCAACGACGAGATTATGCGTTTTCTTAGAGCCGGTAATAGGATATTTATGATTGAGCTTTTCATTTTCCTTATTCTTATTGTGATTACCAACATCATGCTCATAATCTTTTTGGTTAAAATTTACTTCCAATCCAAGTGGTGAAAGTGAGGATTTTCGGAGGTAAAATCGGGTTAAACTTCAAAAACAGGTAAGCAAATCTTATATTTTGTTTGTATCTTGTACATATCCTAATCTGACTCGTACTCATGCCCGAATCTTATCCAAATGTACACCACCAAGTATGCCTTCAACCGGTTATGTGTATCCCTATCCTGAAGTTCAAGATTGTGTAGGATATGGTTGCTCATTTCATCTGTCCTCTTAGCTGAGAACGTTCGATCGACACCTTCTGACTCATCATACGGAGGAACAACCCTTCTATTACATCTGTACGTAGCTCTTTCATCTTCTACAATGATATTGTGTAAAATTACACATGCTCTCATTATTTTTCCAATAAAATCAGCATACTAAGAGCGAGCTGGGTTGCGAATGATATGAAATCGAGATTGTAAAATCCCAAATGTCCTTTCCACATCTTTGCGACAACCCTCTTGTCGTTGGGCAAATACTTTTGCTTTTTACGACCTTGGGGGAGGCTAATAGATTTCACAAATGTTGGGTATATACCATCAGTGAGATAATAACCCTTGTTGTATTCATGCCTATTCACCCTAAATGATACTAGTGGAGCTACACCTTGCAGAATGTTATAAACAACGGGAGAACATTCAAGCACATTAATGTCATTACACGTACCTGGTGTACCCAAGAATGCATGTCAAATCCATAGGTCATATGATACAAGAACCTCTAGGATAATTGTTGGACAATCATGATCTCCATGCTCAAACTAGCCTTTCGATGCAGTTGGACAATTTTTTCACTTCCAATGCATGCAATCAATACTACCCAACATGTTGGGGAATCCACGTGTCTCTCCTACGCTCAATAAGCATTGTATGTCTTCGGGAGTTGGTCGCCTCAGGTACTCAAAACTAATGAAAGTTATAATACCTTCAATGAAGTTGGACAAACATTCTATTGCAGTGGATTCCCCGATACGAAGGTACTCGTCACAAGCATCTGCAGCAGTGCCATACGCCAACATGCACATTGCAACTGTATACATTTATAAAGCCGATAAGCAAAGTATATCGGTCGCATTTACATGTTTACTCCATCCCAGTTGTAAGTCGATCAACAATGCTCTCGAATACGTGCTTGTGCATTCATAACCTACATCGGAACATGTTGGGAGGATAAGTTGGATTGTTGGAGAAGTAATCTTTGTATAGTTGGTCATGCCCAGTTTCCCTTCCTCTATCGACGTGGGCTCGAGTGCCTCCTCTTCTTGATCTTTTGGCTCGTGCGGTCTCCCTATGATTTAGGGCAGATTGTTGGAGATAACGGTATATATCTCTCATGTAGTTCAAAGACTCCTCTAGCTCATCATCTATGTTGGAAAATTTGGAGCTGAGTTTGAAGATTGTGTAGAGTTTGAAGAATCATCAGACATTTTGACAATCTGAAGAGTAATAGAAATATGAAGGTTGTAGAGATATGAAGAGTGATATTTTCTTGGAAAGGTAAACTATGGTTTATATAGCAATTTTGACAATTTCAAATTTTGAATGCTAGATGGTTGCAGAACCACACAATCTTCGAGTGCTGCAGAACCACTCAAATTCTGAGTGTTGTAGAGCCACTCAAATTCTGAGTGTTGCATAACCACTCAAATTACTTTTGTTGAAGTGATTTGTCACATCCTACTTTATTGTATGGCAAGCACCATTTTGATCAAACAACAAATAGTTGCAGACTACTAACAAGGACTGCTTTAAACAAGAATTACATTAAACCCAAACTCAAGTTAACAAAGCTTACATTAGAATGAGCAAATACAAGATGCAAACCGAATTGAAGTTAACAAAGCTTACAATGGAATGAGCAAATACAAAACAACCCAAATAACAAAGCTTACTCTTGAATGAGCAAATACGAGAAACAACACAGATAACAAAGCTTACACTAGAATGAGCAAATAACTGGAAGCAAACTGATTCCATCAATCTCTTTTTATAACAAGATAATCCATCAATCGGTTCTTTGTCACTTCAACTAAAGGAGGGAGTGGTGACATCTATTCCATCTTGATTAGTCCCATCAATCTTTTCCAGTTCCTTTCCTTAGCCTCCTCTTCCAGTTCTTTCTCCCTAATCCTAAGCTCCTCCATCTTGAACGATTCCACCTTTTTTGTATGTTCTTGAAGTTCCTCCCCTAAATTTAGCACTTTCTCCTCAAACTCCTCATCTTGTTTAGCATATGATATCATCTTTTTTCCTCTAGTTGCCTTTGCAGCCTTTATCCCGGGTGGATGTTGGATTGGTGCACTAACTGAGGTATTTGGATCAGGGTTACTCAAATCATCTTCAGTGTCGCCCCTCATTCTTTTCATGCCACTAATTTTCGTGCTTATATTTTGTCGATTCATCTGCAACATGTACTCTTTATTCCACCTTGGTTGGTGTTTCAAGATCATCCCTGCTCCCTCTTCATCAAACTTTTCACCCTTCAAATGCTTTTGGTGATAGTCGTGTTTAGCATTTTCCATAACATCCTTATCAGATTCGCCACTAGCCCGATTAGCCTTAGCCTTATCATGATAACCAACAAACAAGTCAATAGCCCTTTTAATTCTTCCCCGCTTCGTCTTTAGCATGCAATTGGATCTCCAAATTTGATTGCCTCCTTTGTGATAATTGTTGAACCACTCAATTTTGTACTAAAACGCTTCGCACTTTTAATCATTGCTGGTGATTGGGTCATTGCTAATGTTGACCCAAGCGATGGTGAGAAGCTTGATGTCTTCTATCTCCCAATGATGTTTTACAGGTGGAGCTCTAGTTTCAGCGCTAGCACTCCCACAACCGTGAGAGCCACCACGAGCACATGATAGGCTGGGATGGATGAAAGATTGACACTTTCGTTTGAGCTTAAGGCGTTTGTGGTTGAGTAAAAACAAATTGAATATTTGGATGAGCAACAAAGTTGGGCAAGAAATGCATAACATATTGTGCATTTGGAATACCAACAAAGTTCGACGAGGGGGGCATAGCAAATTGGGCATTTGGATTACCAACAAACTTGGACGAGGAAGACAACACAAAGTGTGCATTTAGATTACCATAAGACTGGGAGAGGAATTGTTGGATATATTCCAAATCCGTTTGGGAGTTCGTTTGGAAGGGATTTGGGAGGGATCCATAAGATAGATAATGATGAAGAGATGGAGTGAATACACAAATGACAGTTGAGATAACTAGCTATATATATCCATAAATTAGGGTTTTCTAACCAAAAACCACTCCATCAAAACCATGGGCTCTGAAATTTGTATTAAAAACACTAAAATACTAAAATGCACTTTGTAGCCCTAAAACGAACTCAAACACCGGAAAAAGCCCTTAGGTCATGGCGAAGCGATGTGTTTGACTTGTGAGCATGTTTCCTACTCGAAAACGTATAACAATATTCATTCCGACATCGGACCACCATTTTCTGCCGATCTCGGCCAATGCCCATATCAACCTAAAAAAATTTAATTATTCTAAATATAATCAAATATATGCAAAATTAATAGTTACAGATACATAAAAAAATATGAATTATGGTATAATTTTTTTTTAATGTATAAATTGCCCAAATGGGCAATTTTAACCCATTCCATTTATCAAATAAAAGAGAGTGCCACGTGTCGTCCATTGAGTGGGATGTGGTCGCCCACTACGAGCATGACACGTGACGCACACTAGTTCAAATGGGGAGGGGTTTTGTACCAAAATGCAGCATAGGAGGAAGGCAATCCTGCGTTTCATCTGCCATACACGTGCGAGAACTGGCTTTCCAATTCTCTCTCCTGGGGTGCAAAAAATGCACATGGGTTTCTCGATACATGCACAATTAATATTATTTTATTAATTTGATGCACCTCAAATTTTCCCTGTTGTGGCTGCTCTAATTAAAATTAAATAAATTCATCTAAGTGGCGTCTACATGGGATCTACGTGACACTGAGGTGGCAAAATATGTGTACAAGTCAGCGCGAGTGGATTGTACGCTTGTAGATCTCATGTGATTGGTGTTTAAATGATAAAAATATGTATAGTATCAAGGTTATCAGGATCAGGATTCTAGGTTGGATCGTTGGAGGTCTTATGGATCGAAAAGTAAGATCGGATCGCTAAATCGTAAGATTCTACATTATAAATAAAATTATGCAAGAATAACCTAATAGATTGTATATTTTGTTATATATGAAGTAAAAAAATAAAGCTTATTAATTTGATTATTAAAAATGTTTTAGGATAGACTAGTCAACTATTTTAATGAAAATTATATCGTAAAATTATTAATAACATATAGTAAAGTTTTCATTGTATAGGATCGTTAGACATGTTTGTAGGATCGTTAGAATCGTTTATAGGATCGTTAAAATCTTGTATAAAGATCCTTTAGGATTTAGGATCGCTAGAATCGTAGAATTAGCCAATTGACTTTACGATTTAGGATCGCTAGAATTTTGCTAGAATGGTTAAAATGGTATATAAAGATCCTTATTAATTTTCATCGTATTCTAAATCATTTAAGATCCTACTCCAATAAGATCCTACTTGGGATCGTGGATAGTTTCACGTGTTATGGATTTAGGATCGCTAGAATCGTAGTATCGGATCGGGATTCTGATAACATTGTATAGTATAATGAAATATTTAAAACCCTCAAAGTACATGGATATTTAAAGGAATACAAAGGAGAATGCAAAATATTTGAAGGAATACAAAGGAGAATGCCAAATATTTAAAGGAATACAAATGAGTTCCCTTGGAGAACAAGTCAAGAGAGTGGTTGGCCCTAGAGGCGTAGTTTTGTCCATTGACATGTTTCCCAAGATAACTTATAATAATTGAAAAGCATCTATCTAAATTCCCTTATTTTAAATAAATCAAATAAAGATTTATCTGACTTCTTAAAGTAAAGAAACTTTCCGAACAACTCCTAAAGATAATAAATTAACACAAGAGATAGAATTTTCAACCAACTAACAAGATCCTATGGCTGAAATTCTAACTTATTATTGTTCCATAAAAACGTCCATAAATAAATAAATAAATATATTTTTCCTTTCTTAGATTGGTCAAGTCAAAGAGTTGACTAAGACCACATGTAACAACTTATCTTACTTGGTCACCTACTAAATTCAGCCCTAAAGTAAGACAAGTTATTCCATGTTTCTAAAATAGAAAATAGTGGAATGCAAGGCCCAAACCAACATGGCTGGCGCCCTATCTATGTGAAACTCGGCCCATTGACTTGATCCTCTTCCTTGGTGGTCTTGGGCACCATTGATGAATAATTATAAGAGATAATATGGAGTCCATGAGAACCTCTTTGAACTTGAACGCCCGAGACCTTGGGAAAGGTCTTGGTCTTGGCCTCCTAGACACCTTCTTTGCAAGCGTATTCTTCATGGTCCTTTGATTCCTATCATTCTCCCCCGCTTGACCTTGAATCATCCTTGATCCAATAAGAGGAGAAATTTCCTGAAATGCTGGAGATACTAAAGGCACCATGGTTAGTAAAGAAGGTTTTGCAGCAAACATAGTTGGTGGAAGACATTGAATCATGTTTTGGACATTATGGCTTTCCTTGATTGAAACTTCATTTGAGACATCAACTTCTTCCTCCATGCCCTCATCGTGCATGTTTTCTTAAGTTGAAACCTCCTTTAAACTTTCATCCACAATATGGCATTGAGGAACACATGGGAGGTCACTTGATTCTTTAGAGGTCTCCTGGCTATGTGCGGTTGTAACTCTCTCTTCTTGAATGGACATTCCTGGTTTTGGTGAGTTAGAAACTCCCATTTTCCGCAAAAAGAAGTTAGTATATAAAACAATGGAAGAAGAGTTAGAATTTTACCTCATTTGACTAGAATTAGCCAAAGCCTCCTTCTATCGTTGGAGTTGATAAAAATACTTCTAAGCAGCTTGAACCAAGGCATCAACATCATTGTAGTTTGTATGGCTTTCAAGATATTCTTGGAATTGAGAATTCAGTCCCTCTATGAATTTGATGCATATATACCTTGGTGATACATCAACTCCAGCAAAACACATCAATTCTTCAAGCTCCATGAAGAAGTCAAGTGGAGATCGAGAACCCTGCTTACAACTAGCCACTTTATTCAAACGCTCAGAATGCCCATATGGAACAAACTCTTGGCGCATGTAGAATTTCAGTTGATGCCATGTCATAATGGGCTCAAGTCCTCGGTGCCATTGATCTCTCTTTACATTATCCTACCAAAAGCGGGCAGCTCCCACAAGACAACATGTTACTGCATTCAACTTCTCTTGTTCGGTGTAATTATGGTACTTAAGGAAAGAGTTGGTGTCTTCTTCCCATTAAAAATACCATGCATGATCCGTAATCCCATCAAAAGTCTCTAGTCGGTGTGGGATATATCGTTGTGACATCCTGAAATTGAACAAGAACTCGAGAGTAGTCTATTCTTCCAAAAGTAATGCGATAAGAAATATCACACCTTAATCAAGCCAAACCTTGTCTCAAAGCAATCCAATTTAACCAATTCAGTTTTTGTGTTGAAAAGAGATAGTAATGTTGTGGATATGGTGTGCTAATGATAATCAAAGGAAAAATGCAAGTCAAGTAATTAGCAAGTATGCAATCAGAAAAGTAATGCAAAATTTCCCTTTATAAGCCTCAAGAACATGCAGTCTCTCAATTGATCCTTTTAGCAAGAAAGTAATGACAATCAATGCAAGCAAGGTAAGAAAAGGGCAGGGTTTGTGACTTGTTTTATTGTTGCTACAATTTGCATACAAAGTGATCACCAACTAATTGTTCGCAAGCAATCACTAGGGGTAAAAGTGGCTTAAAACCAGTGGGGTAGATCACTTTTTTTTATGCACAACTTCTTAGTATGTGCTGAATTGAAGCAAGCAAACAATGAATGTAAACAAAGGGAAACAACGAACTGATTTTTTTATTGTATGTGATTTTTTTGCTACCAATGATACCAACTAGAAGCCAAAATAAACAAAAATAAATAAGGGTAGGTCGAATTTGTAGGGATGCAAAACAAAAATTAGTAATTATTCTGAAGCAACAAGAATCTCAATTAATCATGCAATGTTTAATTGAAAAACTCATAAAACTGTAGTGAATAGATATGCTAATCTGAAATTGCAACAAAACTCAACTAATTAACCATAAACATGCATCACATTTCTCAAATATCTCCTAGGTTGTTAGTTACTTGGGGTGCAAGCAACAAACAAGGGTAATTAGGGTTTGGGTGCCGCCCATTTCGGGTTAGGATTTCGGGGTGGGGGTGGGGGGTGGGCGATTTGGTCTTGTGGTGGTCCGATCACCATGGGACTGGTGGCGGACAGTGGCTGGTGTGGTAGTGGAGGGTGCGATGTCAAAGAGCGACACCAATTCAAGGGTTGTCGGCGGCGATTTGTAGTGGTGGTGGTGGAAATATGGTGGATTTGTGGTGAAAAATCAGATTTTGGTCCCAAAGTTTATAGATACAGATAAAGGTATGGGCTTTAGAAACAAAAACTAAATTAATCAACTAAAAAGCAAATTAAGGTAAGAAAATATTACTTGGCGAGACGCTGGATGATTGATACCACTTGATATGTGATCACCTCGGATAACTCCTTGTAGATAGAGTATTGCAACGTCATAGAATCCCGACCTTGCCTAGTAATCTAGATTCCAACCTAAATTCACTTCCAAAGTTATTGCCTTGCGTGATAAGTAACAAAAGGACACAATTAATATGAAATTGAAACGGATCTAACTTAAAGAGATAATCAACTTTGATAGCTCAATCGGATTGGCTCTAACGCTAAATCTGACTTATTAACTAAGTTTGATCTTTAACAATCAACTTAGAACAATCCAATTGAACTATCTATTTTGATTATTCAAGTGATTCAAATTAAGTTTTGTTCATCATCAATTTCAAAATTTAGATTACTTGGCACGCAAGGCATTAACTTTGATAGTCAAATCAGGTTGGAAATTCGATTGATGGAAAGATCGGGTCCTGTGAGGTTGCAATACTTGATCTACAAGGAATAATCCGAGGCAATCACGTATCAGCTTTGCTGTTGATAGTATTGGTAAATCGGGTTGTCTTTGTTTATTATGGGAGAAAGGGGTAGAGGTGTCGCTAAGATCTTATACTGCACATCATATTGTTGTAAATATTAGGCTCGATACGGAGCCGAAGTGGAGACTAATGGGGATATATGGGTGGCCGAGAAGGAATGATAAGTATTTTACGTGGGAGTTGATTAAGAAGTTGGCGGAGGAGAGCTATGAGGGGTGGGTGTGTTTGGGAGATTTTAATCAAGTCTTGAATTTGGAGGATAAGGAGGGTGGTAATGCAATTGATTGGGAGGTTATGAAAAATTTCAAAGAGGTGTTGGATGCGTGTGAACTAGAGGAGTTGGGCTTTTCAAGGTGGAGATTCACTTGGGATAATGGGAGGGTTGGAGATGATTTTGTGCAGGAAAGGTTGGATTATGCTTATGCTAATGAAAAATGGTTGTTGGAATTTCTGGGTGGGAGAGTTAGACACCTTGAAAGGCATGGCTCATATCATGTTCCGATTGTTCTTGAATATTTTCATAATGAGGAGGTTGGGGAGGATGATGAGTGTAGAGTGAAGAGGACGAGGAGGTTTGAAGCAATGTGGGTTCAAAATGAAGGGTGTAGGGTTATAATTGAGAATGCTTGGAGAAACCCTAGTGCGACAAATAATGAGCGGGGGGTTATGGGGAAGGTCGAATAGTGTTTGGAGGATTTGGTGGATTGGAATAAGAGGGATTTTGGCAACAATTTATTCAAAATGAACAAGGTGAGGGAGGAGTTACGTGGTTTGATAAGAATGGCTTTCGTAGGAATCTAGTTGGGAGACGAAGACAACTAGAGAGAGAAGAGTCTGAGTTGACGGAAAAGGAGGAACTTCTATGGTTTCAACGAGCTAAAGAAAACAATCTCAGGTGGGGTGACAAAAATTATGCCTTCTTCCATAACAAGGCAAATGGGAAATGAAAGTGGAACAAATTGCGAAGGTTGGTGGATGATTATGGTTTGGAGTGGAGAATGAGGGGAATATGATGAGAGTGGCAGTTCAATACTTTGAGGGGTTGTTTAAAACTGATTCGAACACACACTCTTTGCTTGCTCCTCAAGGAATCTCGTCTTTATTGACGGTGAAGGATAACTCTGAGTTCATATGTCCTTTCACTGGTGATGAGGTATTTTCTGCCCTTTTCTCTATGCACCCTACAAAATCACCATGTCCTGATGGTATGTTGATGTTCGTGTTTTTGATATAGTTTTTAGTAGGTTTTCTTAATTTATTAGGACTAGTTTTGATAAGTTTAGGGTTAGTTTTGTGTTTTATTGGATAAGTTTGCATATTTTGTGAAAAGTATGGAAGCTACTCCATTTTGTGTATTTTTGTAGGTTTTAGCAAGGAAAAGGTGCTATTTGGAGCTGAATTTGGAGTGCTATGATGAAGGACGGGGGAATACAAGAAAAAGAAGTCGATGTCTAAGTTTTTGAAGAAGAAGTGTTAAGAAGCCAAGCTCAGGCTCGTTAACGAGGTTGTGAGGGCTCGTTAACGAGGTTACGAGATAGGATTTTCGAGGAATCTTAGTGATGTCCTACCGATCTTGTGCGGGAATTTATTCCGTGTCGGTAGAGTATTTTTAATGAGTTTTCGGATTATTATATTATTTATTTTAGGTCTTGTTATCCTTGTAGATTTTATTTCTATCTTTTTAGAGTATATTTCTATCTTTTAGGAAAGTTTTTATCTTCTAGCCTTTTTATTTTATAGCCTTATTAGTATAAATTTCCTTCTATCTAGCATAAAAAAAGGGGAGAGCAAGCAAAGAGAGAAGGAGGAAGAGCTGAGAGAGAGAAGGAGAGTCGAAGGTCGAGATCGAGAACCACGGTGGACGAAAGTTTCTAGGGTCGTTAATCACGGGTTTTGATTCGGTGTTTTGTATTTTTCGGTTTCTTCTGAATTCAGTAAGAAAATATTTTCTTATTAATTTGAAGTAGTGGTTTTGTTCTCAATGTTTTCTCTTATTGAAGTTATTTGTTTCTTAGCTATGAATAGTGAGTACTTTTCTTATCTAGGGTCGGGGTTTAACCCGGCATAGTTATGCATGGTTTGATGAGTGAGATGATGTTTTGAATGCCTTCTATCTATTTTGAGATTGCTTGTTCTGTTTATGCTTAGATGAAAGTCAAGGTAATTTTGAGTTTTAACTTGATTGAGAGAGAAAGTTGTAAACTTGAAGGTTGATATTGTTTGAATACGAAAGTTTCATGCTTTAGATCCAAAACATGCGATTGAGTGAATTAGTTTATGAAAGTAGATTAATTTACTTGCTAGTCAATGAAAGTTGATGAATCTATCTATTTAAAGGCATGATAGTTTATCTTCTTACGAGTTTATGTGCATGACTATGTTGTGGTAACCCTTGTCCTAGATCTTTGTTTTATTTGAATTCTCCTAGGTTATATTCGTTACAGAGTTCGTAGCCTCGGTACCGAACCTGTTTAGTTCGTTAGTGTTGGTTAATTGGTTGCGGAGGGTCGTTAACGATCCTGACAAGGTCGTTAACGAAGCTGATCGTGAGTGTTTTGTTTGTTTTTGTTTGATTATTAGTAGTCGATAGATAAACAAACCTTGCTTCTCGTGGAACGAACCTGACTCCCCTATACTCAGCGGGGTCTTGACTTATAAATTTATTTGTTGTCCAGGGTAAAGACCCATCAACAAATTGACGTTGTTGTCGGGGAAGCAACGAGTTTGTTTGTTCATCTGTGGGTCTGGGAATAGCCCGACCCCGTTTTTGTTTTTAATTTTTGTTTTCTTTGTCTGTTTTCTCAGCGTATGCCGGTAGGACGTCGAAGGCTTGAATTTGACAACGCTGGTTAATTTTTGTTTTCTTTGTCTGCACCGTAGACGCCGAGAAAATCGAGCCATGGTCACCCCTGAAGAGCTGGCTCGTCAATTGGAAGTCCTCCAGAATCAGATGGAGGCATTAAAAACCGAGAAGGAAGACGCTGCTTCCGAGGCTGAGCGTCAACGGACTAATAATGCTCTTCTACAAGAAGACCTGAATGCCTATCCGAGGATTGCCAAGCAATACATGCATCCGGAACTGAGGTTGCCAGAATCACCAATTGTGCTTCCGAAGATAGAGAAACCATTTGAGATTAAGTCTCAATTTATATCCTTGATAAAGCGGGCTCAGTTTGAAGGGAAACCTACTGAGTGCCCTATGGAACATATTAGAAATTTTTTTGACTTATGTGACAACATAGCTGCTGAAGGTGTCTCACTTGAATATGTTCTGTTAAAAGCTTTCAGGTGGTCTCTTGCTGGAAAGGCCTTGAGCTGGTTGGAGAGCTTACCTCCTATGTCTATCAGGACTTGGAAGAACTTGTATGACCAATTTCTTACAAAATTCTTCCCGCCTGCCAAGACAACGAAGCTGAGGAAGCGCATCACCTCCTATCATCAGCTGCCTAATGAGACTTTTGTTGAAACATGGGAAAGATTTATTGAAATGCTTAGACAGTGCCCCACTCATGGGCAATCTTTATATGTTCTTCAACAAATCTTTTTCCAAGGTATCAACGTTGAGACCAAGAACAGCATCAATACGCATACATCATGCGGTTTTATAGAGATGGTCCCTACGGTTGCATGGGAATTACAGGATAAGTTGTCCAATTATGATGTCATGTATGGAACCCAGCAAACTCCACAGCCCCAGAAACGTCTCTACGTACCTAACCGAGAAGAAGTTGACCCGGATGTTAAAAATCAATTTTTACAAGACGAGGTCAACCGCCTGAAGAAGCAGGTAAGTTTTCTGAAATCCTCTCAATCTTGTCAAGAGTGTGGTTCTTCTGCCCATAGTACTTCTGCTTGCACGAACATAGAGCAGGTAAGAGTCGCTGAGACAATTGCTGAAATGAATTACATGAGAGGCCCATACAGGAACCAACCTAGCAATTTTGACAGGTCAAACAACTATCAGGCGTGGGGCAATCAAAATCCAAATCCAAACTATGCCGCGCCTCCACCGGATAGACGACATGCGCCTTATCGACCTCCTGGCCATCAGGAGCCACCATCATGGGTACAAGGGTTACAGGAAAGCATCAATGGAGTCCACAACAAGGTTAATGAAGTTCAAGCCAACCTTAACCACCAAAATAAAAGATGGGTAGAGTTCGATGTATGGAAGAAGAATGTCGATTCCCAACTAGGGAACCTTGCTGCACAGATTCCGAGACCACAAGGGCAACTTCCGGGTCGTCCCGAAGTAAACCCCAAAGGACAGATAGCAGCAGTTCACCTTAGGAGCGGAAAGACATTACCGGAGCGTGTCCAGGCTAAGGACAAGACGGAAGAGGACGCCACGGTTCAGCTCGGTAACGAGCCAGCGAGGGCAAGTACCTAACCAGCATACCATGGTGACGAGGCTTCAAGGGTACCTAACGACCCTAATCTAGGTTAGTTTTCTAATCCGAGCCCTCCTCTCCATCCCAGGGTAGTTAACGACCCCATCAGGGTCGGTAACGACCCGCCGAGCGTACCTAACGACCCTAGTGTCGACCCGGTAACTCCACCTCTCGAGCCCAACTTGGTTCTGAGAACGGTGAAATCTCTTCCATTTCCCACTAAGAAATCTATGGACTCTACTGAGAGTATGTTCAAGCGTTTCGTAAAGATTCTTTAGGGCATTAATATTTCCATCCCATTCGCTGAGGCCCTAAGCGAAGTGCCGGCTTACACGAAATTTTTGAAGGATATTCTTAGCATGAAAAGATCCATCACAGAGTTGCAGGTTGAAGTCAGATCTATTGCTCTACTAGAAACGTTAGGAGACCCAGGGAGATTTGCAATAACGATCGGCATAGGCGACCACAAGTTCAAAGCCTTATGTGATCTTGGAGCCAGTGCTAGTTTGCTTCCTCTCTTAATCTGGTCTAAAGCCAACATGGGACCACTAGAACTGTCGATATGAACCTCTTCATGGTTGACAGATCATGCGTCAAATCCACAGGAGTCGTGGACCACTATCTTATTCAAGTCGGAAAATTCTTTATACCGAATGATTTAATCGTCCTCGATATGCCTGAAGATCATCATGTCCCCATTATCCTAGACAGACCATTCCTAGCTACAACATGTGCCAAGGTAGATGTGCGGAATGGACTTCTCACTTTTGATATTGGAGAGGAATGCGTGGAATTCAACTTAGATCAAAACACAAATGACCCAACTGTGGTCGCACAAATCGATTTGACCCAACCAGAACTCGACATAGCTGGTACTACCGAACTTCCTCCAACTTCAAAAGAGGACGAGATTCTCAAACAAGTCCTTGTCGAACCTTATGAGCCCATTGACGAGTCCCACATGCAAGGGTATAATCAAGGTTAGTGTTCTTCTTCTTACTTTATCCCTAAACAATGCCACACGGTATATGCTACAGAGAAATCTAGACCACCCTGGTTTTCGGATTTCACTAACCCGTATGTAGGATTACCGGGCATACTTATAGAAGACACAAGACCAAGTCTAGTAACTCAAGAGAATAATGCCTATAAGGCTAAGTATGGGGTAACTCAGGACCCCAACATAGAGCCACCTTGAGCCAAGGTAAGTACATCGGGCTAACGATGTTAAAAATAGCGCTTACGGGAGGCAACCCGCTTTTAGTATAGACTACATTTTTCTTTTCTTTTTAGATTCTTTTTCTTATCTTTCTTTTGAGTTTTTTAGTAGTTTTTAGGATAGAAAAATAGGATAAAATTTTGAGCTAACAAGATGCAGAGAAGGGCTCGAAAATCTTTCAAGGAGGCTACGGTGGCTCGTTAACAACCCACCTAAGGTCGTTAACGACCCGGTTTGGCGAACCGACTCGGGCAGGTAAGTTTTATTTTACCCTAGTCTAATTTCTATCTTCTGCCCTATCTTCTATATACCCTAGCCGCCATTACCTACCCCCCCTCCTATTTCTACCCTATCCTATTTAACCCTTCTAAAACTCTCAAAATCCTACCCTCAAATCCTCAAATCCCAAACTCCAAATCCCTCAAGATTTCCACCGAAGACCTTTCACCACCGATCGGAATTTTCCGCTCAACCGACCGTCGGAAACGCCTCGTTACAGAAGCCGAAACCCTTGTTTTCCCACCAACGATACCCAAACTCGACTTTTGTTCTTCAAATTCTCAATCTTCCGGTATGATTTCTACACCCTAACTCTTTATTGCATGATTTATGGTTTTTAGGGTAGAAATTTCATATCTTGATTGTGTTTATAGAGATGATTTTTTAGGGTCGAAATTGCATGTCTATTCTTGCCCATGAGTTTAATTTTGTACATTGGTAGTATTTCTCTGTCTATGGAAGGTTATTCATGCTAGATTCTCCATGGAAAAAATTTGATTTGGAAAGCATGAACTTTCTTGTCTAGATATTGAGTTTGATCTTCACCATAATAATTTTGGGTAAATTTAGCATGTTTGGGATGGGTAATTGAGCAAATATGGGGTGCGTATACCTGATGGTGTGTCTAGTGTAGGATTATAGAGGATGCATGCTTGATTCATGGCTTGATTTTTGAGTTAATAACATTCGGATTCTGTGAATTGGCTCTCAGCAGCTCGTTAACGACCCACCCAGGGTCGTTAACGACTCTGCGTAGCTTCAAAGTTTACAAACCAGTCCAGAACACGTTAACGACCCAATTGGGTAGTTAACGAATAATTCCGAGGGTTATTTCGAGACCACGTATAGGGTCTCTTGTCTAATCTACTTGAGTAGATCTTATCTTGGAAAAATCATAATTGTTTTGTAGATCACATGACAATTTCAAGCGGACCCGCTACCCGAGCCCAGAAGAAGAGGAGGAACCAGAGTTCCCCATCTCCACCTCGCATGGACAATGTGATCTTGCGCACTCAAGGGCAAGCGGATCGATACAATGCCATTCTAGACAAGGACAACAACACTCGGTGGTTCTTGAGGTCAAGTGCTAAAGCGATGAGGATCTACGATGAAGTCAAGGAGGCCTTTGTTATTCTCGGTGTGCCTCACTTGCTGAAGAAGGAGAATCTACCACACTTTCCGGCTCTCACATCCGAGTTCCTGGCCACTTTAGAGACGAGCTTCCCGACGAAGACTTCACCGGGACGCATCCGATTTCGGCTCGGTAATGTGAACAGAGAGTACACTTTGGCGAAGTTCAACGCTATTCTGGAGCTCCTGAATCCTTCTAGAGATTACAGTCTCAAAGATTACAAGGTGACACGGACTTGGAGCTACATCACCGGGGAGGTCGAGCCCTCCACAACGGCATTATCTGGGGTAAGCATCATCAACCCCATATTCAGGATCATCCTCCGAGTCCTAGCCGCTACATTCTGGCCAAAGAGGGAGTTGAACATGCCAACAAGGACAGAGGTTGCATGTCTTCGCACCATCCTTTTCGAGGAGCCCGGCCCATTGAATTTGGGGGTATGAGTGGCTTTACTATATAGAGAAATCAACCAAGTCAAAGGAAGTATGGTGCGGGAATTTGGTTAGTCTTCTGGCGACCAATCTTGGAGTCAATCTTACTCGGTACAAGCCGACTCATGCTCAACTCCTCAACAAGAGTTATTGTTATAGCTCCGGTATTTTCATTCAAGCCGAGGGAGGGTTCAAAACAAAAGTTCAAGATCGCATTATCGTACCCACCCAAGACAAATTGGAGCTACTATATGTACCAAATTGGTACGAGGCGTGGACGGGTCATGCATTCCCGTTGGAGCCCAAGCCAAAGGATGAGTTGATGCTTAGGCCGTGTGAGACGAGATTCGAGCGAGAAGTGGAAGAGATGGATGAAAATGAAGATGAGACTGATGAGACTAACACAGAGGGAGGCACAGAAGAGCTCAACCTTGATGATGAAGACCTCGATACATAAGTTTTGGGCACCAACGTCCTCGTTGATGAGCCTACCAGGCTCGTTAACGACCATTTCCAGACCTTTATAAATGCTCCTAACGAGGCACACAGCTTCGGTAACAACCCGCCGAGGGCAGCTACCGACCCTCCGCAGTCTCCTATCGACCCTCACTCTTATGGACTCATGCCATACAACCCAGTGATTTACCAAGACCACTTCCAGCATCACTACCCACCACCTCCTCAGCCCGAGTACACTGGATCGAGTATTCCGCCACCATGGGGCGAGGATCTTTCTGCTCAGATGCAACAACTTCACCTCCGGCAGGACCATATTCATCAGAGGATGGATAGATGGGAGAGTGTCTATTCTGCTCGGATGACATTTGAGGACGAGAGGCATCGCCAGAGAGAGGTGGAGGATGCAGAGCGCTGGAGGACGATGTACGACTTCATGGGGAATTTCGAGCATTACTTTCCTCCACCAGACCATTGATTCAGCTTGAAGAAGAGTTTCCTTGTTTTATGCTTAATGACTTTGTAAGTTTTTTGTTTTCTCTTTTCTTCTTTTCTTTTGTTTTCTTTTCTGTTTCTTTCCTTCGTCTTATTTTTCTTACAGTGGGGACATTGTAATTTTAAGTATGGGGTGGGAGAAAGTAGAAAACTTGTTGTCTTGTGTTTTGCTTTATGTGCTTTGTTTGTTTTGAGTAGTTTTGTTCCATAAGAAAATTGAAAAAAATTTAAAAAAATATAAAAAAAAGAGTTTTATAATTGATAGATATCACTTTCTTATGTTCTATGATAGTAGCTGCTAGCATGATCATATAAATCCTTGCAATCAGGTCTTTGAGAATATAGCGGATTCTTAATTTGAAGTTGTGTGATTTATTTTTGGCCTTGTGAGTTATTTTTGGCCTTATAGGGAGAACATCAAGAATCTCTTTTCTTTTTTGTGTGATTTACTATGTATATGCATATTATCTCTTGGAATTATGATGGTTATCTATTTCTTGAAACCTATATAAGATTTATGGCAGAATACATCAACAGACACTCGAACTTGTAACCTTTTTTCAACCAGCCCCTCATACTATAAAAGTTTCAAATAAACACCTAGACTTGACTAATTTTGTGCAAATAAACACTGAAGCTCAAAGTGTACATCACGCGCGCTGATGTGTATATTTTTAAGCCAAATGTGGGCCAACATTTTGCCACATAAGCCAAATATCAAAGAAGAGACAAATCATCATCTTCCTCTTTCATTCCCTTCGTTTACTTTTCCTCTCCCACCTCAAGATCAAGCTTAAATCCCAAAATTTACTCAATTTTTTGATTCAATCTCCAAAGGAAGACTAGATTTGGATTCCTCACCGCCAGATCTATCAAAACCCTTTAATTTTCCGTCTCAAATCTTCACGAATCAAATTCCGCCATTAAAGACATCTATCTAGTTCCGGTGAAGATCTGAAATTCTTAATATTAGATATATATGTATACTCACACTTCCATTTCACGAATCTGGTCAGCGGTGTGGTGGTGGTACGTTTTCCGCTTCTTGTCATCGACGACTGGGAGGAGACTCGTCGGCGTCGTCTTCTTCGTTGTCGTCAGACCTCACCGGCTGGAGTTGTCACTGCTCATCTCGACCGTCCCCTCCCGCCTGACTCCTCCGATACTCCTTCCGTCTCCCTCCTCGACGCCAGGCTCGGCCGTCGTTCCGTCTTGGTATCACGATCTGGATTTTTCAGATCTGGAAGATAGAAAAGGGGGGAAATAAAGGAAAAAATTGAAGAAGCCAATGAAAAAATATTTTTTTATGTTCTTATATTATTACAAATTAAATAAGAAAAAGAGGAAAAAGGAAATTTAAAAAAAAATCCATGTAAGCAAATTAAAGACACTAAACTCGCTAAAATGTCGATTGGTATTTACGCGCAACGTCATGTCATCACAAAGTGTTTATTTGTTCAAAATTAGTTAAGTTTAGGTGTTTATTTGAACATTTTATAGTACGGGGGGCTGAATGATAAAAAGTTACAAGTTCAAGTGTCTATCGATGTATTTTGCCTAAGATTTATAGTTCATTACTTGTGAAAATCAGATGATAGAGAACTTATTTTTATAAGCCCTATTAATCCCGATCCACCTTTATATTATCCTTCTTTTTGAAGCCAACTTGAGCTTGAAGCCTTTTCTTTTTAGCTGCACAAAAATTGTTCCCTAGCCGAGATAAGCTTGACCCTATCCGGGGATTAGGACTTAGTTTGGAGAGAAATACTTTTGTTGAAGTGAAAAAAAAGAGAGAGTGCTATAATTATGGTTGGTTTGAAAATTGAAGGATTGTTGGGAAGGGTAGATTGGAAGTCTCTTGAGTTAAATGTGTACAGGAAACATCTCTTGGTACAAAATATGCACAAAGGAAGTTGTTAAAAAAGGATTACACGATGAAGTTCGTTAACGACCCGTATATTCGTTAACGAGGCAGCGAAAAAAAAACGGAAAAAATGAGCTGAAGTGGAATATGAAATGAAAGGGAGAAGTTTGAAGTGCATATGTGTTTGATAAATAAGCCAGAGATTCTTTTGAGTTATTTTTATGAGACTTTCTAGGGATATATTGGGTTAGTGAGAGTGCATAATGTTTGAGTGAGTTTGGTACATGTTTTTTTATGAAGTTTTGATGAGATGTGAGTTTTTAGGAGTCTTTGATTCCCGGATATTATTAGCACCACATAGCCGAAATATTTCCACGCCTTATTGTCTTTACCAAGCCCCATTACAACCGGCCGAATGGAAGCTTCTATGAAGTTTTTCATTGAGCCCCTTGAGTTCTCTTGATGATTTTTGCTTGTTTTGACAAATCTTAGGTGGAGAGTTTGGTGATATAAGTTCCAATTTCTATGAGTTTTTGTATATAAGAAGAGTTGAGAGACATATTTATAAGCTTAAACACTTGAGAGTTGAGAGAAACACATCATTATCCCTTGTGAGGTTGGATTGTATTTGCTTATGTCTATTTAGTAAATATATATATATATATATATATGTGATGACATTAATAGTCATTTGCTATTTTTCTTCTATATGTTTTGATGCTGCTTTTTAGATGATGGCTATAGTTTGATAAGTATTGTTGTTTGGTTTTGATTATTGTTTAGTGATTGCTTGAGGACAACCAAGCCTAAGTATGGAGTATTTTGATGTTCGTGTTTTTGATATAGTTGTTAGTAGGTTTTCTTAATTTATTAGGACTAGTGTTGATAAGTTTAGGGTTAGTTTTGTGTGTTTTTGGATAAGTTTGCATATTTTTGTGAAAAGTATGGAAGCTACTCCGTTTTGTGTATTTTTGTAGGTTTTAGCAAGGAAAAGGTGCTATTTGGAGCTGAATTTGGAGTGCTATGATGAAGGACGGGGGAATACAAGAAAAAGAAGTCGATGTCTAAGTTTTTGAATAAGAAGTGTTAAGAAGCCAAGCCCAGGCTCGTTAACGAGGTTACGAGATAGGATTTTCGAGGAATCTTAGTGATGTCCTACCTATCTTGTGCGGGAATTTATTCCGTGTCGGTAGAGTATTTTTAATGAGTTTTCGGATTATTATATTATTTATTTTAGGTCTTCTTATCCTTGTAGATTTTATTTCTATCATTTTAGAGTATATTTCTATCTTTTAGGAAAGTTTTTATCTTCTAGCCTTATTAGTATAAATACCCTTCTATCTAGCCTAAAAAAAGGGGAGAGCAAGCAAAGAGAGGAGGAAGAGCCGAGAGAGAGAAGAAGATTCGAAGGTCGAGATCGAGAACCACAGTGGACGAAAGTTTTCGGGGTCGTTAATCACGGGTTTTGATTCGGTGTTTTGTATTTTTCGGTTTCTTCTGAATTCTGTAAGAAAATATTTTCTTATTAATTTGAAGTAGTGGTTTTGTTCTCAATGTTTTCTCTTATTGAAGTTATTTGTTTCTTAGCTATGAATAGTGAGTACTTTTCTTATCTAGGGTCGGGGTTTAACCCGACATAGTTATGCATGGTTTGATGAGTGAGATGATGTTTTGAATGCCTTCTATCTATTTTGAGATTGCTTGTTGTGTTTACGCTTAGATGAAATTCAAGGTAATTTTGAGTTTTAACTTGATTGAGAGTGAAAGTTGTAAACATGAAGGTTGATATTGTTTGAATACAAGCGATTGAGTGAATTAGTTTATGAAAGTAGATTAATTTACTTGCTAGTCAATGAAAGTTGATGAATCTATCTATTTAAAGACATGATATTTATCTTCTTACGAGTTTATGTGCATGACTATGTTGTGGTAACCCTTGTCCTAGATCTTTGTTTTATTTCAATTCTCCTAGGTTATATTCGTTACTGAGTTCGTAGCCTCGGTACCGAACCTGTTTAGTTCGTTAGTGTTGTTAATTGGTTGCGGTGGTTCGTTAACGATCCTGACAAGGTCGTTAACAAGGCTGATCGTGAGTGTTTTGCTTGTTTTTATTTGATTATTAGTAATCGATAGATAAACAAACCTTGCTTCTCGTGGAACGATCCTGACTCCCCTATACTCAGCGGGGTGTGGACTTATAAATTTATTTGTTGTCCAGAGTAAAGGCCCGTCAACATATGTCAGCTTTGTTTTTTCAAAAACACTAGCATATTGTTGGAATCAAAGTGACTAGCTTTGTCCTTAATATCCTTAATGGTGGTGCTTTACCTAATAATATTAATGATACTTTTATCTCTTTAATTCCAAAAACTACTGATCTGTTTTGTATGAAGGACCTCATGCATATCAGTTTGTGTAATGTGCTGCACAAAATTGTCTCTCAAGTGTTAACAAACAGGTTGAAGATAGTGCTCAACAAAGTTGTCTCAAATTGTCAGAGTGTTTTGGTGCCCGGTTGCCTTATTACAAACAATGTCTTAGTTGCCTTTGAAGTGTTCCATTATATGAAACACAAGAAGAAGGGAAGACATGACATATGGTGTCAAAGCTGGATATGGCGAAGGCGTATGATAGGGTGGAATGGGACTTTTTGGAGAGTTGTATGCTAAATTTAGGGTTTGATTCCCAATGGGTAAATCCGATCATGAGATGTGTACGCATCGTGTCTTTTTTTGTGTTGATGGATGGGCTGCCCTCAGACGTCTTCTATCCTTCCCAGGGTTTCCGTCAAGGTGATCCATTGTCACTGTATTTGTTTTTGCTGTGTGCTAAGGGTTTTTTGGCTTTAATCAAAAAGAGTGAACTTGAAGGCAGATTTCAAGGCATCAGGATTGCAAGAACCGCTCCAAGAATTTCACACTTGTTCTTTGCGGATGATAGCATTCTTTTCGCAAGCGCTACTTGTCAACAAGTACATGAAATAGTTAAAATTCTCCAAAATTATAGAGCAGCGTCAGGACAACAAGTTAATTTTGCAAAATCAAATCGAGGTATCTTTTAACAATAATGTGAGTGATGGTTTGAGGTATGTGATTCAAGGCATTCTTGACATCCAAGAGGTTGAAAAACATGAGAAGTATTTGGGTGTACCCTACTATGGTAGGTAGATCAAAAAAGTGATTTTTGAGCAAGTCAAAGAGAAGGTGTGAAAGAAGATTATAAGTTGGAAGGCTCAAACTATCTCGAGGGTGGGAAAAGAAATATTGATCAAATCTGTTTTGCAATCGATTCCAACGTACACTATGGCTAGCTATCAACTTCTGACATTTATGTTATGAAATACAACAACTCATGAGTGATTTTCTGTGGGGTTCAAAAGGGGATAAAAAAGGTGTACATTGGATAAGCTGGGATCAGATACGTTAGCCAAAGAAGAATGGTTGCTTGGGATTTCGAAGGCTGGAGGAATTCAATATGGCTATGTTGGCGAGACAAGGATGGTGATTGGCTACTGAACTGGATTCCCTTATCTCCAAATTGCTAAAAGCTAGGTATTACCTTAATTCATCTTTTATGGACGCTTCATTAGGGTTTCTACCTAGCTTCTCTTGGAGGAGCATTTTTAATTCTAAAGCTTTGCTTAAGGAAGGCGTTGTTTGGAAGGTTGGTAATTGGTCTATGTTAAATGCTTGGACTGATAAATGGATTCCAAAACCAACTTCTTTTAGACCTCTTGAAAACTTTTACGATGGAGACCCGAGTATGAGAGTGGTTGATCTCATTGATTGGGGCAAGGGAGAATGGATTGAGGAGGATGTGAGAAGATGGTTTGTTGAAAGTGATGTTGACTCAATTTTGAAGATTCACCTTCTCTCGGGTGAGGAACAAGATCAAATGTATTGGTTCTATACGAGAGATGGTGTGTTTTCGGTGAAGAGCGCCTATCACTTATGAATGGAACGAAGGAAGAGGAGGCTTAATATTGGTGAAGCCTCAAAGAGTGGTGTGTTGCAAGTGCTATGGACTTGGCTTTGGAATTCTGATGTTCTTCCCCGGGTATGGAATTTTATGTGGCGTGAATGTCGAGAGTTGCTCCCATGCAAACTTTAGCTTTATAGAAGAAAGATGGTCTCTGAGAAACTATGTGACAGATGTGGTGTTCTTGAAACGATCCTGCATTGCCTCCATGACTGTAAAACGCCTAGGAAGGTTTGGAAGAAGCTCCTTGAAACTGCAAGACTTGGAAAAGGTGCTGTTACTCTTCTTGGTTGGGCGGAGAAAATGAAAAATGAAGGTAATGTACAACAACAAATGATGTGGATGGTGCTGTTGTGGGAAGTTTGGAAGGCTAGGAATCGTTACATCTTCGATGGTGTGTTGTTAGAGGCTGATTATGTTTTTGACGTTGGTTTGCAAGGGCTTGAGGAGTTCAGCAGATCACAGGTAAAGATTGGTCTCGTGTGTGGAAGCCATGATGTTCAAAAATGGAACAAAGCGGCTATAAGGTGGATCACAATTAACTGTGATGCTTCAGTTCAAGGAAATGAGTGTGGCATTGGTGTTGTTGGTAGGAACCATGTTGGGGAGGTTGTCATTGATGGTGCACGTCGAATCCAACGTGGTTCTGAAGTCGAAGTTGTTGAAGGAGAAGAAATTTTGTGGGGTCTGCAACTGGCTCATGCTCTCCATTTTGATCAAGTTAAGGTGGAGTCCGATTGCCTCTCGTTAATTAACAAATGCAAGCATGGTTTGCTTCCAAGGACAGTTCTTGGTGATATTGTGGCTAACTAATTTTAGTTATAATCCCATGTTATGTCGTTGGATGTTTGTGCGTTGGAGTGTCAACTGAGCCGCTCACTGGCTTAGTCGGTGGCTACTGGCGTCTCCCTTTATTCAGCATTCGTTTCAGGATAAGAGTTCGTTTCAGGATAAGAGCTTGTTTTATTTGAACCAAACTCGATCGTTTGCTCACCCTTAAGGCTTTAACAAAGTGTAGACGCAAATAGTTATTCCTCATCTATCTGAATCATCACATATACACACAAACACGACCTGGACAAATTTCAGTAATGACGATGGTGCTTAATTGCATTTATTTTGGTGGGAATTAGAACTATCCAACCCGAGAATCAATCTCATTGTTGAGCAAGTCATAACAAGATCTTTTGATTCCTTAATGGGCTATGGACCCCCACTTTGAATTGATCCACCTTCAATATCTGACGTCTATCCTACCATTTCGAGGAAATAATAAAAGAAAAAAAAACTACTTTCTTGGTTGGAAATTTGCTGTATGCTCCCTCCATTGAAAAGAAACATTTTTTCGTTCGTTTGGCGTTGAAAAAAGTAGAGTTATTGGGTAGCATGAACGTACAATATCAAATTAATCAAAGTCAGAGTGAGAGAGTTGTGCTTGCTTACGTATACGTTCTAGTTGCATACACATATATTGTTTATTGTTTAATATTGCTTGTGTAGTGAATGTTGTTGAAAATCCAAGATTCTTTTTATTTCTTAATCTTAATCGGCTTAATTAACTCAGGAGATAGCTACTTGCCTTGCAAATGCTGCTGTTTTTTTATCTGAACAAATGCTGCTGTTGTAATACTATATATATACATGTATTTGTGGTTGTGTAATATAAGTGAACAGCACAACACGGGTCTCAGAATTGAAGGCAATTAAGGTACGTATAGAGATCAATCTGAAAGGGATGAGGCGCAATGTATCTGATATGTTCAGAGTGGATGAGGATGAAGGAGATGATGCAAGAATATTATATACTACAGATGCTGACGATGACATACACATACAGGAGGATGTTGTTGCTACTCCTAGAGGATTTGAAATGGGAATCCTGATGATATTACTATGTCAAGCTCTCCTTATTCCGGTCATTGGCCTCAAAGTTATCGGTAAGTACTTGGATGCATGAGATAATGTCTTTCTTTGATTCTTCGTGTTGCTTATTGATTCTTCTTTTTTCTTTCGTTTCCTGCGTGCGTGTAGAGAGACTACGGACTCTTTCACTATAGCGGCATCACCAAACCTGGACATTCTCCGTGTCTTCTCTCCACATCCGAGTGATCATGACTTGGAGGAATCCAAAATTCCATTGCTGTCTCAGAAATCCAACTTGAGCAAACTCTTAAGCATACAATCCTTGTTCTCGGTCGACAAAGCTTCCTTCTCTGTGCCTTCTACCTCTACCACCACAGGACAATGCAGTGTTACCCAAACAGTCTTCAATGGTAACCCAAATCATATAAGTTTTTATTTCATCATGGATTTTTCCTTACCAAATATTTCTAGCTACCTACTTGCAACATTTCTTCTCATTCACACAGGCTTCAACATATTTGTTGGGATTGGGCTTCTTTCCATGCCCTCTACCATACAAGAAGGCGGTTGGTCAAGCGCAGGGTTTCTCCTACTATACTCTGCACTCTGCTTTTACACAGGTTCACTTTTAAGACGATGCATGGATAAAGACAAGAACATCATCACCTTTCCTGATCTAGGAGAGGCAGCATTCGGGGCTTATGGCCGCCTATTTCTATCGGCAAGTGTCTCCATCTTTTTATCATCTCCTTTATCTATTATCATTCAATTCAACTCTCACATATTCTTCATTTTATGTTTTGGATGTTTCTGCAGATTGTCTTCTACATAGAGTTATATGTAAGTGAAAACGTACAATATGGTCAGAGGTTACATCTCTATTTATGTTTTCCGGTTCCTTGCAAAATTAATCATACTTTGCGATTCTATGCCATATATGTAATACTAATACATATGCAGTTCTGCTGTGTGGAATTCATCATACTGGAAGCGGATAATCTAGCCAAATTATTCCCAAATGCCTCCCTAACACTAGGCGGACTCTACGTTAGCCCTGTGCACTTACTCGGGATCATTGCCACTCTCATTGTCCTGCCAACTTGTTATCTAAGGGATTACAAAATAATATCCTTCTTTTCAGGTACGGTTAATTTAGAAATTAATGAAATTTGTGCTTTCAATTAATTAAACACTGCCTAATCAAAGGATGTATGTATGATGTGCAGCTGGTGGTGTGTTTGGAGCTTTCTTTATAGTGGTTTCATTGATTTTAGTTGGCACAATGGAGGATATAGGGTTCAGCCAAACGGGTCCTATCATCAAGTGGAGTGGTCTTCCTTACTCTTTCGGCGTGTTTGGGTTTTGCTACTCGGGCCACTCTGTGCTTCCAAACCTTTACAACGCCATGGCTGACAAGACCAAATTCAACAAAGCACTCGTCTTGATGTAAGAAAACAAATCAATCCATTTTAATTTCTGACATCTATCTTATTTAAAAACACTGGCAATAGGCCGCTGAGTTATATAGTAGTCCAGTTAAGTCCCAACTTTCAAACGTGGGATTATTAACATTCTATCATATCTGTTTCTAACAAATTAATTAAACTCCTCCATGCGCGCGCAGCTTCGTTCTGTCTACTTCGGTATATCTCTCCGTTGGTGTACTAGGCTTTCTCTTGTTTGGTGAAGATACTGACTCTCAAATCACTTTAAATCTGCCTGGTGAGGCTATTGCTTCAAAGATAGCATTGTGGGTAACTGTGAGTATCACATACGTACTCAAAATTTCACTTTTATCTTGTACATATTACTTCAAACTAAACATTTCCCTTTTTCTTTCCTTCCTATACTTTCAGGTTATCACTCCGTTGTTCAAATATCCTTTTTTATGATTCGCCTAGCACTACAAATTTTGGTTTGTTGCCTATACAATATATGGATTTGCTTTGGGAGTAGTTTGATACATAAAATAACGTACTAGCTCGATCAAATGTGTTAGCCTTAACTTTCATCCATCACGTACCCTTTGTTGTTGAATCCCTTGGCTAGTTGTTTAGAGGAGTTGCTGCCATCAGGACAATCCAACAATTATGGGTTTGTAATTCCTCTAAGGACTACCCTCGTCATCTCAAGTGTTTGTGTTGCATTCCTCGTGCCCTTTTTCGGTATGTAATATCAATCATCTTTATCAAGCTAGGGAGTAGAGAACTCTTGCAATCTGGTATAGTTTGCACTCACTCTCTGTTTTGAATTTCTGATAATCTCAGGTCTTGTGATGGCACTGGTTGGATCGCTTCTGTGTATGCTTGCAGTAAGTACAACTTTACAATTTCTAAGGCCATGTTTATCAATGATCTACCATGATCTCCTCTTGTCATTTCTCTCTCTACCATATCGTCCCACAATCTCATCACAATTTAAAATAAATATCCGATGATCCGACCTCTTTCACTTCATTCATTTCTCAATAACTATATATTTCTCCATACACAATTACATGTATACTTGTCGTTTATTAATTTTATAATTGGATAGTTAATTTTATTCGTTTACTAATTTTATATAATTACAAGTTTAAATAATTTCTTAATTGTTTTTTAAAATTTGATAATTTTCTTTAAATTGTAATTATTTGAATATTTAATTAAGTTCATATGTAATTAAGAGAAAATTAATAAAATAATAGACGAAAACAAACTTCATTGCTTGAACCAAAACATGAAAGACAATGCATATCAAAATACATAAAACTATCATAATAAAATACATAAAATGAAATACTTGAAGAAAAGACATAAGAAAGACAACACACAAAATCATATAGCATCCTTTTTTATTTTAATTAGCCTCAAATCTTTGCCAAATGTTCTCCATCAAGTCCTCATTAAATTGGTGGTGTGTAACTCTATTTTGGAGTTGAATTTTGTTTGCGATATAGGCGCTCATATCAATCGACCTATTGGTTGAGAATGTTTGATTCGACCCTTGGTCTTCTCCTTCTTAGACAAGAACGACATATCCATTAGTCTTATATTAAGATCTTTCATCTTCTACAACTGTTGTATGCAAGGGCGTAGCCAGGAATTCGACCCAGTGGGGGCTAAATTTTTCTGTGTCAAATTTTTGGCTACATTAAAAAAATATAGATTTTTTTCTTCTATTTTTTGTATAATATTTTTTTACACATATAATGCTTTAAAAAGTACTAAGCGGTCCCTAGGCGGCCTAAACAGATGCCTAGATGAATTGGTGGTCTTCTAAACAGGCTGAAAGACTAAGAGGGATAAGACCTTTCAGCGCCTAGACAGAAGCTAGACGGAAATAAGTAGGGATTTTTAGAACAATGTAGAAATTTTTGTATTTTTTTTGCATAAAAATGTTGTATTTGAAAACCCTTATTTTGTATTTTTCATACAAATATAAAATTATCCTAGTTCTTTTGACCAAGTAAACTAATTTTTACCAATAATCTATTAATTTTTTATATATATTTTCCAAAACAAAAAAAAATATTTTTTTTTAAAATTGAGTGGGGGCTATAGCCCCCACTAGCACCCCTCTCCCTCCGCCATTGATTGTATGTAGAATTTTGCAAGCTCTAATTGTCTTTCCAATATTATCAGGTTGCCACGGTAGTGTCGGCTTATGAACTATTACAAATATGGTTTGTAACTCTCCAAATGCTCTTTCCACATTTTTGTGATAATGCTCTGGTTGATGGGTAGAAAGTTTTACCTTAGGACCTTGACGGAGCCTAATGGATTGTACAATTGTTGCATAAGGCGGATGTGTGACATCATTGAGATAATAAAAATGAAAGTGAAACAAGAATACACCACATCCAAATATAAACAAAAACAATAGAAAATGAAAATTTGAAACACAAACTAAAGTATATGAAAATAAAACATGTGGGTACAAGAAAATAATTACATACTTTCAACACTACTACAAATTGAGTTCTCTTTTCCATGTTCGTTTCACTTCTTCTTTTCTCAGCAAAAAGTAGTACTTCAGCATGCAATTTCATGCACTACTTCAACATCTTGTTTCACGTATTCTCTTTCTTGTAATCGTTCTACTATTTCCTAATTTGCAACTCATCTATCTTATACTTCCTTCGCAACCATCCACTAGATGGGATGTTGAGGTAGCTCTTTTCCCTCTACCTCTCTTAGAAAGCTTTATACTCAATGGATGAAAGTCCGTGGGCCATAACAGTGGGGTTTCATCCTAAATTTAATTGCAGGAGGAGTAATCCACTAGGTTATATATAGTCCAATTTCCATTCTAAAACCAATTGACAATAGAAGGAGTAATCCGCTAGGTTATATATAATCTAATTTAATCCCAACTTTGAGATGTGGGAGGGATATTCTAACAAATAGGATCATCATTAAACATACTAATTGAATAATCCGAATCTGGCATGCATCACCTTCAATAATGTCTCTCGATTTCTTTGAGCTACCAATTCCCGAGCTTTGCCTAGACCAATTAATGTTTTTAATGTGAATAAAAGTCCATCTATGCTTTCCCCTAGAGATGGAGCCAAAAATTCTCATCTTAGAATCTTTAGCCCCTTTTAGAATGATAGAGTTGATGAGCCCTTTTTAGAAAAAACTTGGTCTGACTTGCCGCTAGCTTTTATATTTGTTGCTTTTTCCCATCGACCTACATATTTGGAAACATTTTTGTTGATTTTGTTCCATCTAGACTTACATTAGTTTAGGGTTCTATAGTCTTAAGGTGGCTATTTGAATTCATTGCAGTACCGCTTAAGCCGCATCCAAAAAGCATTTGATTATTTCGTTGTTTGGTGATTACATTTGTACTTGTATGAGTGTAAACAAAGTTTTTGGAGGCTTCCATAATGGAGGCATACAAATTATTATAATTATGAGATTAGTATTGAAGATCATTCAAAGAGAAATATACTGGAGGGTTTTCCTATGGATCCAAGTTCAAGAAAAGATTTGTTGGGAGAAAGTTTGATTCTAGGAGGGATTAGGGATGTTAAGTGAGTTTTGCAAATGAGTGGCATCCATACATATAGTCAAAAATATTTTTCTAATCCAAAACCATATATAACAATTAACAAACTTGAGCATATACAAAAAAAAAACAATGGGTAGATTCAAAAGTCATGGGTGGACACAAAAGTCATGGATAAATACAAAACCTTTGGGTGAAAATATAGTTTCTAAGTTTAAAACAAGTCAAAAAATATATTTTATTTAATAAAAAATCAAATATATACAAAATTAGTATCCATGGGTTGATATAAATAAATTACGAATTTTGATATCACTTTTTAATTAAAAATGTCACGTTGCCTCTTGGTATACCTTGGTAATTTATAAAGGTTATACACCAGCCCACTCTTCGCATGGCCCATTGCCTCTGTCTTTTTTCCTTGATTTTGGGAAAACAACATTATTATAAGCCTCTCTGCATTAGAACGCAACATTTTAGCTTGTTGTTGGTACCCCCTTCCGCCTTTCTTTCTTTTCCTATATCATGAATTTATTTCCATGGATCGTCTTACCACCTTAAATCATTCAATATGCCCTTAAAATATATTAATTTTACCTACGATCCCACAATGATACTATGATAATGTAATCGATATTCATGGCAAGTCGTGTTCATAATGTTTCTTGATTGTTCTAATGAGCTACTACATTTCATACTACAGTCCATCATTATGCCTTCACTATGCTTCTTAAGGATCACAGGAAATCCAACCTTGTTGCAGGTAACTTTTTCATCTTCTTATGATAGATATTAGTAATTTTAATTGTCCTACAAAATCAATAAACTACTCTACTCTATAATCTAATCCTTCCAAGATTATGGTCATTTTTATGGATGGATTATGTATATTATTACCCAAGTATTGCTTATCAATGAGATACTATCACAAATTCTAGACCAACTTCATCCCTTCATACTCTAGTGAAAAACCAATAATTCTTTATATAAATTTGGATGAAAAGAACAATAGTGGGTTAGATTCATTTAAATTGTAAGAAAAAATGATGTGAATAACTTACCCAATTTTTGGTTTTGTATGCAGGTTGTAACTTGCTACTTTATAGCTGTTGTGGGTATTGTTGTAGCGATATTTGGAACTTATTCGTCAATTTATGAGATCATTCAGAGCTATTAATGTCCTTCCCTCAACCGAGTTTTTTTTGTTATCAAGGCTATGTATGTCATGTATTACATGCTCGCTTTATACACTATTTCTATAAATTCATCTTTTTCTTCAAATAAAGAATTGTGCATATCATATCATAATTTCATAGTCATGATTGTTTGAAGAAACTAAAAAACCCTGAATAACATGTGGCCACCTTCCAACTTGTCATTAATTATAAGAGACTCATATTTGCTAATACTTTCGTAACACATGCCATATGAAAACCAGAAGTTTACACAATGCATGAAAATTTTTGTGTGAGTATTGTGCTTAACAAGAACAATCTCGTAGATGACTCTAGAAGAGTACATCCGTTGAGTAATTAAAAAAAAATACACTAACTAGAAGTTAGTTGATGATAATATAAAACATGGCATGATTGACGTGGTAAGCTAAACTAAAGTAATAATATACATAATCACTGAATGTTCATATAAATACAGTACGGACAAAAGTTCCTAAGACTAGATGTTTCTCTCTAAGAGTGACCTTGTGTATAAGTATGACTTGTGATCTTGGAAAGCTAGCTAGTAGCAAAGACAATATACCACAACTAACTTCAAAGTCTTTAATGCTCCTTAATTGACTTCAAATGATATAAGATAACTAATTACATCTCCATGTGGACCGTTGGATATTATCATATATTCTATGATGTGTACAAAAGCCTCAACACAATGATAACATGAAAAAAAAGAATGAAAATTAATAAATTATTGTAGTCCCATAGTGGTTGATCATCAAGTAGTTTTCACACATATTCACAAAACTACCTAGTAGAGTCATTAATAATGCTTTCATAATTGATAGCTAGACAAGTGATCATACATGACATACACAACTTGGGCGAGTCGTTGATCAAGTAGAGTCGTGAAATTTGGATGTTGAGAAGTAAAACTGACTTAGACCGACTGCTTATAATAAATTCTCCTAATTAAAACTTGTCTTTAGAGGAGATGAAATGATTTTAGATAAGAATGGCATGTATTCGAATCTCCCTTCACAGTTTGTTTTTAGTAATGCCACAAAAAAAATTCGATAACGCGAGAGGTTCGAGTCTCTTGTCATTTATAGAATACCTAAAGCTTATTAGTGGTGATCGATATATTTCTCTATATTAAGATTATCAATTTGGCTAAGTGAAGTATGTACGTAAGAGATTGCATTGAATGCAATTTAATATTTTAGATCTTAAGATAAATAAACTAGAAGTTTAATAGGTTGTATAACTAACAAGCAATCAAATGTATTTACTAATTCCATAAAAGTGTAATATTAAGTCACATATACCAGCTAAATATACACCAACTCATTTGAAAGTGTATGTTTCTAAAATATGCAGGAAGAATTTGAGAGCACTAGGCTCTAAGGATGTAATTTTTCAATTCATTGGGAGAGTTCAAAATAAGCAATTTATTAGAGTTGCATATTTCTAAATAAGCATGGTGTTCTTGGACATGTAGATCTAATACTTGAAAGTGTGAAGCTTGGAAGTTGCATTGTATGAATTGTTATTTAGATTAAGATCAATATATCTAAATCTTGGTTACTCACATGAGGTCTTACAAAAATGTCCATGAAAGATTTAAATGAGACAAAGTCAATTAAGATCAAAACTCTTGAAGAAATTTGTTGATCCAATAATATTTTATCTTATAATTAAGTTCATGCAAAAAGAATAACATTTTTCTCCTTGTTAAATTATGTCGATAAGGTCACTACATGTGACAAAGAGTTATTTATCTCCTTACCCATGTAACAAAAGATTATTTGGTCTTGAGCTATCATATCTTCTACGAAAGTCACATGATGACAAAGAGTTATTTTTTTCGTTGCAAAGTTTTAATGAGGCAAGTTCATAATATAAGGAATCTATCAAGACAATCTCGACCTATATTTTGAGGTATGTGAAAAAATGGAATGGTTATCCATCAATCAAATCAAGTTAAAAATATTTTAGCAGTGTCATAAATAAGCAATCTGTGTCACCCAAATCAAGAAAGGATACATTAGTGGCGATGAGATAAAGCGCCTATCACCAAAAAAAATTTCTACTCACACACTTCAAGAACAAGGCAAACCTAAGGTTGATATTTGAAAAATCAAATGAAGCAAAACATAGGAGATTCACTTACAAATTTGCTACCAATTAGAGTCTTCAAGAAATTCATACACGCCATTGGTATGTAAGGTTTGAAAGACATATCAAGTTGAGAAGGAGACTTACACCTCCACTCTTTTTTCTTTGTTCTTGGTTTTTATCCTATTGGGTTTTCCAAACAATGTTTTTAACGATGTAATTAGTGATATACATCCACGGAGGAGTACTATAATACTATTATATATAAATGTACATATCTAAACCCTAAGCTTTATCTCCAACATTTGTACACTATAAAAGACTCCTATGAGTGGCCTAATAAAACTTAATCTGGATCCCTTTCGCTCTAGTCTATCTATCATCTCAAATTTATTATAAAATTTGATTTATGACAATATTAGAACATGTAGTTAGTTGTGCTTTGGAACTTCGTAAGGTCCTTAATTCCTTTGTGTTTTTTGATGAAAACCATTTGGCATTTGATGATTAATTTTCTTAGTGTGTTTCAAGACGCAAGGAACAATGATATAACAATTGAGAAGAACCAATAAAAGAAGAGAAAGCAAGCACGCCGTGACAGACAGGTTACCCGAGTGACTGGAAGTCGAGGGAACAACAATCAATCTGTGTAGCTTCATAGAGAAGTTGTAGCTTGCTAAAATAGGAAAGTCCCTACATTTTCTAAATGCAATATAGAAAGGGTGCGGGTGGATAAGGACATTTGTTTCTAGAAGATCTTTTATGGGAACTGAGGATATGTTTCTTAGTTGGCAGTAGAATCATTCGGATAAGAAAGATATGGCGAGATCTTTCAAGATTGGATACCGTGGCTTAGATAAGATATAGTAACTGATTTTATATGATTCTCTTGTCGCAATATTAGTTATTTGCGGCAAGAAATAACTAAGATCAACCCTATATCGTTCATTATAAAAGAGGATAGAATTTCTAGGTTTATGTGTGGTTATGTGCAGCTTGAGAGAGCAAAGTTGGGCAATTGGTGCGAAGTATTTTGTGGAGTTTTCTGACGACTCTTTCATGGTGGTTGATGTTTTCTAAGGTTTTTTGCTCTAAGCTAAGTATCACTTGTTTGAGGTTGAGGGACATAAGTAGAGAAGGATTGGTTAGGAGTCTAGTTACCTTAAGTCGTGTACTTGTCTTTTGTTGGGACGTTGTTGGGACCTCTGGTTCTAAACAACGGATCAACGATTTAATTCTCTTAAGTTTTGAAAATGACAAACACCATAGGGAACTAATGTGGTTTGTTCAAGTATTTCTAAGGAACACAAGTACAGCCAAGAACTCCTACGAATGACCAAAAGCCACTGCAGGCCACAATGAAGAGTTTCCATCAAGGGAACTCTGAAGAGGAAAGTTCCCATGAAGTGGGAACTCCCAGAAACAATCAAGAGAACACAAGCTTACAACGATGAAGAGTTTCCATCAAGGGAACTCTGAAGAAGTCAGTTCCCATGACATGGGAACTCACATGTGAGGACAACGACCGTTCAGCGCAGATCGCGGGATTCTGTCTCAGATAGCCCGAGGGAACAGTTTGAGGCTCAGACTGTCACGCTTCATCCAACGGTCCGATTGATCCAAGAAGTTGACCTAGTTCAAACCAAAGTCACATGTGAAGAAAGTACAACTTGGGCATCAAGCAAAGGGCATTTTGGACAAAAATGAAAGATGCGACTGCCCAAGCTCAATGGACTATAAAGCTAAATGAATAGTACTCGGTCTGAGTACTTCTCACAGAACTTACAAACACCCACATCAGAGAAAAGAAAGAAAAGGAAGAGAAGTCCCCGCCAGCGAGTGTGTGATCTCGACGACGGTGAAGCTGAAGTTCCCAGGAGCAAGGGAACTGAGAAGTCAGCGTAAGGTTTGAGTTACTTGTGTTTTGCTGTTGTGAGCTTAGGAACTCAGTTGAGAGGATTTACTAGTGTTGCTAGAGTTAGGAAGAACTTGTAGGAACAGAGAAGTGTAAATTCGGCTGTGTAGCTAAGGAACAAAGCAATCAATATAAGTAAGTCATTCAAAATCCTCCAAGCGGAGGTAGAGGTTTACCCATACAACTAGTTGGTTGTAGTGGGGTTCATCTATAAAGGAATTGTGCCTTTTACTGTCTTTATTACTTGCGATTATTTACTTTCGCTGCCTTGGGAACAACTTAATTGTTAGTTCCCAAGCTCACTGCTAACCGATTACGATCCCACAATTGGTATCAGAGCTTGCGCTCTAGATTTGTGTTAGCATCGCAGGTATCAAAATGGCTCAGGAACTTACTCAGGTGGGGAACAATACCAGTAAGCCGCCAAGGCTTATTACAGGAAGATTTGAAAGCTGGCAACGCGACATGAAGGATTGGATGCGTGGCCAAGACTACCAAGCCTGGTGTGTCATCGAGAGGGGGAACTTCGAAATCGATCCAGCTATTGTCAACGACCTCTCAAAGTGGGGTCCCAACGAGTACAAGTGCATGGAGGCAAACTACAAAGCCAAACAGTACCTAAAGAGGTCCATGTGCGTACATGATTGTGACAGGGTTGCAAACCTTTTACACAGATAAGGAAATGTGGGAAGCCATCCAACAAATGCACGTTGGGAACTCAGATCCCAGAGAAGATCTTCAGATGAATGCAAAAAGGGAGTTCTACAACTTCCAAATGGAAATGGGAGAGTCCGTCGATAGCTACCAATCCCGGTTTGAAGGACTTTGCACTAAGATGGAAGGATTGGGGATCACAAAAGAAGAAATCACCCACAAAATCAAGGTCCAACAACTCTTCAATGGATTGACTGGAGAATGGGCAAACGAGAGAACGATGTTCAAGGAAAACCCAGAAAATCGAACACTTATGCTCCATCAAGTGTTTGGAAAGCTAGTGGGACATGAGAAGAGGAAGATCGATGATAAGGAACAAACTCGAGCTCATCGAGGGATCACACTCAAGATCGAAAAGATGCTCAAATCAACCCAAGAACAACATGAAGACTCCGAAGAAGAAGAGGATGAAGAGCTAGTTCTTGTAACAAAGGCTCTTCGAAATTTCTACAAAGGAAAGTCTCAACGGAACAGTGGGAACTTGGGAAAGGGACAGAGTTCCCAAAGAAAGCCCACAGAGAAGGATCTCTCAGAAGTGACTTGCTACAAATGCAACAGGAAAGGACATTTTGCGAAGGAATGTCCACAAGGAACTGATGGCAGGAAGCAAGGAAAGAAGGCCTACATCGCTACCTGGAGCGATGATGAAGACGAAGATCCTGAGTCATGGGCACTCCCAGACATGTGTGGCATGGCCATAGGAGAAACCACTGGGGAACAACCCAGTGAGGTAACCACTGAAACTGTTCTTGATTCCTTGAGTAACTATGAAAAACCTGAGTTGTTGAAAATTCTTTCAAGTCTTGTCAAAGATAACATAAAACTGCAAAACAAGTTGGAAAAACAGGAACACATAAATTCTCAATTAGTTGGTCTTGAGCCCTGTCCCAACTGCATATCCCTTCTAGAAAAACTCAAGTCCCATGTGTCTCACATCGTAGATCTAGAAAGAGAAATCAAAGCTCTAGAGAAAGATGAGAACACCCTCTTGCAAAACCTGAGTAAGACTCCCGAACATCTTGAAGCCTCTAGTTCCCAAATTAAGTTTGTCCCAACCAGACATGGCATAGGATACAAAGGTGAGTGCTCCAAGAACGGAAAGTCACCCCTGAGCGAACATGAGGTCCATGAGTGTAGGGCCTTAGAACTCCAGTGCGAGAAACAGAAAAATGCTCATTCGAGGAGAAAATCAGGGTCCTAGAGAGTGGAAACAATGGTGAGAAAGACTACTATACTGGGAACTCTAGACATAGAATCTATGTCAAAATCGCTAAGGGAAATGGGTCTCGGGTGTACAACAAAGAAACCATGGATAGGAACCGTATCCAGAGACCACACCCAAAATACTACCTGGGAGAATACTACAAGACATGTTGGCACTGTGGTGCTCATGGGCACTACAAGGATGCATGTCCCAAGAAGAGAGCCCAAACCCCTAGAAGCCATGAGTTCCCAAACAGACAAAAACATCATGCTCATTACCAAAGGAACTCCAACTCTCAAAATTCCAAAGACATCAACATTTCTGACTATATCTTGAATGAAAATGTTTTCCCTTCCAAGGGACCTGGCAAGAGTCATCTTGTCTAGGTCTCAAAACACTAACTTTTCCTTGTAGGTGGGAGTGAGAGGGAACAGTACATGGTTCATAGATAGTGGATGCTCGAACCATATGACAGGAAACAAGGATATCCTCATCTCACTCCACACTCATGCCGAAGGAGGCCACGTCTCATTTGGCAACAAGAACAAGGGAGAAGTTATTGGAAAAGGAGAAGTGTTGCTCAATAGATCTATTAAAGTTAGCAACGTAAATCTGGTAAAGGATCTGGGATACAATCTGCTGAGTGTGTCCCAGATGTGTGATCAAGGGAACAACATCGTCACTTTCGACTTAGATGAATGTCTCGTCATCAACAAGAAGACCAACAAAGTAATTCTGAGAGGAAGAAGATACAACAATGTGTATGTGGTGGACACCAACTTTGAACCACCAATGAAGCTGTGCCTTGCGAGTTCCCAAGACAACACGGAACTCTGGCATCGAAGACTGGGACATGCTGGTGTAAATCAAATCCTGAAGCTTTATCTACAGGATCTGGTCATTGGTCTTCCACGGATCAATCTCGAAGGAGTCAAAATGTGTGAAGCATGTGTTCGAGGGAAACAGACCAGGACCTCCTTCAAACCCAAGAAGGTGGTAAGCACAACCAGGTCCCTGAAGTTAATTCACATGGATCTCTATGGTCCCATGAGAACAGCTAGCTACGGTGGAAAAAGGTACATGTATGTTTTAATTGATGATTTTTCAAGGTTCACCTGGGTTATTTTCTTGAAGGCAAAATCACAAGCGTTTGAAGAATTTGAGCCCTTCATCAAAAGAACAGAAGTAAGCTTGGGGCTGAAACTGAAAGCAATCAGATCTGATCATGGAACTGAGTTTCGAAACTCGGAGTTCCTAAACTTCTGTGAGCAAAATAGGATCTCTCACAACTTTTCAGCCCCTCGCACTCCTCAGCAAAATGGAGTGGTCGAGAGATAGAACAGAACTCTGGAGGACATGGCTAGTACCATGATGATCGAAAGTGGAGTTCTTGAGTACTTCTGGACTGAAGCCATCTCCACAGCTACATACATCCTGAATCGAGCCATGACAAGGCCCCTGATCAACAAGACTTCCTATGAGCTCATCAAAGGGAGAAAACCAAACATCTCACACTTGAGAACATTTGGTTGCACATGTTTTGTTCACAACAACGACAAAGACAATCTTGGCAAATTCGACCCCAGAAGCGACGAAGGGATCTTCCTGGGATATTCATCACAAAGCAAGGCTTACAGGGTCTACAATAAAAGAACCAAGAAGATAGAGGAAAGCATTCATGTCGTCTTCAATGAAAAGTCTGTAAAGATGGGAACCGAGACCCAAGGGAAGGGAACTCTGTTCAAGCTAGTCAGACATGAAGACGAGGATGATGACGAGGATGAGCCAAGGAAAAGGTATGAAGACTATCCAAGTGCAAGCAATATCCCACAACCAGGGAACAACGACGAAGGTCCAACCCTCACTGATCAAACCTCCCTCGAGGCTCCTTCCTCAGAAGAACTACAAGACACCTCCAACTCTCTCGAGGTCCCCTCTTCAGGGAACAACTCTGCTGTCCCCCAAGACAATACCCTGCCAGAATCAAGTATTCAAGGGGAACAAAGAGGGAACCTGCCAGAAATCTCTGAAGAAACATCAAATGAAGAAGCTGAAGATGAGAGTTCCCATGACAAAGAAACACCAACTGAGGATGATACACATGCAAAGGAACTCACACATACAAGAACCTTTCAACAAAGGAAGGACCACCCCCTTGAGAACATCATCTCCCCTCTTGATAAAGGTGTGCAAACTCGTTCCTCTCTCAATAATTTTTGTGCTTTTAACGCGTTTGTTTCAATGGTGGAACCCAAAAATATCAAAGAAGCATTAAAGGACCCAGATTGGATTCAAGCCATGCAAGAGGAACTCCACCAATTCGAGAGGAACAAAGTTTGGAAGCTAGTTCCTAGGCCCAAAAACAAGAACATCATAGGAACTCGATGGGTCTTTAGGAACAAGCTCGATGATACTGGAGCTGTAGCAAGGAACAAGGCTAGGTTAGTAGCACAAGGATACAGGCAAGAGGAAGGAATCGACTACGATGAGACCTTCGCGCCGGTTGCCAAGATCGAGGCCATCAGACTCCTAATCGCCTATGCCGCTCACAAGGGATTCAAGCTTTATCAAATGGATGTGAAAACAGCCTTCCTCAATGGACATCTCAAGGAAGAAGTGTATGTAGCCCAACCTCCAGGATTCGAAGATGAGAAACTACCCAACCATGTCTATTTCCTGGAGAGGGCCCTTTACGGACTCAAACAAGCTCCCCGAGCTTGGTATGACAGGTTTGCTCAATTCCTCTTGTCCCATGGGTACATTCGTGGTTCCATAGACAGGACTTTGTTTTTAAAGAAAGAATCTAAAGACATTTTGATTGTGCAAGTATATGTTGATGACATTGTGTTTGGAGCAACTAACGAAACTATTGTAGAGAAGTTTAAGGACCTAATGAGCAGTGAGTATGAAATGAGTCTCATTGGGGAACTCACGTTCTTTCTGGGACTTCAAATGTCCCAAACCAAGGAGGGAACAAAGATTCATCAACAGAAATACATCAAGGAAATGCTTGTGAAGTATGGGATGGAACATTCAAAGCCCATTGACACTCCCATCTCACCAAATTCAAGGCTCAATGCGGATGAAACGGGGATCAGTGTGGACCAAAGGAACTATCGAGGTATGATCGGATCCCTTCTCTACTTAACAGCTAGTAGAAGTGATATCATGTTCTCCGTATGTCTTTGTGCTCGTTTTCAAGCTAAACCTAAGGAATCACACCTGAAAGAGGTGAAGAGAATTTTCAGGTATCTCAAAGGGAACGATAACTTGTGCCTTTGGTATCCAAGAAACAGTTCCCTTGAGCTCATTGCATACACAGATGCAGATTTTGCAGGGCACTTGGTTGACAGAAAGAGCACATCAGGAATGGCCCAGTTCCTAGGGTCATGCTTAGTCTCGTGGGGATCTAAAAAGCAAAACTCAGTGGCACTCTCCACAGCTGAAGCCGAATATGTGGCTGCCGCATCATGCTGTTCCCAAGTTCTATGGCTTAAGTCACAACTCCAGGATTACGGTATGTCTTTTGGCCCAGTTCCCATACTCTGTGATAACACTAGTGCCATAAACATTTCCAAAAATCTTGTGCATCATTCTAGAACTAAGCATATTGATACAAGGCATCACTTTCTACGTGACAATGTTGAAAATGGGAACATCTCGATGGAACATTGTAGAACTGAAGAGCAAATTGCGGACATTCTTACCAAAGCTTTAGACAGACGTCCCTACCAGCGTTTTCTAATGCTTCTAGGGATGATAACTCTAAACTAAACAAGTCCCTGTTTGTCTCTCTCTCAATGCCTGACTAGTTTATATAAGATTGCATGATAGGGAACTTGGATTTATTGCTTTCACTATGCCATGATTACTAGTCTAGAGAAAAATGTGTACAAAGGAACTCTATTTCTTTTGGCCCAAAATGATCAACCAGAGTTCCCTTTATCCCTCTTTACAAGCCACCATGACGGTTGATCATATGACCCACCCTAAACTAGGGACCAGACAAATGCTTCTCATGAGCCAACATATTTCCTTTATCGAGTTGCAAATTGTCTGGTTCCCTTTGAGTTCCCTAGCCCCACAAAAGGATGAGTGTGAAGTTCCCTTAACCACTTCACTCTCCCTGACCTTGAAAAGATCATGGGAACTGATGCATCTAAAAAGGGAACGCTGACTAATCTTCAAAGAAAAACCGTCACTTGGGAAGCGGACTTTTGTGTTAGAGGCTCTGAAGCGTTAAAGGCCAAGTATTCAAAATTTGAAAAGGACTTCCCAAGAGATCGTGACGCGTGTCCAGAGGCGTGCTCGAGAAGTTGAAACGACGCCCCACGTTCATTGGGCAACGGTTATCGAGGTTAATCCACTTCCCTTTCTACCCTCCACTTCCTCTCTCCTTTAAAACCCCTCTTTGCTATTTTTGGACCCTTTATTCCATCTTACATCTCTGTCATTCGTCTTCCCCAAATCTCTTTCACTCTCTTTTCAAGAAACCTCCAAAACCTCCCAATTCTCTTACAAAAATGGCCCCTCAACACACCTTCGCCCAGATCAAAGCGTGGGTACATGCCAATCCTCGCATCCTCTTCGTCTCTCAACTAAAAGAGATCGAGCAAGAATCGGACCCAACGATGAAGGATGTTCTTATCCAAGGGCTATACAATCAAGTAAGCCCCTTCTTGCCCCCTCCTCCTCCTTAGGCCGACGAAACCGTCTCCTGGACCTCTTCCTCCTCCGAATCTCTTCCTCTCCCTCCTTCCCACACCAACACCTCCTCCGGAGTTGTCATCGTTGACAACTTCGGAGACGCTCGCCCCTCAATCAATGAAAAACCCCACAAATCCAAACACCGCCATTCATCCAAACGCCGTCACTCATCAAAAGACCTCTCAAAATCCAAAAAGCGTAAACACTCTGCGGCCTCTGAATTCTCGGAGCCCAGAAAGAAGGCTTTCTTCAAGTTTGAGGAATACCTGAACTGCTCCAAGGAGAGTTCTTGTGCTCCCAAACCTCCTTACCCTTTCCCTTCCGACGATGGGACCTCTGAACCCCATAGTCTACTCCCCTCTTCCTCCTCCATCCCTCCTCTTCAAATCAAGGGACCTTCCAAACCCACTCTCACAAAACAACCGACTCCTCCTCCGCCATCTTCTCCAGTTCCCGCCACGATGGGAAATCCACCTTCGCAACCTTCTTCACTTCCTCCCGTTCCCATCATTACGGGATCTCCAACTCCACCTTCACCTCACAAAACTCCTTCTCCTCCCTCTTCACCGAAACACATCTCCACCACTCCCATTTCTACTTCGGGGATCTCTACTCCCCAGGTCACCAGATCCCTTCCTCCCCCTTCTACTCAACTAACCACCCCTCTTCCTTCTTCTCCTCTCCCCTCTTCCATCACATCTCCCACCACCACCAAACTCCCCTCTCCCTCACCATCCAAAAGTACCGTCGCTCTCACCTCAGACAACGACGATCTTCCTCTCTCTGTGGTCATCGACAAAATGACCAAGGACCCTCCTCCAATCATCATGGGAACTCTGGAGGAGGAAGCCCAGCTCAAGGCAATCGAGGAAGAGCTCAATCGGGGCCCCTCTGAGCACACAGTCTCCCAAGGGACAAAGTCCCCAGAAAAGGTGGCTCCCGAGGAGCCCAAGGAAAGAAGGGACCTCGCAAAGAAGGGACCTCGCACCAGCTGGAGGTGCTGAGGCAACAACGAGTCATCCTGAAGATGAAGCGGAGGGCTCAAGCTCGAGCTCCTCCGAGGAAGAAGGGACCTCCCAAGATGAGGTCGAAGAAGAAGAAGAAGCTCCAGCTGCTAAGGAGCCAGCACGGATCCCCACCCCTGGACACCAAATGGTGGTGTCCACGAGTTCCCAACCGCCAAAGGATCACGTGCTAATGATTGAAGCGGCTGCACCCCCTCAGCAGAAAGGACCTCGCACGGTCTCTAGGGGGAACACATCTAAAAGCACTTCAAGGAAGGGGAAGGGGACCTCTTCCACCAAGCATCATGTCGATGAGCGCAGGAAGCTTCTTCCTCCCCTCATTGTTTCAGAAGAAGTGCTGACTGAAAACGGTCTAGGGGAACTTTGGGACCTGATCAAGGCCCAGGGCTAGGAGAGACTCTGCCAAGAGACTGTGAGCGTAGATCTCTCACAAGTGCGTCGATTCTACAACAATTTCACTATCACCAACGACGGCACTCAGGGAACTCTCTCCCACGAAGGCGACGAGTTCATTTTTACAACATCGACAATCTGCCTTCAACTCCAGGTCCCTGGTCAAGGGCTTAGCGAGGTGCCCAACAAGCTCTGGGGCGACTTCAATAGCGTCGAGGTGTGCAATACAATTTTTGAGGGTCGGGTTCCCTCTAAAGTCCTCTCGACGCTTCATCTGTCCTTGGTTGCCAAGCTCGCTCACCAATTCATCATCAACGTGGTGATCCCACGCCAAGAGAAGCGCCTGGTCGTCAACATCCCAGATGCCATGATCCTCTACCACTTCCTCCTCAAGAAGCCCATAAATCTTCCCCGAATAATCCTTGGGCACATGGAGAAGTGCATGGCCTCCAAGTCCCACTCCCATCACTACTCCGGGCTGATCAAGAAGCTCCTACAAAAAGAGGGTCTTTACGACGCCTCTAAAGACGAAATCGAGCTTGGAAGGGAACTGGACATTACAGTTGCCCAGAAGATGAGGCACTCGGAGCCTGTAGAGGAGGCGGCTCCACTAGAGTCTGGTCCACAAGAGGGGAACTCTCCAGTGTTGCTCCGCATTGCCAACACCCTCGACCAGATTGCTAGGGACCAAGCAGCGTTGGCCAGAGGACAAGAAAAGCTTACACAAGTCCTTACGCCCCTCTGTGACGCCTTGTTCCCTCAGAACCCATGATCTCTCCTTTCTTGTTCCCTTAATCCAAAAATGACCACAAATTGTACTTGGGTTCCCATTGTACATATTATCTTAAGTAATGAAATGGTCTTTATTTTGATTGTGTGTTCCCTTCTTTCCTATTATTGCTTTGCTTGTTTTCGATGATGTCAAAAGGGGGAAAGACAACATATGCGAGATGAGTTAAAAGTTTAAGCTATCACAGACCACGCATAAGCTAAGGGGGAACAATTGCATATAAAGCTTAATAGGAACTATGTGTCTCACCAGAAGTGGTTCCCTAAATCTAAGTGTTTCACTAAAAGTGACTTCCCAAAATCATACTTAGGAACTCATCAGCAAATCATTCATTGAAATACCTGCATATTTTGTGATGGGTTTGTCATCATCAAAAAGGGGGAAATTGTTGGGACGTTGTTGGGACCTCTGGTTCTAAACAACGGATCAACGATTTAATTCTCTTAAGTTTTGATAATGACAAACACCATAGGGAACTAATGTGGTTTGTTCAAGTATTTCTAAGGAACACAAGTACAGCCAAGAACTCCTACGAATGACCAAAAGCCACTGCAGGCCACAATGAAGAGTTTCCATCAAGGGAACTCTGAAGAGGAAAGTTCCCATGAAGTGGGAACTCCCAGAAACAATCAAGAGAACACAAGCTTACAACGATGAAGAGTTTCCATCAAGGGAACTCTGAAGAAGTCAGTTCCCATGACATGGGAACTCACATGTGAGGACAACGACCGTTCAGCGCAGATCGCGGGATTCTGTCTCAGACAGCCCGAGGGAACAGTCTGAGGCTCAGACTGTCACGCTTCATCCAACGGTCCGATTGATCCAAGAAGTTGACCTAGTTCAAACCAAAGTCACATGTGAAGAAAGTACAACTTGGGCATCAAGCAAAGGGCATTTTGGACACAAATGAAAGATGCGACTGCCCAAGCTCAATGGACTATAAAGCTAAATGAATAGTATTCGGTCTGAGTACTTCTCACAGAACTTACAAACACCCACATCAGAGAAAAGAAAGAAAAGGAAGAGAAGTCCTCGCCGGCGAGTGTGTGATCTCGACGACGGTGAAGCTGAAGTTCCCAGGAGCAAGGGAACTAAGAAGTCAGCGTAAGGTTTGAGTTACTTGTGTTTTGCTGTTGTGAGCTTAGGAACTCAGTTGAGAGGATTTACTAGTGTTGCTAGAGTTAGGAAGAACTTGTAGGAACAGAGAAGTGTAAATCCGGCTGTGTAACTAAGGAACAAAGCAATCAATATAAGTAAGTCATTCAAAATCCTCTAAGTGGAGGTAGAGGTTTACCCATACAACTAGTTGGTTGTAGTGGGGTTCCTCTATAAAGGAACTGTGCCTTTTACTGTCTTTATTACTTGCGATTATTTACTTCTGCTGCCTTGGGAACAACTTAATTGCCAGTTCCCAAGCTCACTGCTAACCGATTACGATCCAACATCTTTGTACTTGTGATATTAATAAGGAACTATTGAACTCCTCTAGGTAAGTTTAGAGGGAAAGATTTTGCTAAAGTAACTAGGTGGTCGCTTTAGGTTTCCTCTAAAAATTGAAGTGTCCTTATCAGCTGTTTATATCCTGCTGCCCTGCTTTGTTACCAACGTTTTTTTGATACAATGAACTACTAGCTCATTACAAGGCAAATATTAGACCACCATAAAAGAACAAGGCCAACTTAAATCATCACAGCGGGTGATCTTTAAAAAATGCAACAACAGAGGATAACAATACGGAAAATCCCTAAAATTACAAAAACTAGAAACTAGAGAAGAAGAAGCTTGCTATGAAGCCAGAAGCACTTGACGACAATGATCAACATTGACATGTCTACTGACAAGGAAATCAGCAACTACATTACATTCCCTAAAACAATATTGGAAAAAAAACACCTTCTGAAACCCAACAACCAAATTTCTAATTTCATCAACTACGAACTTAATTTCTCAAGGTATTTTCCAAGTGTTTCTTAAAGAATTAATGAGCACTAAATTATCTCCTTCAATTATTAAATGACTAATGTTGAGAGAAAGTGTTACTTTAAGACCTTCTAGCAAGGCTACGGTTGATAGAGCATATAGATATAGGCTTTAGAGCATGTTTTTATTCCCGTTTTATGCATTTTTAGCTAGAGTTTTGCTTTAAGTTGTACTTTAAGTGTATTTCGGTTTAGTTCGGAATCTACGCATTTCTATGCTTTAATGCAGGTCGGAAGGTGAAGCATGGGGGATATGAAGCTAAGGACCGGAGCTAGGAACGAGTGGAGAGTATTGAAGTGAAGAACCGAAGGGAAAATCACAAATCAAAGGAAGTTTAAACCGCGTTCAGGAGCTTGTGCCAGCACCGAGGGCAAGGAGTTTCTGCGGCTTGGGCGTGGGCAAGATGGGGAGAGCGCGACCGCGCTCCGGGTGACTTTGACCGCGCTTCGGCATGTTGATCCGACGCTGATTTCGAGCCTCCGTGTTATCTTTGGGCCAACTTTATTTGTATTTTTGGATATTTTTGGATATCATATAAATACTCTTTTAGGATTTTTATGCTATGCTTATGTTTTGTTTTACGCTATTTTCAATTTAGAGAGAATTTTGGGAGACTAAACCCTAGTTTGCAATATTAAAGAGAAATCGAACTATTGTAAGTTTAATTCTTCTTTAATGTCATATTCTAGCTAATTTCCCTCATGTCCAATTAGTTAGTTGAGATTGTATGCATGATTGTTTGTGAGATGTGAATTATTTCTATTTTCCTTGACTAGATTGAATTTCTACATGCTTAATTGTTTAGATTCGCGGATTATAATAGCTTGATCATTTATTCTATTTCTAGGTTGAATTACAACTAGAGTAACTAAACAGACAGTGGAATTTGGTTATTCATGGATGAATCATTTGATTAAATTCATAGACGGTGGAATAAAATTAATCAAAGGAGGAGAATTCAATCACAAAACTTCATGAATAGACGGTGGAATTCATGAACTATGTTTCTATTGAATGCTTTGAATTAATTTGCATGATCAATTTAACATAAAAGGTTTTCTAGGTTAATTGGTTAAAAGGTTGTTAAAGACACTGTATATTAATAACCACCTTAAGCTTGAATTTTATAAATTCACAATAGATTAGTCAAGGGGAATTGAAATAAGAATAATCAATGATCAAAACTCATGTATGCAATGGATACGAAACTAGTTGGACGCTTCTTCTCTATTTGAATCTCTAATTGTTTTATTTGCTTTACTTTATTTACTTAGATTGATAGCCTGAAATCATAAAAAAAAAACCTTTTCACTTAGTAATATTATTTAAATACAAGTAATCTGAGTCCCTGTGGGTTCGACTCTTACTTCCACTATACCTAGGTTCGGATGTTAGGATATTTCTTTGACAGTGTTTTTAAAGCGACATAAAAGTGCTCGTCAACAGTCTCAGCCGAAGGACTGACATTAAATTTACTTTTTTACGGTCTATACTAGTAATATTGCTATTACTATTTCTAATAATAAAGCTTATAAACGTATCAGAGTTAGTCTGTTTTGAAGCATCAAAATTTAATTTGGACCAGTTATTGGGAGGTTTTTTTCCAAACTGCATTTGGTCTTCTTTTACCAATATTACTCCTTACATGAATGCATTTTTGATTTGCCGAAATCCACAACGAATGTTCTCTAAAGGCCAATAATTCACTAGGAAGCAAATTCAAACCAATTGTTAAACGATTAAAGATAATTGTATTTCTATGATTCCAAATATACCACCAAAGCAAACATGAACTATCCCCATTACTATTCGATTTTAACGTTGAAACTAAATCATCCATAAAACAATCCGTAGAAGAATTGACGTTAATCTTTACTTGTAGATTTAATTCTAGACTTGCAATCATTTTAATGGTAAAAGGGCAATGGAAAAAAATGGTGTAAAGATTCATTAGAAGAATCACAAAGTGAACAAGTAGTCGGTATAGAATTATAGAATCTATTAAGTCTTTTCGTTGTAGGCAAACAATCTGCAAAAGCTTTCTAAATAAAAATCTGAATTTTAGGAGGAACTAGTTGTACCCGTCTTGCCTTGCACGACTATGATTTGGAATTTTTTTAGATATATTATAAAAAAGATATTAATAAAGAAAAATATAATATTAAATTTAATGTAAGTAATTTATTGCCTATAATATGTATAAAAGTTATTTTGTTTTTGAAATCAAATAAAACAAATTAAATCTAGATTATTAAGTTTAAAATTGAAGATAAATATAGATTATTAAGATAAAATAATCTACATTGTTCTTTTTCCTTGACAATATTTCATAACCAGGTTTAACTCGTTATAACCGTTGTGATGATGTACATATTTTTTCTTATTTTCTTAATTTATCTTTTACATATATGATAAAAAATAATGTCCTTTTTATCTATATTGGTAAAATATACTAATATTATTTTATCTTTATTTTTATTTTGAGATAAATGTTTATAAATATTATTTTATCTTTATAAATATTATTTCGCATAATTAACTATAAAAAAACTATAATTTTAATAAAAGGATGATGTGGCACAATGTGGTGGCAAAAATTGCTTCGGTTTTAGTTATTAGTAATAGATATTTAATTTCCAAATCCAAGAAAAACATGTAATCGGTAAGTGTCGCATTGAAGTGATTAATTCAGAAGCTGATTTTACCGAAAAGTTACCATCAGAAGATGGACTCCAAATAATTGAATCTTGTACATTAGAAAAAGGAATAAAAATGAAAGAAATATTACTTACGAGCCAAGATGGAAAAAGAAGAGCTAAAGCTTGAATACTCCATATTTTTTTATTAGGTAAGAAATAGGAGACCTCCCTTCAAGGAGGGCGTCCTAGCGCATCCTGACGAATGAGAACTTGAAGTTCTGGGTGATTCCTAATAGCGTCAGCAGGGAAGCTGTGGCCCAGCTTGGTAATTTTATCGGCCACAGAATTTCAGACCCTGTTGACATGAGAAATTCGGACATCTTGGAACTCCTGGAGGAGTAGCAGAATATCCGCAGAGATCATTTCAATCTCCCACGGGCAGTGTTGATGTCCCTGGGCCGCTTTTTTGACTTGAACGTTATCACCTTCAAACTCCACATATTTATAGTTTCTCTTTTTTGCCAATCTTATTCCATCTCTTAATGCTAATGCTTCGGACTTGATAGCCGAAGTATTCGGATAAATTTGAGCAGCTATATCTAACACCCTACCATTGTGATCCCGTAAAATGCATCCTCTAGATGCTAGTCCATTTGATAACCTGGACCCATCAAAATTGCATTTTATATATCCAACTTGTGGCTTCTTCCATTTTTGTGTCTTAGTTTGTCTTTTTTTTCTTCCTTACTTGTTCCCTGGTCCATTTTCTTCGTCCTCATTCCATCTAGCTGACCGATCCCATTGTTCCAATTAAGTTTTGATATGTTGGGTTAGGTCATGGATAAAATCATTTGGTTCCTGATGCGACCCCCGTCATGGATGCTATCCAAGAGGACGACGCATTCACACTTCGCTCGGATGGCCCCATCACTCGTGCCAGGACTCGAGCAATCCAAGCCGCAAGACGATCTCTCATGGTGCGCCTCTCCGCAGGCCACGGCGCGCCCCTCGTCGCGCCGACGCACACAACCTTGTGCGTCCTCGGCGTCGAGGAACCTCAACTCGGGCCAACGGGGACAACCTCCAACCCCTTGCCACCGTCGGACCCGAGCCTTGCACCGTGCCATGGATCGCAATTTGAGGTTCACGAGACCCTTGCGCCAGCGCCCTCGCCAGCGTTCTCGCCAGCGTCCGTGCCAGCGCCCTGTGTCGCGCCGTGACCTCGCAAGCGCCGTGTCTGTAACACCCCTATTTTACAACATTGGGTGTTACCGCCAGTGACCTCAGACTTTACCGTCAAAAGTCACCCAAGGCTTTTAGAATGATATAGAACAATTAAAATGCGAAATAAAACATAAAACATAATAAATAATGAGAAAAGGTGCTCCCGAGGGAGACTTGGTTCTTACAAAACATCTTACATTATTTTCAAACATAAAGTTGTTCGGAATTGAAATGCAAAACCTGCTTGTCCTTGAAACGTAATGAAACTAAAGCAAAATGATAGAAAGGTACATCTCGAAAATCCTTGTTCTTCCTTCGTCTTCACTTCACTTCACGCCTTGTTGGGATTCCTAGATTCTGACATAATTCGCAAGGGGCGATAGAATGCCAGGCAAACATGCGGAAAAGAAGAATTAGTCTAAGAGACTAAGCAAGCAGGAATGGAACTTCCCGAGGGTATTTTGGAAATTTCAAGTATTATCGAAAGAGATATTAGCGTTGTGTTTACGATGGGGCTGTATGATAAAGCTTGTTTATGTGGAGCTTTGATGGTTCAAAGGAGAGTATATCTTAGACAAAGATAACTCGATAAGCGATAGAAGAACTACTAGATTGTAGACTTCTCTAGGATTTCAATAGAATGTTGGGAACATATATTAAGTCATACAAGTGAAAACCGCTCGCGCTTTTGAGCGGAATGAGAGCCGGAACGATCATTTGAGACCGGTCCGGTTTTGGTATCTTAAATGTGCATACGCACTTATCTTAAATAGTGACGAAAGATATTCAATCTTGTTGATGACTTTTAAAAGAGAGTGGTGGGACATGGATAAACCGAGCCACCCGAAGGAGAACTTCAATTCCCCTGCACTTAGCTAGAGTGCGCTCAATCCCTCCTTGCAATCGAAGCGGATGGAGATCGAAAGTCGTATGGACGTACGACTTAGTAAGATTATATAGAGGTGTCGACTAACTCGCACCCCTTCTAGTTTATTCAACTCAAATCTCTGAACGAGATTGTAATCAAATAAGAGAACACACACACTAGCAAATATAATCCTAACAAGGAATATAATACTTACTATGCTAACAATGGTCGTTATTTCTAGCAATCGATATTTCCTAGGTTCATTTTTATTAAGCATACAAGAAGTTCCCAACATCGAGAAATATTAGATAGACGGATATAAAAGGGCACAAGGGGAAATTCCACTTGCCTAAGCTTTGGCGAGTTCTAACAATCGAGCTTTGACGGAACTATGTGATTCACGACTTCGAGCGAGAACCCCAACCTAAAGACACGGGATTTACGAACGGCTTAAAAATATGGATTCCTCTTAACTCGGATTTTCTCTTATAGTACTTTTATGAGAGAAGCGGAAATCTAAATTATTATGATAATAATTCAGAAGATGATTTAAAATAATAATGTTCCTTCATTATTATTTTGGTTTTGTAATATCCTTTTTATTCCTCAAAAATCCTTATTTAATTTATTAAAATAATTTCTTTTAATTTCACTTGCTAACCTCTCAATATAATTAAGCACTTGTAATGTCATAAAAATGTATGATAACATATTCTACTTAAAAAGGTATTTTTCTATTAAAATGTACAATTCTTATTAGGCTTTAAAGAATTTACTATAACCTTTTGACATACTTATCTGAATTAAAATATTACTCCTAATTTCCCATTATTCCTTAGTCAACTTAGAATATTATTTCCCTCACCAAAAATACTTTATTAATAATATTCTCTTAATAGAATTTCATTTAATTATATAATTCACACTAAATAAAGCTAATAGGCTCATAATCTATTTCCTTGGAGTTTCCATACTTAGGGCTTTCTACTTCCTTTATAAGGTAACTTCCTAAATTTAACATATATTAACTTAATCTTATTTATTTTATTCCTATAGTTCTTTTCACGTCATATGGTTTATAAAATATCTATGATCATAGCTTATACTATATGATCATGGCTTATAAATATTCTACTTCATACTTATAGTCCATTATTATAATATTTCAGGTTATAAAATAATATCTTTCCTATATATTACTTATTTCTTTTCATGCAAGCAATCCTTATAACTATATAATATCAATATCATAATTTTTTTTATACTTAATTTAGAACTTATGTCTTGTAAGAAATCTCTACACTTAGAGATGTATTAAACTAATATTTTTCTTAAATAACAACTTTAGTAATATGACTATTATAAATATTATCCTTTTTATAAAAGCAATATTTATTAACAAACTATAGTCCATGGTTACAACTTTTATAACAATATTTCTATACGAGTTCTCCTCAATTTATTTAAAATAATTATTATTATAATACGTCATAATTTTATCACTACTACCATATTTTATAAATAAAACTATATCTATGGAAATTCTCTACACCTAGAGACAAGGTAACATTAAATGATTTTATTTCTATTATTATAAATAATCTCATATATCTACAACCTCTTTATACTAGTGATAAGCAACATCATTATTTTTATGTAAACTTCATTCTTTTATAAAGGTGATACTTTTAATATTAAAACTCTATTTCATATGCTAGCAATTTTATAAAATAACTTTTTATAAGATTATCACATGTCTAGCATAATATTATAATCAAGATATGATTTAAGTAATCTAGTAGGATTATATTTACCCTAGTAACTAATATCTTTTCTTAATTTATTTAATTCCATACTTGTTCTTATTAAAATACTTTATTCATAATATCTTACTAATTTTATTCCAAAGCATATAATAGGATTAAAGACCTCCAATTCTATTCTTCCTTTTTAAAAGAATCTTATTTTAATAAATCTCCTTATCTTATATTATTTCTTTTATAATAAAGAGGAATGTGCCTAAGTTAATACTTTCCCAATATTTATCTAAATGTGCTTAAAATATTATTATTTTGAATATTAAGGCTCTAGTAACTCATATATGCTTATTAAAAGTATATTTCTCTTAGATGGGTATGTAAATTAATTTAATTATATAAATTTTTCCTTAATACCTACATGTAATATTCATTCAATTTAATTAAATAAATATTATATAAATGTAGAAATTATTTTATAAAAAGATATTAATTAACATTTGAGTCGGAAAATTATATCGAGCGAAAACGAGAGCGGAATGGACACGGGTTTCGAGGTGGACGGATTTTTGGGCCTCTCCTTCTCTTTTATCCTTAAAATAAAACTGATGGGCTAATATTGGACATTTGGGCCTATTTGAATTAGCCCAAAACCAGCCCAAACCCTTTTCTTTCTCCTTCTTCCTCCTTCTTCTACGTGAAAGGAACCAGAGAAGACACTGGACGGAACGACGACGGGCTGGTGGTTCAGGCGGGGCAAGGTGGCGGCCTTCCGGTGGCGCGCGCGTGGTGGTCGGCCCCCTGGCTGGTGGTCCGGTGGTGTCCGGCGGCCCAAGGAGTGGAGGAAGAGGTTTTGGGGATTTTTTTTCCAAAAAAATCAGATTTGGGGAAAATCCACTCTAGGGATTTTTTGGTTTGAAAATTGGATGAATTTGAAGAGGAAGATGAGAGAAATTGATGTGAATTTTGGTGAGGAAGTCAGCCCTTTATATAGGGAAACAAGTAGAGCTTTGTGATCCATGGTAATTGAATTGGACCAATGGAGCAAAGGATAATTGATGAGGATTGGAGAGAAGTGTGTTTGTTGGGTGATGACTATTGATGATGCAAGTATGGTGGTCTTGCAAGCAAGAATGGAGGAAACAATGGGTGGAAACAATTGGCTTGAATTTACGTCAAATCAATCAGACAATGGTTTTGGGCAATTGGGGAAGAAGAAGAAAAGAGAGGACTTATTATTAGAAGAGTGGTGAATTGGGTAGTCAAATTACAATAGCATAGCTGGTTGGAGTGTGTGTTTGGGATGAGAGGAGCGAGAGGTCTCGGGTTCGAGTCCCGGCTCTCAACTCCTTTTTATTAGTTTTGCTTTGAATTATTTTCAGCCTTGTAATATTCCAATATTAATAAAATTTCGGAATTTAATACCCCTCCACTTTATTTGGTTGATTTTTACACTTTAATAATCCTTTATCATATTTTTATAATTTATAATGAAAATTATAAAAATAACTAAATTCTCTTTTTAAGAAAAATTATTTAAATACTTATCCGACTTGCATAAAATTTAATGAAATTCTCAATTGTCATTGTAATAAACTTCTATAATCTCTTTATAATTCAATATGAAATTATCAAGATTAATAAGTTCTCTACTTTAGAGAAAAGAAAAAAAAATTATTGGGATAAATATTCATTTTTTTATTTTATTTGGAATTTAGCGGATATTACAATAGTACCCCCTTAAAATTAGTTTCGTTCCCGAAACTAGGAAAAGCTTAGGGCGGTACAAGGTTAACACGGGAACCTACTAACACTCACAATTGTGAGGAAACGAAAAAGGGTCTAGTACCTCCTTAAAGAACATTTCGTTCTTTAGTTAAGATGAATGTACAAGGAGAAGAATTATTGAACCTTTTTCTTAAGGAATCGTTACCTTAGTATTCCTTGGAAAGATTCCCACATTTAAACTTGTGTGGTTTAATGAATCCAATGAAAATGATTTTTATTCCTTGTAAAAATCCTAATTTAGACTTGTCAACGAAGTGGGCTGACGATCAAGCGGTTTATCCATTAGCTTGGTGTCATACCTACGAATCTTTTGGGTTGTCCTTCTTAGACATAAAAGTTGGACAATTTATAGGTCAAACATCCAACTGAAACGAGCTCTTTAAGTGTTTCTAGGAAGCGAGTACGAAAATGACTAATCCATCCTATACTTCTAGAATAGAGTCATGGCTGAAGAATTCTTTTAAGATGGATATACGATAACTGACGATATGGAAACGAAGTTTGAATATGCAAGGGTCATGCCTTGGAATAAGAATTTCGAGTCACGATTTCTAGAGAGTTACTACTGGAATAGGGGATGGTTATTTTACAAGAGGGAGTAACCATCGTTACGATGTCGTATCCGAATATATAATATACTATCGAGATGTGGTTCGAGCGTCCCTTTATTTTATATTTTACAATATTTATAAAAATGTAGTTTTTTGTAAGCAAGGTTAAACTCGAAGGACTACGTGGTTTCATTCCACCGATGTGATCAGTACCGGGGAGCGAATTCCAACATAATCGCCTAAAGTGTATATCTTCATAGGAATAAGACCTGAAATTCTACCTCAACCACGTGGCCAAGGTGGGAGGTAAAAGTCCATTCTTATTCGCCACTATGAATTTATATTGAAACTTTTGATTTTATAGATTATAATTTCGTTTTGGTATAAAGAGTAGCATTTTGAGGCGAACTTAGTAATACTATGAATATGTCATAAAGTTAAATCAGGGTTTAGCTCGAACTTTCTCCTCTATTAAGCTCACGATGGAACACGGTCTTTGGTTTGATAGGCGAGGATATAATATGATAACCATAATCATAATATAGATTTCAAGATGAGACACTCTTACGAGGATGAGCGTCACCGGAATGGTTCAACATTAGCATCCATTGTTGCAATACAAAAGTGTCTTAAGGGCAATACTAATATGATTACGAAGATTAAACGCGGATAGTAAGGAGGGTCCAACTATTTCTCTTGAACATCTGATGCAAAAGGTTTGTCACTGCGGTGCATCTCATAGAACTTATTGATCTTTGACGTTGGGGTGTAATCTACCTCTTTCCTTCATCCAGAGTTGTAGACTGCACAGAAGCAGTACCCGTAATTCCGCTGGAAAACTAAGGGTATTGGGACACTGTGTCGGAGCGAGTTGGTCCTGACTTATTTGCTGGTTGCCTACAGAATTGGCGGAGATGTCCGTATTTCCCGCAGTTGTAGCACTTCCTAGGATTCTTGGTACAGTTTCGGTTGAGGTGTCTCGGTTCTTTGCAATTGTGACAGACTATAGAGCCCTTCTTGGTTTCGAGCCTTGAAATGATTTAGACTTAGTTGGATCGGACCCAGTCTTGCTCTTCTTTGACCAGCCTGAACTTTGTGGAGAGCCTGGCCTCTTAAATTTGCCATTCTCCTTTTCATGGGGTTGTCCCCAATCTTCTACCCTTGGTGCGGGTTACTCGAGCAAGGATTTTGCCATGTGGGCCGCATCCACGTATTCTCCCAATGTCGTGCACTTGTGATAACTCATCAGATATTTTATTTCTGGGCTCAGTAATTCATGGAACCGTTGAACTCTCTCTGCCTTGGTGGGGGCTTTCTTTGTGGCATCTCCTACTTGGGGTTTAAGCTTTGTTGTCTCAGGTATGCTTGGCCCACCAAAATTTTGGTAATGAACCTTGAAAAACTTCTCTTTTTCCCAAGTTGTCCAGAAGTGATACAACATCTTCGCTTTGAACATTGCCCAATTCAAACTTGGTTGTTCCGACAAGTTTGAACTTTCCCACCATTCTCGTGCTCCTCCCCTTAGATGAAGGGAGGTAAGGTGCACCTTTTCCACTTCTTTGCACTCAAGCGTGCTTAGGAGGCATTCCATTTGTGAGAACCATCTTACTATCTCGTTGGTTTCTCCCGTACCATCATAAATGTCTGGCTTCAATGAGGAAAAATTTCTCAGGTTCTTGTCACACTCAGAGCAAATTATTGATGAGTAAATCTGAAGGATATTATCCTTTGCGTTGCTAGTTTGAATTCCTCCCGCTATCTTCTTCACGTCGGGCAATGTAGTTGGAAACATCTCATGACTGAATTGCTCCACGTACCCTCTTGCAGCTTCGATCCTTAAAGGACCACTTTCCACCGTCCTTGGTGGGTAAGAAACTTGTTGATGTGGGTCCTGTTGATTGTGACTAGAGCGCTTAGACCCTCCATCATTTTCTTGAGGCGGATTGCAAACGAAGGTGCTCCTATAGTTTTTCTCTTTAGTGTCCGCCATTCTTTGACGCTGAAATATTTGATTTTCTCCTAAGGTCTACAAGGAAGGAATGGTTAGCAAGGTGTAAGAGGATTATCCGAACTAATAGTTGAGAACAAAGGTTGGAAATAAGTAACGTCAAGTAGGGAAGAGTACTACTTTAGTTGTGACGAATAGGAACACGTGTCCACTAATCGTCCAAATGATGAGGCAACTTCATGACTCACTAGGCATGTCGGGCAACTTAGCGAATTTATATGTCTCAAAATGTCTTGGTCCTAGCAACTTCTTTTCTAACTTCATCTGTCACCGTGTTGACTTATCAAAATCGAGGCGAAGAAACGTCCATGATGTGGCTTTCGCATAGCTTTATGGGGGTTGGCTTAATCGGTTGACAAAATCAAATATCACGCCAAGCTTTCATATGTTAGTTGAGCAATTTCTAACTGTTTGTCGGTATGTCGGATTAACATATCTTTCATTAGTCGGAATTTGCTACCATTTCTTTCTTGCTAGATCATTGTTTGTCCCTTACATACCTCTCGATAATCTGTTTCGAGATCAGGTCACGTAGAGACATGTTAGATCTTTAGTCGACTAAGCCTTCCTTTGTGTCCCTTTTTTTTTTGGAAATTTCTATTTTCCCGTGAGTCACTGGCTTAGTAAGTTTGACTCAGTGGAAACGTAAGGATTACCTTTGGTTGGCGTGACTTCTAATTCCTCATGAGCATAAATTTATCTTCTGTTAGAACCTTTTTCTGTAAATGGCTAATAATCGACATTCATATAGAATATCCGTAATTCTATATATTAAAGAAGGATATAGTTGTTTTTGTTGCCAAGTATAGGCAAGGGATGACGCGTAAGTTTAGAGAAGAGATGAAAAATTTATTAGAACTTTTATGGAAATTGATTACAAAGGCTTCATATAAAAAGACATTACACTAGGGACGAAAAAGAAACAATGTCGACTCGACCTTTCAAAGACAAAACGAAAGTCGAGAGGAGCGGACTAGCTCCCTCCTTTACAACGAGAAGATACAATTAAGACAAAGCCTAGGGACGGTTGGGGTAACTATACTTATCGAGGAAATGGTCGTCAAAGAGATTCTCATCAAGAATCCCGCTCTCATTCTCCAATACTAAGTTGGCTTGTTCAATCTGCCTGAGACGATACGCACTCCTTGCGCGAATTTCGCTTAGTCGGACTTCGACTTGAAACGATTCGTCTTGTTAGGCCATTTGTCTGTTTAGCCAACCTTCTTTGTGCTTCTCTAAGAGGTCGTAGTTCATGTAACGGGTTCATCTTGGACGGACGCCTTCAGGGTGAGAAACATCCACATTCTGGTAGGACCTTATTTCTTCCGACCCTACCCCCTTATGTTGGAGGAGATCGTCGTAATCTGGTTGACGAATCCTCGTTGGGTTTGGGTCGCTGATTGGAGATGGGTTTCTTGATTGATCTTTTGCTTGGGGATGGGATGACTCTCCCTGAGTCCAATTAGCCCATCCACCTACTTGATAGGTCATTGGAACCTGACTTGTGATTTGGTGATGCGGAGTCTCCGTCATGTGTCCCCATGGATGATATTCCGAGAATTCTTGCTTAGTGATTTCCTGACTTGATTGGTCATGAAGGGAGTTATTAACTTTTCCCCCAAGGTATGCTTCTTCATGGTTTTCCTCCTCGAGATTCACCTCGGGCGCATTTTCATGTATCTCCTCTTGTAGTGCTAGCTCGGGGTTGTCCTCGGGGTATCCATTTGGCAAAAACGGCCATTGATCGAAAGCCTCATCAATCTCTTGAGCGGCCTTTCTGGCTTCTTCCCCGATTCGGGTTTAGCTTCTAGTGAGAACCATTTCTGTAGGGGAGAAGAAGGCGTTTATATAGAATATCCTTTGATTCTATAAGGCGAAGACATGTTGAAGGAAGTTGAGGTTTTGAAAATTACTGCAACAAAGTTTTATTTAATACTTTTCATTATCTTGGTCCTATTAAAGGTCTTAAGATTTTTCTCTTAGAACATGTGACTTTATGAAGTAAGTTTTGGGATTACTAACAAGTTTCCTAGGGTGAAGGTGTAAGGTTCTAGTTATAAGTTTCCTAAAGGAACGCTTACATTCTTGATAAGTTGAAAAGTTCATACCACTTAAGTTTTTTCAAAAGATAGAAAGGATTTTGAGAAAAAGTTAGCTAGTTCTAGAACTAAGTATTTGCTATTTAAGGTTTCTAATATTTTCGGGAAATATTTTCTTAGCTAAGAATTTGAAATTGGAAAGGTACTATTCCTAGGTTTTCTTTAAAAGAGTACAGAAGAAAATCTTCTAAAATTGGAAGTCTTAAATAGCGGAAGTAAAAGTTAAGCTTTTTAAAAGTTCTCGGTTTTCGAAAATTCTTGGTTTTAAAACTTTTCGGTTTTAAAACAAAAACGTTTAGCACTAATACCACAATTGTAACACCCCTATTTTACAACATTGGGTGTTACCGCCAGTGACCTCAGACTTTACCGTCAAAAGTCACCCAAGGCTTTTAGAATGCTATAGAACAATTAAAATGCGGAATAAAACATAAAACATAATAAATAATGAGAAAAGGTGCTCCCGAGGGAGACTTGGTTCTTACAAAACATCTTACATTATTTTCAAACATAAAGTTGTTCGGAATTGAAATGCAAAACCTGCTTGTCCTTGAAACGTAATGAAACTAAAGCAAAATGATAGAAAGGTACATCTCGAAAATCCTTGTTCTTCCTTCGTCTTCACTTCACTTCACGCCTTGTTGGGATTCCTAGATTCTGACATAATTCGCGAGGGGCGATAGAATGACAGGCAAACATGCGGAAAAGAAGAATTAGTCTAAGAGACTAAGCAAGCGGGAATGGAACTTCCCGAGGGTATTTTGGAAATTTCAAGTATCATCGAAAGAGATATTAGGGTTGTGTTTACGATGGGGCTCTATGATAAAGCTTGTTTATGTGGAGCTTTGATGGTTCAAAGGAGAGAATATCTTAGACAAAGATAACTCGATAAGCGATAGAAGAACTACTAGATTGTAGACTTCTCTAGGATTTCAATAGAATGTTGGGAACATATATTAAGTCATACAAGTGAAAACCCCTCGCGCTTTTGAGCGGACCGAGAGCCGGAACGATCATTTGAGACCGGTCTGGTTTTGGTATCTTAAATGTGCATACGAACTTATCTTAAATAGTGACAAAAGATATTCAATCTTGTTGATGACTTTTAAAAGAGAGTGGTGGGACACGGATAAACCGAGCCACCCGAAGGAGAACTTCAATTCTCCTGCACTTAGCTAGAGTGCGCTCAATCCCTCCTTGCAATCGGAGCGGATGGAGATCATGATCCCGAAAGTCGTATGGACGTACGACTTAGTAAGATTATATAGAGGTGTCGACTAACTCGCACCCCCTTCTAGTTTATTCAACTCAAATCTCTGAACGAGATTGTAATCAATCAAGAGAACACACACACTAGCAAATATAATCCTAACAAGGAATATAATACTTACTATGCTAACAATGGTCGTTATTTCTAGCAATCGATATTTCCTAGGTTCATTTTTATTAAGCATACAAGAAGTTCCCAACATCGAGAAATATTAGATAGACGGATATAAAAGGGCACAAGGGGAAATTCCACTTGCCTAAGCTTTGGCGAGTTCTAACAATCGAGCTTTGACGGAACTATGTGATTCACGACTTCGAGCGAGAACCCCAACCTAAAGACATGGGATTTACGAACGGCTTAAAAATATGGATTCCTCTTAACTCGGATTTTCTCTTATAGTACTTTTATGAGAGAAGCGGAAATCTAAATTATTATGGTAATAATTCAGAAGATGATTTAAAATAATAATGTTCCTTCATTATTATTTTGGTTTTGTAATATCCTTTTTATTCCTCAAAAATACTTATTTAATTTATTAAAATAATTTCTTTTAATTTCACGTGCTAACCTCTCAATATAATTAAGCACTTGTAATTTCATAAAAATGTATGATAACATATTCTACTTAAAAAGGTATTTTTCTATTAAAATGTACAATTCTTATTAGGCTTTAAAGAATTTACTTTAATCTTTTGACATACTTATCTGAATTAAAATATTACTCCTAATTTCCCATTATTCCTTAGTCAACTTAGAATATTATTTCCCTCACCAAAAATACTTTATTAATAATATTCTCTTAATAGAATTTCATTTAATTATATAATTCACACTAAATAAAGCTAATAGGCTCATAATCTATTTCCTTGGAGTTTCCATACTTAGGGCTTTCTACTTCCTTTATAAGGTAACTTCCTAAATTTAACATATATTAACTTAATCTTATTTATTTTATTCCTATAGTTCTTTTCACGTCATATGGTTTATAAAATATCTATGGTCATAGCTTATACTATATGATCATGGCTTATAAATATTCTACTTCATACTTATAGTACATTATTATAATATTTTAGGTTATAAAATAATATCTTTCCTATATATTACTTATTTCTTTTCATGCAAGCAATCCTTATAACTATATAATATCAATATCATAATTTTTCTTATACTTAATTTAGAACTTATGTCTTGTAAGAAATCTCTACACTTAGAGATGTATTAAACTAATATTTTTCTTAAATAACAACTTTAGTAATATGACTATTATAAATATTATCCTTTTTATAAAAGCAATATTTATTAACAAACTATAGTCCATGGTTACAACTTTTATAACAATATTTCTATACGAGTTCTCCTCAATTTATTTAAAATAATTATTATTATAATACGTCATAATTTTATCACTACTACCATATTTTATAAATAAAACTATATCTATGGAAATTCTCTACACCTAGAGACAAGGTAACATTAAATGATTTTATTTCTATTATTATAAATAATCTCATATATCTACAACCTCTTTATACTAGTGATAAGCAACATCATTATTTTTATGTAAACTTCATTCTTTTATAAAGGTGATACTTTTAATATTAAAACTCTATTTCATATGCTAGCAATTTTATAAAATAACTTTTTATAAGATTATCACATGTCTAGCATAATATTATAATCAAGATATGATTTAAGTAATCTAGTAGGATTATATTTACCCTAGTAACTAATATCTTTTCTTAATTTATTTAATTCCATACTTGTTCTTATTAAAATACTTTATTCATAATATCTTACTAATTTTATTCCAAAGCATATAATAGGATTAAAGACCTCCAATTCTATTCTTCCTTTTTAAAAGAATCTTATTTTAATAAATCTCCTTATCTTATATTATTTCTTTTATAATAAAGAGGAATGTGCCTAAGTTAATACTTTCCCAATATTTATCTAAATGTGCTTAAAATATTATTATTTTGAATATTAAGGCTCTAGTAACTCATATATGCTTATTAAAAGTATATTTCTCTTAGATGGGTATGTAAATTAATTTAATTATATAAATTTTTCCTTAATACCTACATGTAATATTCATTCAATTTAATTAAATAAATATTATATAAATGTAGAAATTATTTTATAAAAAGATATTAATTAACATTTGAGTCGGAAAATTATATCGAGCGAAAACGAGAGCGGAATGGACACGGGTTTCGAGGTGGACGGATTTTTGGGCCTCTCCTTCTCTTTTATCCTTAAAATAAAACTGATGGGCTAATATTGGACATTTGGGCCTATTTGAATTAGCCCAAAACCAGCCCAAACCCTTTTCTTTCTCCTTCTTCCTCCTTCTTCTACGTGAAAGCAACCAGAGAAGACACTGGACGGAACGACGACGGGCTGGTGGTTCAGGCGGGGCAAGGTGGCGGCCTTCCGGTGGCGCGCGCGTGGTGGTCGGCCCCCTGGCTGGTGGTCCGGTGGTGTCCGGCGGCCCAAGGAGTGGAGGAAGAGGTTTTGGGGATTTTTTTTCCAAAAAAATCAGATTTGGGGAAAATCCACTCTAGGGATTTTTTGGTTTGAAAATTGGATGAATTTGAAGAGGAAGATGAGAGAAATTGATGTGAATTTTGGTGAGGAAGTCAGCCCTTTATATAGGGAAACAAGTAGAGCTTTGTGATCCATGGTAATTGAATTGGACCAATGGAGCAAAGGATAATTGATGAGGATTGGAGAGAAGTGTGTTTGTTGGGTGATGACTATTGATGATGCAAGTATGGTGGTCTTGCAAGCAAGAATGGAGGAAACAATGGGTGGAAACAATTGGCTTGAATTTACGTCAAATCAATCAGACAATGGTTTTGGGCAATTGGGGAAGAAGAAGAAAAGAGAGGACTTATTATTAGAAGAGTGGTGAATTGGGTAGTCAAATTACAATAGCATAGCTGGTTGGAGTGTGTGTTTGGGATGAGAGGAGCGAGAGGTCTCGGGTTCGAGTCCCGGCTCTCAACTCCTTTTTATTAGTTTTGCTTTGAATTATTTTCAGCCTTGTAATATTCCAATATTAATAAAATTTCGGAATTTAATACCCCTCCACTTTATTTGGTTGATTTTTACACTTTAATAATCCTTTATCATATTTTTATAATTTATAATGAAAATTATAAAAATAACTAAATTCTCTTTTTAAGAAAAATTATTTAAATACTTATCCGACTTGCATAAAATTTAATGAAATTCTCAATTGTCATTGTAATAAACTTCTATAATCTCTTTATAATTCAATATGAAATTATCAAGATTAATAAGTTCTCTACTTTAGAGAAAAGAAAAAAAAATTATTGGGATAAATATTCATTTTTTTATTTTATTTGGAATTTAGCGGATATTACAATAGTACCCCCTTAAAATTAGTTTCGTTCCCGAAACTAGGAAAAGCTTAGGGCGGTACAAGGTTAACACGGGAACCTACTAACACTCACAATTGTGAGGAAACGAAAAAGGGTCTAGTACCTCCTTAAAGAACATTTCGTTCTTTAGTTAAGATGAATGTACAAGGAGAAGAATTATTGAACCTTTTTCTTAAGGAATCGTTACCTTAGTATTCCTTGGAAAGATTCCCACATTTAAACTTGTGTGGTTTAATGAATCCAATGAAAATGATTTTTATTCCTTGTAAAAATCCTAATTTAGACTTGTCAACGAAGTGGGCTGACGATCAAGCGGTTTATCCATTAGCTTGGTGTCATACCTACGAATCTTTTGGGTTGTCCTTCTTAGACATAAAAGTTGGACAATTTATAGGTCAAACATCCAACTGAAACGAGCTCTTTAAGTGTTTCTAGGAAGCGAGTACGAAAATGACTAATCCATCCTATACTTCTAGAATAGAGTCATGGCTGAAGAATTCTTTTAAGATGGATATACGATAACTGACGATATGGAAACGAAGTTTGAATATGCAAGGGTCATGCCTTGGAATAAGAATTTCGAGTCACGATTTCTAGAGAGTTACTACTGGAATAGGGGATGGTTATTTTACAAGAGGGAGTAACCATCGTTACGATGTCGTATCCGAATATATAATATACTATCGAGATGTGGTTCGAGCGTCCCTTTATTTTATATTTTACAATATTTATAAAAATGTAGTTTTTTGTAAGCAAGGTTAAACTCGAAGGACTACGTGGTTTCATTCCACCGATGTGATCAGTACCGGGGAGCGAATTCCAACATAATCGCCTAAAGTGTATATCTTCATAGGAATAAGACCTGAAATTCTACCTCAACCACGTGGCCAAGGTGGGAGGTAAAAGTCCATTCTTATTCGCCACTATGAATTTATATTGAAACTTTTGATTTTATAGATTATAATTTCGTTTTGGTATAAAGAGTAGCATTTTGAGGCGAACTTAGTAATACTATGAATATGTCATAAAGTTAAATCAGGGTTTAGCTCGAACTTTCTCCTCTATTAAGCTCACGATGGAACACGGTCTTTGGTTTGATAGGCGAGGATATAATATGATAACCATAATCATAATATAGATTTCAAGATGAGACACTCTTACGAGGATGAGCGTCACCGGAATGGTTCAACATTAGCATCCATTGTTGCAATACAAAAGTGTCTTAAGGGCAATACTAATATGATTACGAAGATTAAACGCGGATAGTAAGGAGGGTCCAACTATTTCTCTTGAACATCTGATGCAAAAGGTTTGTCACTGCGGTGCATCTCATAGAACTTATTGATCTTTGACGTTGGGGTGTAATCTACCTCTTTCCTTCATCCAGAGTTGTAGACTGCACAGAAGCAGTACCCGTAATTCCGCTGGAAAACTAAGGGTATTGGGACACTGTGTCGGAGCGAGTTGGTCCTGACTTATTTGCTGGTTGCCTACAGAATTGGCGGAGATGTCCGTATTTCCCGCAGTTGTAGCACTTCCTAGGATTCTTGGTACAGTTTCGGTTGAGGTGTCTCGGTTCTTTGCAATTGTGACAGACTATAGAGCCCTTCTTGGTTTCGAGCCTTGAAATGATTTAGACTTAGTTGGATCGGACCCAGTCTTGCTCTTCTTTGACCAGCCTGAACTTTGTGGAGAGCCTGGCCTCTTAAATTTGCCATTCTCCTTTTCATGGGGTTGTCCCCAATCTTCTACCCTTGGTGCGGGTTACTCGAGCAAGGATTTTGCCATGTGGGCCGCATCCACGTATTCTCCCAATGTCGTGCACTTGTGATAACTCATCAGATATTTTATTTCTGGGCTCAGTAATTCATGGAACCGTTGAACTCTCTCTGCCTTGGTGGGGGCTTTCTTTGTGGCATCTCCTACTTGGGGTTTAAGCTTTGTTGTCTCAGGTATGCTTGGCCCACCAAAATTTTGGTAATGAACCTTGAAAAACTTCTCTTTTTCCCAAGTTGTCCAGAAGTGATACAACATCTTCGCTTTGAACATTGCCCAATTCAAACTTGGTTGTTCCGACAAGTTTGAACTTTCCCACCATTCTCGTGCTCCTCCCCTTAGATGAAGGGAGGTAAGGTGCACCTTTTCCACTTCTTTGCACTCAAGCGTGCTTAGGAGGCATTCCATTTGTGAGAACCATCTTACTATCTCGTTGGTTTCTCCCGTACCATCATAAATGTCTGGCTTCAATGAGGAAAAATTTCTCAGGTTCTTGTCACACTCAGAGCAAATTATTGATGAGTAAATCTGAAGGATATTATCCTTTGCGTTGCTAGTTTGAATTCCTCCCGCTATCTTCTTCACGTCGGGCAATGTAGTTGGAAACATCTCATGACTGAATTGCTCCACGTACCCTCTTGCAGCTTCGATCCTTAAAGGACCACTTTCCACCGTCCTTGGTGGGTAAGAAACTTGTTGATGTGGGTCCTGTTGATTGTGACTAGAGCGCTTAGACCCTCCATCATTTTCTTGAGGCGGATTGCAAACGAAGGTGCTCCTATAGTTTTTCTCTTTAGTGTCCGCCATTCTTTGACGCTGAAATATTTGATTTTCTCCTAAGGTCTACAAGGAAGGAATGGTTAGCAAGGTGTAAGAGGATTATCCGAACTAATAGTTGAGAACAAAGGTTGGAAATAAGTAACGTCAAGTAGGGAAGAGTACTACTTTAGTTGTGACGAATAGGAACACGTGTCCACTAATCGTCCAAATGATGAGGCAACTTCATGACTCACTAGGCATGTCGGGCAACTTAGCGAATTTATATGTCTCAAAATGTCTTGGTCCTAGCAACTTCTTTTCTAACTTCATCTGTCACCGTGTTGACTTATCAAAATCGAGGCGAAGAAACGTCCATGATGTGGCTTTCGCATAGCTTTATGGGGGTTGGCTTAATCGGTTGACAAAATCAAATATCACGCCAAGCTTTCATATGTTAGTTGAGCAATTTCTAACTGTTTGTCGGTATGTCGGATTAACATATCTTTCATTAGTCGGAATTTGCTACCATTTCTTTCTTGCTAGATCATTGTTTGTCCCTTACATACCTCTCGATAATCTGTTTCGAGATCAGGTCACGTAGAGACATGTTAGATCTTTAGTCGACTAAGCCTTCCTTTGTGTCCCTTTTTTTTTTGGAAATTTCTATTTTCCCGTGAGTCACTGGCTTAGTAAGTTTGACTCAGTGGAAACGTAAGGATTACCTTTGGTTGGCGTGACTTCTAATTCCTCATGAGCATAAATTTATCTTCTGTTAGAACCTTTTTCTGTAAATGGCTAATAATCGACATTCATATAGAATATCCGTAATTCTATATATTAAAGAAGGATATAGTTGTTTTTGTTGCCAAGTATAGGCAAGGGATGACGCGTAAGTTTAGAGAAGAGATGAAAAATTTATTAGAACTTTTATGGAAATTGATTACAAAGGCTTCATATAAAAAGACATTACACTAGGGACGAAAAAGAAACAATGTCGACTCGACCTTTCAAAGACAAAACGAAAGTCGAGAGGAGCGGACTAGCTCCCTCCTTTACAACGAGAAGATACAATTAAGACAAAGCCTAGGGACGGTTGGGGTAACTATACTTATCGAGGAAATGGTCGTCAAAGAGATTCTCATCAAGAATCCCGCTCTCATTCTCCAATACTAAGTTGGCTTGTTCAATCTGCCTGAGACGATACGCACTCCTTGCGCGAATTTCGCTTAGTCGGACTTCGACTTGAAACGATTCGTCTTGTTAGGCCATTTGTCTGTTTAGCCAACCTTCTTTGTGCTTCTCTAAGAGGTCGTAGTTCATGTAACGGGTTCATCTTGGACGGACGCCTTCAGGGTGAGAAACATCCACATTCTGGTAGGACCTTATTTCTTCCGACCCTACCCCCTTATGTTGGAGGAGATCGTCGTAATCTGGTTGACGAATCCTCGTTGGGTTTGGGTCGCTGATTGGAGATGGGTTTCTTGATTGATCTTTTGCTTGGGGATGGGATGACTCTCCCTGAGTCCAATTAGCCCATCCACCTACTTGATAGGTCATTGGAACCTGACTTGTGATTTGGTGATGCGGAGTCTCCGTCATGTGTCCCCATGGATGATATTCCGAGAATTCTTGCTTAGTGATTTCCTGACTTGATTGGTCATGAAGGGAGTTATTAACTTTTCCCCCAAGGTATGCTTCTTCATGGTTTTCCTCCTCGAGATTCACCTCGGGCGCATTTTCATGTATCTCCTCTTGTAGTGCTAGCTCGGGGTTGTCCTCGGGGTATCCATTTGGCAAAAACGGCCATTGATCGAAAGCCTCATCAATCTCTTGAGCGGCCTTTCTGGCTTCTTCCCCGATTCGGGTTTAGCTTCTAGTGAGAACCATTTCTGTAGGGGAGAAGAAGGCGTTTATATAGAATATCCTTTGATTCTATAAGGCGAAGACATGTTGAAGGAAGTTGAGGTTTTGAAAATTACTGCAACAAAGTTTTATTTAATACTTTTCATTATCTTGGTCCTATTAAAGGTCTTAAGATTTTTCTCTTAGAACATGTGACTTTATGAAGTAAGTTTTGGGATTACTAACAAGTTTCCTAGGGTGAAGGTGTAAGGTTCTAGTTATAAGTTTCCTAAAGGAACGCTTACATTCTTGATAAGTTGAAAAGTTCATACCACTTAAGTTTTTTCAAAAGATAGAAAGGATTTTGAGAAAAAGTTAGCTAGTTCTAGAACTAAGTATTTGCTATTTAAGGTTTCTAATATTTTCGGGAAATATTTTCTTAGCTAAGAATTTGAAATTGGAAAGGTACTATTCCTAGGTTTTCTTTAAAAGAGTACAGAAGAAAATCTTCTAAAATTGGAAGTCTTAAATAGCGGAAGTAAAAGTTAAGCTTTTTAAAAGTTCTCGGTTTTCGAAAATTCTTGGTTTTAAAACTTTTCGGTTTTAAAACAAAAACGTTTAGCACTAATACCACAATTGTAACACCCCTATTTTACAACATTGGGTGTTACCGCCAGTGACCTCAGACTTTACCGTCAAAAGTCACCCAAGGCTTTTAGAATGCTATAGAACAATTAAAATGCGGAATAAAACATAAAACATAATAAATAATGAGAAAAGGTGCTCCCGAGGGAGACTTGGTTCTTACAAAACATCTTACATTATTTTCAAACATAAAGTTGTTCGGAATTGAAATGCAAAACCTGCTTGTCCTTGAAACGTAATGAAACTAAAGCAAAATGATAGAAAGGTACATCTCGAAAATCCTTGTTCTTCCTTCGTCTTCACTTCACTTCACGCCTTGTTGGGATTCCTAGATTCTGACATAATTCGCGAGGGGCGATAGAATGACAGGCAAACATGCGGAAAAGAAGAATTAGTCTAAGAGACTAAGCAAGCGGGAATGGAACTTCCCGAGGGTATTTTGGAAATTTCAAGTATCATCGAAAGAGATATTAGGGTTGTGTTTACGATGGGGCTCTATGATAAAGCTTGTTTATGTGGAGCTTTGATGGTTCAAAGGAGAGAATATCTTAGACAAAGATAACTCGATAAGCGATAGAAGAACTACTAGATTGTAGACTTCTCTAGGATTTCAATAGAATGTTGGGAACATATATTAAGTCATACAAGTGAAAATCCCTCGCGCTTTTGAGCGGACCGAGAGCCGGAACGATCATTTGAGACCGGTCTGGTTTTGGTATCTTAAATGTGCATACGAACTTATCTTAAATAGTGACAAAAGATATTCAATCTTGTTGATGACTTTTAAAAGAGAGTGGTGGGACACGGATAAACCGAGCCACCCGAAGGAGAACTTCAATTCTCCTGCACTTAGCTAGAGTGCGCTCAATCCCTCCTTGCAATCGGAGCGGATGGAGATCATGATCCCGAAAGTCGTATGGACGTACGACTTAGTAAGATTATATAGAGGTGTCGACTAACTCGCACCCCCTTCTAGTTTATTCAACTCAAATCTCTGAACGAGATTGTAATCAATCAAGAGAACACACACACTAGCAAATATAATCCTAACAAGGAATATAATACTTACTATGCTAACAATGGTCGTTATTTCTAGCAATCGATATTTCCTAGGTTCATTTTTATTAAGCATACAAGAAGTTCCCAACATCGAGAAATATTAGATAGACGGATATAAAAGGGCACAAGGGGAAATTCCACTTGCCTAAGCTTTGGCGAGTTCTAACAATCGAGCTTTGACGGAACTATGTGATTCACGACTTCGAGCGAGAACCCCAACCTAAAGACATGGGATTTACGAACGGCTTAAAAATATGGATTCCTCTTAACTCGGATTTTCTCTTATAGTACTTTTATGAGAGAAGCGGAAATCTAAATTATTATGGTAATAATTCAGAAGATGATTTAAAATAATAATGTTCCTTCATTATTATTTTGGTTTTGTAATATCCTTTTTATTCCTCAAAAATACTTATTTAATTTATTAAAATAATTTCTTTTAATTTCACGTGCTAACCTCTCAATATAATTAAGCACTTGTAATTTCATAAAAATGTATGATAACATATTCTACTTAAAAAGGTATTTTTCTATTAAAATGTACAATTCTTATTAGGCTTTAAAGAATTTACTTTAATCTTTTGACATACTTATCTGAATTAAAATATTACTCCTAATTTCTCATTATTCCTTAGTCAACTTAGAATATTATTTCCCTCACCAAAAATACTTTATTAATAATATTCTCTTAATAGAATTTCATTTAATTATATAATTCACACTAAATAAAGCTAATAGGCTCATAATCTATTTCCTTGGAGTTTCCATACTTAGGGCTTTCTACTTCCTTTATAAGGTAACTTCCTAAATTTAACATATATTAACTTAATCTTATTTATTTTATTCCTATAGTTCTTTTCACGTCATATGGTTTATAAAATATCTATGATCATAGCTTATACTATATGATCATGGCTTATAAATATTCTACTTCATACTTATAGTACATTATTATAATATTTTAGGTTATAAAATAATATCTTTCCTATATATTACTTATTTCTTTTCATGCAAGCAATCCTTATAACTATATAATATCAATATCATAATTTTTCTTATACTTAATTTAGAACTTATGTCTTGTAAGAAATCTCTACACTTAGAGATGTATTAAACTAATATTTTTCTTAAATAACAACTTTAGTAATATGACTATTATTAATATTATCCTTTTTATAAAAGCAATATTTATTAACAAACTATAGTCCATGGTTACAACTTTTATAACAATATTTCGATACGAGTTCTCCTCAATTTATTTAAAATAATTATTATTATAATACGTCATAATTTTATCACTACTACCATATTTTATAAATAAAACTATATCTATGGAAATTCTCTACACCTAGAGACAAGGTAACATTAAATGATTTTATTTCTATTATTATAAATAATCTCATATATCTACAACCTCTTTATACTAGTGATAAGCAACATCATTATTTTTATGTAAACTTCATTCTTTTATAAAGGTGATACTTTTAATATTAAAACTCTATTTCATATGCTAGCAATTTTATAAAATAACTTTTTATAAGATTATCACATGTCTAGCATAATATTATAATCAAGATATGATTTAAGTAATCTAGTAGGATTATATTTACCCTAGTAACTAATATCTTTTCTTAATTTATTTAATTCCATACTTGTTCTTATTAAAATACTTTATTCATAATATCTTACTAATTTTATTCCAAAGCATATAATAGGATTAAAGACCTCCAATTCTATTCTTCCTTTTTAAAAGAATCTTATTTTAATAAATCTCCTTATCTTATATTATTTCTTTTATAATAAAGAGGAATGTGCCTAAGTTAATACTTTCCCAATATTTATCTAAATGTGCTTAAAATATTATTATTTTGAATATTAAGGCTCTAGTAACTCATATATGCTTATTAAAAGTATATTTCTCTTAGATGGGTATGTAAATTAATTTAATTATATAAATTTTTCCTTAATACCTACATGTAATATTCATTCAATTTAATTAAATAAATATTATATAAATGTAGAAATTATTTTATAAAAAGATATTAATTAACATTTGAGTCGGAAAATTATATCGAGCGAAAACGAGAGCGGAATGGACACGGGTTTCGAGGTGGACGGATTTTTGGGCCTCTCCTTCTCTTTTATCCTTAAAATAAAACTGATGGGCTAATATTGGACATTTGGGCCTATTTGAATTAGCCCAAAACCAGCCCAAACCCTTTTCTTTCTCCTTCTTCCTCCTTCTTCTACGTGAAAGGAACCAGAGAAGACACTGGACGGAACGACGACGGGCTGGTGGTTCAGGCGGGGCAAGGTGGCGGCCTTCCGGTGGCGCGCGCGTGGTGGTCGGCCCCCTGGCTGGTGGTCCGGTGGTGTCCGGCGGCCCAAGGAGTGGAGGAAGAGGTTTTGGGGATTTTTTTTCCAAAAAAATCAGATTTGGGGAAAATCCACTCTAGGGATTTTTTGGTTTGAAAATTGGATGAATTTGAAGAGGAAGATGAGAGAAATTGATGTGAATTTTGGTGAGGAAGTCAGCCCTTTATATAGGGAAACAAGTAGAGCTTTGTGATCCATGGTAATTGAATTGGACCAATGGAGCAAAGGATAATTGATGAGGATTGGAGAGAAGTGTGTTTGTTGGGTGATGACTATTGATGATGCAAGTATGGTGGTCTTGCAAGCAAGAATGGAGGAAACAATGGGTGGAAACAATTGGCTTGAATTTACGTCAAATCAATCAGACAATGGTTTTGGGCAATTGGGGAAGAAGAAGAAAAGAGAGGACTTATTATTAGAAGAGTGGTGAATTGGGTAGTCAAATTACAATAGCATAGCTGGTTGGAGTGTGTGTTTGGGATGAGAGGAGCGAGAGGTCTCGGGTTCGAGTCCCGGCTCTCAACTCCTTTTTATTAGTTTTGCTTTGAATTATTTTCAGCCTTGTAATATTCCAATATTAATAAAATTTCGGAATTTAATACCCCTCCACTTTATTTGGTTGATTTTTACACTTTAATAATCCTTTATCATATTTTTATAATTTATAATGAAAATTATAAAAATAACTAAATTCTCTTTTTAAGAAAAATTATTTAAATACTTATCCGACTTGCATAAAATTTAATGAAATTCTCAATTGTCATTGTAATAAACTTCTATAATCTCTTTATAATTCAATATGAAATTATCAAGATTAATAAGTTCTCTACTTTAGAGAAAAGAAAAAAAAATTATTGGGATAAATATTCATTTTTTTATTTTATTTGGAATTTAGCGGATATTACAATAGTACCCCCTTAAAATTAGTTTCGTTCCCGAAACTAGGAAAAGCTTAGGGCGGTACAAGGTTAACACGGGAACCTACTAACACTCACAATTGTGAGGAAACGAAAAAGGGTCTAGTACCTCCTTAAAGAACATTTCGTTCTTTAGTTAAGATGAATGTACAAGGAGAAGAATTATTGAACCTTTTTCTTAAGGAATCGTTACCTTAGTATTCCTTGGAAAGATTCCCACATTTAAACTTGTGTGGTTTAATGAATCCAATGAAAATGATTTTTATTCCTTGTAAAAATCCTAATTTAGACTTGTCAACGAAGTGGGCTGACGATCAAGCGGTTTATCCATTAGCTTGGTGTCATACCTACGAATCTTTTGGGTTGTCCTTCTTAGACATAAAAGTTGGACAATTTATAGGTCAAACATCCAACTGAAACGAGCTCTTTAAGTGTTTCTAGGAAGCGAGTACGAAAATGACTAATCCATCCTATACTTCTAGAATAGAGTCATGGCTGAAGAATTCTTTTAAGATGGATATACGATAACTGACGATATGGAAACGAAGTTTGAATATGCAAGGGTCATGCCTTGGAATAAGAATTTCGAGTCACGATTTCTAGAGAGTTACTACTGGAATAGGGGATGGTTATTTTACAAGAGGGAGTAACCATCGTTACGATGTCGTATCCGAATATATAATATACTATCGAGATGTGGTTCGAGCGTCCCTTTATTTTATATTTTACAATATTTATAAAAATGTAGTTTTTTGTAAGCAAGGTTAAACTCGAAGGACTACGTGGTTTCATTCCACCGATGTGATCAGTACCGGGGAGCGAATTCCAACATAATCGCCTAAAGTGTATATCTTCATAGGAATAAGACCTGAAATTCTACCTCAACCACGTGGCCAAGGTGGGAGGTAAAAGTCCATTCTTATTCGCCACTATGAATTTATATTGAAACTTTTGATTTTATAGATTATAATTTCGTTTTGGTATAAAGAGTAGCATTTTGAGGCGAACTTAGTAATACTATGAATATGTCATAAAGTTAAATCAGGGTTTAGCTCGAACTTTCTCCTCTATTAAGCTCACGATGGAACACGGTCTTTGGTTTGATAGGCGAGGATATAATATGATAACCATAATCATAATATAGATTTCAAGATGAGACACTCTTACGAGGATGAGCGTCACCGGAATGGTTCAACATTAGCATCCATTGTTGCAATACAAAAGTGTCTTAAGGGCAATACTAATATGATTACGAAGATTAAACGCGGATAGTAAGGAGGGTCCAACTATTTCTCTTGAACATCTGATGCAAAAGGTTTGTCACTGCGGTGCATCTCATAGAACTTATTGATCTTTGACGTTGGGGTGTAATCTACCTCTTTCCTTCATCCAGAGTTGTAGACTGCACAGAAGCAGTACCCGTAATTCCGCTGGAAAACTAAGGGTATTGGGACACTGTGTCGGAGCGAGTTGGTCCTGACTTATTTGCTGGTTGCCTACAGAATTGGCGGAGATGTCCGTATTTCCCGCAGTTGTAGCACTTCCTAGGATTCTTGGTACAGTTTCGGTTGAGGTGTCTCGGTTCTTTGCAATTGTGACAGACTATAGAGCCCTTCTTGGTTTCGAGCCTTGAAATGATTTAGACTTAGTTGGATCGGACCCAGTCTTGCTCTTCTTTGACCAGCCTGAACTTTGTGGAGAGCCTGGCCTCTTAAATTTGCCATTCTCCTTTTCATGGGGTTGTCCCCAATCTTCTACCCTTGGTGCGGGTTACTCGAGCAAGGATTTTGCCATGTGGGCCGCATCCACGTATTCTCCCAATGTCGTGCACTTGTGATAACTCATCAGATATTTTATTTCTGGGCTCAGTAATTCATGGAACCGTTGAACTCTCTCTGCCTTGGTGGGGGCTTTCTTTGTGGCATCTCCTACTTGGGGTTTAAGCTTTGTTGTCTCAGGTATGCTTGGCCCACCAAAATTTTGGTAATGAACCTTGAAAAACTTCTCTTTTTCCCAAGTTGTCCAGAAGTGATACAACATCTTCGCTTTGAACATTGCCCAATTCAAACTTGGTTGTTCCGACAAGTTTGAACTTTCCCACCATTCTCGTGCTCCTCCCCTTAGATGAAGGGAGGTAAGGTGCACCTTTTCCACTTCTTTGCACTCAAGCGTGCTTAGGAGGCATTCCATTTGTGAGAACCATCTTACTATCTCGTTGGTTTCTCCCGTACCATCATAAATGTCTGGCTTCAATGAGGAAAAATTTCTCAGGTTCTTGTCACACTCAGAGCAAATTATTGATGAGTAAATCTGAAGGATATTATCCTTTGCGTTGCTAGTTTGAATTCCTCCCGCTATCTTCTTCACGTCGGGCAATGTAGTTGGAAACATCTCATGACTGAATTGCTCCACGTACCCTCTTGCAGCTTCGATCCTTAAAGGACCACTTTCCACCGTCCTTGGTGGGTAAGAAACTTGTTGATGTGGGTCCTGTTGATTGTGACTAGAGCGCTTAGACCCTCCATCATTTTCTTGAGGCGGATTGCAAACGAAGGTGCTCCTATAGTTTTTCTCTTTAGTGTCCGCCATTCTTTGACGCTGAAATATTTGATTTTCTCCTAAGGTCTACAAGGAAGGAATGGTTAGCAAGGTGTAAGAGGATTATCCGAACTAATAGTTGAGAACAAAGGTTGGAAATAAGTAACGTCAAGTAGGGAAGAGTACTACTTTAGTTGTGACGAATAGGAACACGTGTCCACTAATCGTCCAAATGATGAGGCAACTTCATGACTCACTAGGCATGTCGGGCAACTTAGCGAATTTATATGTCTCAAAATGTCTTGGTCCTAGCAACTTCTTTTCTAACTTCATCTGTCACCGTGTTGACTTATCAAAATCGAGGCGAAGAAACGTCCATGATGTGGCTTTCGCATAGCTTTATGGGGGTTGGCTTAATCGGTTGACAAAATCAAATATCACGCCAAGCTTTCATATGTTAGTTGAGCAATTTCTAACTGTTTGTCGGTATGTCGGATTAACATATCTTTCATTAGTCGGAATTTGCTACCATTTCTTTCTTGCTAGATCATTGTTTGTCCCTTACATACCTCTCGATAATCTGTTTCGAGATCAGGTCACGTAGAGACATGTTAGATCTTTAGTCGACTAAGCCTTCCTTTGTGTCCCTTTTTTTTTTGGAAATTTCTATTTTCCCGTGAGTCACTGGCTTAGTAAGTTTGACTCAGTGGAAACGTAAGGATTACCTTTGGTTGGCGTGACTTCTAATTCCTCATGAGCATAAATTTATCTTCTGTTAGAACCTTTTTCTGTAAATGGCTAATAATCGACATTCATATAGAATATCCGTAATTCTATATATTAAAGAAGGATATAGTTGTTTTTGTTGCCAAGTATAGGCAAGGGATGACGCGTAAGTTTAGAGAAGAGATGAAAAATTTATTAGAACTTTTATGGAAATTGATTACAAAGGCTTCATATAAAAAGACATTACACTAGGGACGAAAAAGAAACAATGTCGACTCGACCTTTCAAAGACAAAACGAAAGTCGAGAGGAGCGGACTAGCTCCCTCCTTTACAACGAGAAGATACAATTAAGACAAAGCCTAGGGACGGTTGGGGTAACTATACTTATCGAGGAAATGGTCGTCAAAGAGATTCTCATCAAGAATCCCGCTCTCATTCTCCAATACTAAGTTGGCTTGTTCAATCTGCCTGAGACGATACGCACTCCTTGCGCGAATTTCGCTTAGTCGGACTTCGACTTGAAACGATTCGTCTTGTTAGGCCATTTGTCTGTTTAGCCAACCTTCTTTGTGCTTCTCTAAGAGGTCGTAGTTCATGTAACGGGTTCATCTTGGACGGACGCCTTCAGGGTGAGAAACATCCACATTCTGGTAGGACCTTATTTCTTCCGACCCTACCCCCTTATGTTGGAGGAGATCGTCGTAATCTGGTTGACGAATCCTCGTTGGGTTTGGGTCGCTGATTGGAGATGGGTTTCTTGATTGATCTTTTGCTTGGGGATGGGATGACTCTCCCTGAGTCCAATTAGCCCATCCACCTACTTGATAGGTCATTGGAACCTGACTTGTGATTTGGTGATGCGGAGTCTCCGTCATGTGTCCCCATGGATGATATTCCGAGAATTCTTGCTTAGTGATTTCCTGACTTGATTGGTCATGAAGGGAGTTATTAACTTTTCCCCCAAGGTATGCTTCTTCATGGTTTTCCTCCTCGAGATTCACCTCGGGCGCATTTTCATGTATCTCCTCTTGTAGTGCTAGCTCGGGGTTGTCCTCGGGGTATCCATTTGGCAAAAACGGCCATTGATCGAAAGCCTCATCAATCTCTTGAGCGGCCTTTCTGGCTTCTTCCCCGATTCGGGTTTAGCTTCTAGTGAGAACCATTTCTGTAGGGGAGAAGAAGGCGTTTATATAGAATATCCTTTGATTCTATAAGGCGAAGACATGTTGAAGGAAGTTGAGGTTTTGAAAATTACTGCAACAAAGTTTTATTTAATACTTTTCATTATCTTGGTCCTATTAAAGGTCTTAAGATTTTTCTCTTAGAACATGTGACTTTATGAAGTAAGTTTTGGGATTACTAACAAGTTTCCTAGGGTGAAGGTGTAAGGTTCTAGTTATAAGTTTCCTAAAGGAACGCTTACATTCTTGATAAGTTGAAAAGTTCATACCACTTAAGTTTTTTCAAAAGATAGAAAGGATTTTGAGAAAAAGTTAGCTAGTTCTAGAACTAAGTATTTGCTATTTAAGGTTTCTAATATTTTCGGGAAATATTTTCTTAGCTAAGAATTTGAAATTGGAAAGGTACTATTCCTAGGTTTTCTTTAAAAGAGTACAGAAGAAAATCTTCTAAAATTGGAAGTCTTAAATAGCGGAAGTAAAAGTTAAGCTTTTAAAAGTTCTCGGTTTTCGAAAATTCTTGGTTTAAAACTTTTCGGTTTTAAAACAAAAACGTTTAGCACTAATACCACAATTGTAACACCCCTATTTTACAACATTGGGTGTTACCGCCAGTGACCTCAGACTTTACCGTCAAAAGTCACCCAAGGCTTTTAGAATGCTATAGAACAATTAAAATGCGGAATAAAACATAAAACATAATAAATAATGAGAAAAGGTGCTCCCGAGGGGAGACTTGGTTCTTACAAACATCTTACATTATTTTCAAACATAAAGTTGTTCGAATTGAAATGCAAAACCTGCTTGTCCTTGAAACGTAATGAAACTAAAGCAAAATGATAGAAAGCGTACATCTCGAAAATCTTGTTCTTCCTTCGTCTTCACTTCACTTCACGCCTTGTTGGGATTCCTAGATTCTGACATAATTCGCGAGGGCGATAGAATGACAGGCAAACATGCGGAAAAGAAGAATTAGTCTAAGAGGACTAAGCAAGCCGGGAATGGAACTTCCCGAGGGTATTTTGGAAATTTCAAGTATCATCGAAAGAGATATTAGGGTTGTGTTTACGATGGGGCTCTATGATAAAGCTTGTTTATGTGGAGCTTTGATGGTTCAAAGGAGAGAATATCTTAGACAAAGATAACTCGATAAGCGATAGAAGAACTACTAGATTGTAGACTTCTCTAGGATTTCAATAGAATGTTGGGAACATATATTAAGTCATACAAGTGAAAACCCCTCGCGCTTTTGAGCGGACCGAGAGCCGGAACGATCATTTGAGACCGGTCTGGTTTTGGTATCTAAATGTGCATACGAACTTATCTTAAATAGTGACAAAAGATATTCAATCTTGTTGATGACTTTTAAAAGAGAGTGGTGGGACACGGATAAACCGAGGCGCACCCGAAGGAGAACTTCAATTCTCCTGCACTTAGCTAGAGTGCGCTCAATCCCTCCTTGCAATCGAGAGCGGATGGAGATCATGATCCCGAAAGTCGTATGGACGTACGACTTAGTAAGATTATATAGAGGTGTCGACTAACTCGCACCCCCTTCTAGTTTATTCAACTCAAATCTCTGAACGAGATTGTAATCAATCAAGAGAACACACACACTAGCAAATATAATCCTAACAAGGAATATAATACTTACTATGCTAACAATGGTCGTTATTTCTAGCAATCGATATTTCCTAGGTTCATTTTTATTAAGCATACAAGAAGTTCCCAACATCGAGAAATATTAGATAGACGGATATAAAAGGGGCACAAGGGGAAATTCCACTTGCCTAAGCTTTGGCGAGTTCTAACAATCGAGCTTTGACGGAACTATGTGATTCACGACTTCGAGCGAGAACCCCAACCTAAAGACATGGGATTTACGAACGGCTTAAAAATATGGATTCCTCTTAACTCGGATTTTCTCTTATAGTACTTTTATGAGAGAAGCGGAAATCTAAATTATTATGGTAATAATTCAGAAGATGATTTAAAATAATAATGTTCCTTCATTATTATTTTGGTTTTGTAATATCCTTTTTATTCCTCAAAAATACTTATTTAATTTATTAAAATAATTTCTTTTAATTTCACGTGCTAACCTCTCAATATAATTAAGCACTTGTAATTTCATAAAAATGTATGATAACATATTCTACTTAAAAAGGTATTTTTCTATTAAAATGTACAATTCTTATTAGGCTTTAAAGAATTTACTTTAATCTTTTGACATACTTATCTGAATTAAAATATTACTCCTAATTTCCCATTATTCCTTAGTCAACTTAGAATATTATTTCCCTCACCAAAAATACTTTATTAATAATATTCTCTTAATAGAATTTCATTTAATTATATAATTCACACTAAATAAAGCTAATAGGCTCATAATCTATTTCCTTGGAGTTTCCATACTTAGGGCTTTCTACTTCCTTTATAAGGTAACTTCCTAAATTTAACATATATTAACTTAATCTTATTTATTTTATTCCTATAGTTCTTTTCACGTCATATGGTTTATAAAATATCTATGATCATAGCTTATACTATATGATCATGGCTTATAAATATTCTACTTCATACTTATAGTACATTATTATAATATTTTAGGTTATAAAATAATATCTTTCCTATATATTACTTATTTCTTTTCATGCAAGCAATCCTTATAACTATATAATATCAATATCATAATTTTTCTTATACTTAATTTAGAACTTATGTCTTGTAAGAAATCTCTACACTTAGAGATGTATTAAACTAATATTTTTCTTAAATAACAACTTTAGTAATATGACTATTATTAATATTATCCTTTTTATAAAAGCAATATTTATTAACAAACTATAGTCCATGGTTACAACTTTTATAACAATATTTCTATACGAGTTCTCCTCAATTTATTTAAAATAATTATTATTATAATACGTCATAATTTTATCACTACTACCATATTTTATAAATAAAACTATATCTATGGAAATTCTCTACACCTAGAGACAAGGTAACATTAAATGATTTTATTTCTATTATTATAAATAATCTCATATATCTACAACCTCTTTATACTAGTGATAAGCAACATCATTATTTTTATGTAAACTTCATTCTTTTATAAAGGTGATACTTTTAATATTAAAACTCTATTTCATATGCTAGCAATTTTATAAAATAACTTCTTATAAGATTATCACATGTCTAGCATAATATTATAATCAAGATATGATTTAAGTAATCTAGTAGGATTATATTTACCCTAGTAACTAATATCTTTTCTTAATTTATTTAATTCCATACTTGTTCTTATTAAAATACTTTATTCATAATATCTTACTAATTTTATTCCAAAGCATATAATAGGATTAAAGACCTCCAATTCTATTCTTCCTTTTTAAAAGAATCTTATTTTAATAAATCTCCTTATCTTATATTATTTCTTTTATAATAAAGAGGAATGTGCCTAAGTTAATACTTTCCCAATTATTATTATGAATATTAAGGCTCTAGTAACTCATATATGCTTATTAAAAGTATATTTCTCTTAGATGGGTATGTAAATTAATTTGATTATATAAATTTCTCCTTAATACCTACATGTAATATTTATTCAATTTAATTAAATAAATATTATATAAATGTAGAAATTATTTTATAAAAAGATATTAATTAACATTTGAGTCGGAAAATTATATCGAGCGAAAACGAGAGCGGAATGGACACGGGTTTCGAGGTGGACGGATTTTTGGGCCTCTACTTCTCTTTTATCCTTAAAAGAAAACTGATGGGCTAATATTGGACATTTGGGCCTATTTGAATTAGTCCAAAACCATCCCAAACCCTTTTCTTTCTCCTTCTTCCTCCTTCTTCTACGTGAAAGGAACCAGAGAAGACACTGGACGGAACGAGGACGGGCTGGTGGTTCAGGCGGGGCAAGGTGACGGCCTTCCGGTGGCGCGCGCATGGTGGCCGGCCCCCTGGCTGGTGGTCCGGTGGTGTCCGGCGGCCCAAGGAGTGGAGGAAGAGGTTTTGGGGATTTTTTTTCCAAAAAATCAGATTTGGGGAAAATCCATTCTAGGGATTTTTTGGTTTGAAAATTGGATGAATTTGAAGAGGAAGATGAGAGAAATTGATGTGTAAATTTTGGTGAGGAAGTCAGCCCTTTATATAGGCAAACAAGTAGAGCTTAGTGATCCATGTCAATTGAATTGGACCAATGGAGCAAAGGATAATTGATGAGGATTGGAGAGAAGTGTGTTTGTTGGGTGATGACTATTGATGATGCAAGTATGGTGGTCTTGCAAGCAAGAATGGAGGAAACAATGGGTGAAAACAATTGGCTTGAATTTACGTCAAATCAATCAGACAATGGTTTTGGGCAATTGGGGAAGAAGAAGAAAAGAGAGGACTTATTATTAGAAGAGTGGTGAATTGGGTAGTCAAATTACAATAGCATAGCTGGTTGGAGTGTGTGTTTGGGATGAGAGGAGCGAGAGGTCTCGGGTTCGAGTCCCGGCTCTCAACTCCTTTTTATTAGTTTTGCTTTGAATTATTTTCAGCCTTGTAATATTCCAATATTAATAAAATTTCGGAATTTAATACCCCTCCATTTTATTTGGTTGATTTTTACACTTTAATAATCCTTTATCATATTTTTATAATTTATAATGAAAATTATACAAAAAACTAAATTCTCTGTTTAAGAAAAATTATTTAAATACTTATCCGACTTGCATAAAATTTAATGAAATTCTCAATTGTCATTGTAATAAACTTCTATAATCTCTTTATAATTCAATATGAAATTATAAAGATTAATAAGTTCTCTACTTTAGAGAAAAGAAAAAAAATTATTGGGATAAATATTCATTTTTTTATTTTATTTGGAATTTAGCGGATATTACAGTGTCCCAGCCTTGCCAGCGTCGCGACAGCCTTGTCATGATAGTCCCGGCACGGTCACAGACGACCTATCCATTTTAATTAGTTTTTAGCATTCTTTCCATTCTAGAACATTGCTATTACTAGTTTGATGCATTTAGAAACTTATTTATGGGCCTTGCGCTGAACATTTTTGGACCGCGCCGTTGGGCCTCTAGCTTGCACGCTATCCCTAGGCGCGCCGCCACCTTTTAGGGTTTTTACTAGGTTTTGCTTGTGCCGCCTCTCTATATAAGGGAGATTAGGCTTATGTTTTTAATCAGCACACATTTAGGGTTTAATATAGTTGAGGATTGCTCCTTATTTCTCCCTTTGTGCTTGCGCCGCCCCCTTCAAACATTCAAAGCTCTCGTGTTTCCCATTGTTTTCCATTGTTCGTGCCATTGTTCGACAAATCAAAGCCTTCCGCTACACTAAGTTGAGACCTAATACTCAAGCCACCGATCGATCCGAGGCATCCCATACGAGGGACGCATCAACTGGCATCAGAGCCAAGGTTTGAGTAAGTCTCGTTCAACCCTTTTCGTTCATTCTCACACGCATTCCGCCACTTGAAACCATAGAATCCATCCTCCACTTCGCATATCCGCCATCTAGGGTCCCAAAATGTTTTCTTTTGCTTCGTAATTGTTGAAAAAAAAACAAATCATATCAACCGTGACCTTACTCAATCTATCTATTGATTTTGGTGAAGTTGTTGCTTTGTCTTGCTAGTTGCATGAACTTAGGACTTCATTTGCCGATTTCTCTTGTGCATCTATTGATTGATTGCGTGTTGAATTGATTGTTCTTGCTTGAATCGATTCTAGAGGAGAAATCCTAGATTCGACTTGCCTTGTTTACAAAAAAAAAAAAAAAGTTATTGATCGACTATAATAGCCAAAATAAGGTAACATAGTCGACAATTCAAAAAAAAAATCGTGAAGATCACAAGCCAAAATAAGGCAAGATCCTTCACAAAGTCTTCACTTTCCGCATCTTTCATTCATACATACTCTTGCTATAGTGATTTTGGTTTCGAACTTGCCTTTGTCTTGCCTTGGTTGCATCGTAATTTTCGGATCCATTTCATTGATCGAGTTTTGAGTGACCTTAGCCTAGCCCATCCTTGTTCGTGTGGTTTGAACTCAAGGGTCGGCTTGACTTCAGCGAACTGTAACTCGTTGTTTTGTTGCTTGTGAACTTCTTACTGCTTCGATGACTGGTGTGACTATAGGTACAATTTCGGACTCGGGAGACGGTGGTAACAACAATCCACCCGAGGGCCACAATCCAAACCACAATCGAGACGCTTTGAACCCCGAAGCCGTGGCGAGGATCGAAGAACTCGAATGCCTCTTGGCAGCGAGCCAAACGCAGTCCAAGCACATGATGCCGCCGACGCATGGTCTCGCTTCGGAGATCCACGGCGTGTCGGGCGTGTCCGCAGATGAAATTGCTCGTGCCAACGCTAAGGGAAAGAAACATGTGCAACCTTCATCGCAATTCGGCACCATGCAACGCATGGAGTCGATTAAATAAAGTCGCCAACATGATAGGCACGATGGTGGTCCCTGGACCGCAGATCGCTATCAAATGGCGCGAGATTCCTGGGACACACAAGTGTACGATGTATATTCCGATGAGGAGTACAACTCCGAGGAGTATAGACGCCGACACACGAGTGGGGATCCAAAGAAGAAGAAAAAGAACAAGTCGCCGGCATATGTGTACGAAACCCCAAAGCGGAAGCACGGGGCCAAATATTACTATGTCAGCGCATATAGAGTTGAGGACGACCTCGGGCATCAAAGTGCTCGGAGTCTGTTCTCGGAGTTTGAAAATGATTATGATGAGTTTTCGGATTATTCTAATGAATCGTCCTTTGAGCATCCCAATGTGCAGGATCCGGAAGAACTTGACAACCGGCCTTCGGATTGGATCCCACCGCCTCGCCTTGCCAAGCATCGCACCGAATACGATCGAGTCTACGGATCGGGTCGCAAGCATGGCGTGCAGGGAAGGCGCGACAGGGATCGTGACGAACGGCGTCCTCGGAGGCCTTACGATGAAGATGATCCGGATGACGGGGATGACGATCCGCATCGAGGCTCGCCTCGGCAATGGCGCTACAGGCACGCTTACTCGCCTCGGCGCCCCAGCCCTCGGTGCGATCGCGATCACCGCGATGCACGGGATCCACGCCAACAACGTCGAGATGTGAAGGTAAAATTCGAAACCTTTTCCGGTTCTTATGATCCTGATGCGTTTCTCGAGTGGTTACAGGGCACGGAGCACACGCTCCGACATTTAGGTTATGAAGACGATGAGAAAGTGGAAGTTGTGATGCTTCACTTCGTTGGTGCCGCTAGGACTTGGTGGAACCGATTCGAGTCCGAAAGGATTCGACAAGGCAAACCCCTAATCCGCGAGTGGCATCAACTCGTCTATATCTTGAAGAAGAGATTTATTCCGGCAGATTACAAGGACAAGATGCACATCGAAATAATGCGCATCAAGCAAGGGACATTGACGCCGGAGGAGTACTTTGCCAAGCTCGAAGACATGTTCTTCAAAGCGGGGACGAGTGTGTCGCCCTCCGTAATGAAGACGAGGTTCATCTCGGGCTTGCGGCAATCCATTAAAGATCGATTGGAAATTCTTCCAATAAAAGACATCAACAACTTGGTTCACACGGCCATGCAAATCCATAAACAAGAGATGCGAACCAAGTCGGGTTGGTCCAATTCAAGGTACGCTCCTAACTCTAGTCAATCCGGTTTTTCTACTAATCGGTTTGCTCCTTCTTTGCCAAGTGCTTCGACAGGTTCCAAGGCCAAGACCGAAGCCACGCCTGCCAAGGCGCCAACCGCGCCGCGCACCGCCGAGCCAAGTACCGATCGCGCCCGCGACATGGCGTTCTACAAATGCGGGGGCCATGGCCACGTGCAACGGAACTGTCCAAATGCCAAGAAGGTGTTATTTACAACTCAAGGAGAGCCATATGACAGCCAGGATGAAGAAGAAGCTGAGACGCCAAAGTTCGATGCCGCTGAGCTGGAGTGCGATCCATCGAAAGCTCTCGGCGTGGCCAAGCTAGGTTTGGTGACTCGGCGCGCCTTGAGCGTCCGCGAAGCACCCAAAACGGATCAACGCAAGCAACTTTTTCACACCCGATGCTTGGTCAACAATGTTTCGTTGAGTGTCATTATTGATTCCGGAAGCTGCGCCAATTTCCTTTCCAAGAAGTTTGTTGATCACTTCAAATTGCCGACCACACCACACCCTCAGCCATTCAAACTCCAATGGATATCCAATGATGGCGGAGATTGGTTCGACAAGCAGGTAATCTTCAATTTTTCCATTGGTCAATATTCGGATTCAATACTTTGTGACGTAACGCCAATGGACGCCACACACCTCTTGTTGGGGCGCCCATGGCAATAAGATCGTCGCGTGCTTCACGACGGGTATTTGAACACTTACATGTTAAATTACCACGGGAAGCACGTGACCCTCTTACCTATGTCGCCTAGTGAAGCTCTACAGGATGAAGCCGAACGACAACGACAAAAAGCTAGCGACAGCGGCACCGGCGCGCCGAACACGACGCCAGCGGCGTCCGAGGGCAAACCTGCGGATTCTACAGGCGTTCCTGGTGCCATTCCTTCTAAAAACAGGTCCCACGATGATCAAGATGAAAAACGCCGACAGAAACTGGAGCTGGGCCGACAGTTTGCGTCGAGAGGACTCGGCAACGCGCCGAACGCCGCAGATTTCGACAAACGAGGCCTCAAACAGATTTCGGATGATTCCCTCGGCGTTCCGAGTTCCAAACCACTCAAAATTGAGTTTCCACCAGATCTGAACAAAAAACGCCCAGGGGATCCAAATTTGAGCAAGGGACCGCCGAACGCACCTCCTAGCGTCGCGCAACACGTCGTCGCTGCACGAAAACTTGGATTCCAGGAGCTACAGGATGAGTTTCACGACATTTCCAAGGGCGTTCTTCCTCAAAATCCAGGGGCTACAACATATCCAAAACTCGCCCCAGAAGCTGATCGGACAAGCACTGACGCCAAGCCACCCTTGCTAGGCACATGCCAGGATCGTCTTCTCTTAGCCATGCATCGGGACATCGAAAAGTCAATTCAGGGGAGTCTTTCTTGTTTCATTCTTGTTCCCCTTCTTTCAATTAAAAAATCTGAGGATTCTTCACTCCCTTCTTCTATTTTGTCTATTTTGAAAGAGTTCGAAGATATCATGCCGGATGAGCTTCTGAAGGGCTTGCCGCCGATCCGAGGGATCGAGCACAAGATCGACCTCGTGCCAGGCGCTTCTCTTCCGAATCGAGCCGCCTATAGAACTTCACCGAAGGAAACCGAGGAGCTTCAACGCCAAGTTCAAGACTTGTTGGACAAGGGATTCGTCCGCGAGTCTTTGAGCCCTTGCGCGGTGTCGGTCATCCTCGTGCCAAAGAAAGATGGTTCGTGGCGTATGTGCGTCGACTGCCGAGCCATAAATCAAATCACGGTGAAGTACAGTCATCCAATTTTGAGGCTCGATGATATGCTAGATGAGCTCCACGGCGCCGCCTTGTTTTCCAAGAGCGATCTCCGGAGCGGATACCACTAAATTTGGATGCATGAAGGCGACGAGTGGAAGACCGCATTTAAAACCAAGCATGGTTTGTACGAATGGCTTGTCATGCCTTTTGGCTTGACAAACGCCCCTAGTACTTTTATGCGGTTGATGAATTTCGTTTTTCGTAAATTTCTAGGACGTTTTGTTCTTGTCTATTTTGACGACATCTTGGTTTTTTCTAAGGACTTAGACTCTCACGCGAGGCACCTTAGGTTGGTGTTAGAATGCCTTCGCGAACATTCATTGTTTGTAAATTTGGACAGGTGTTCGTTTTGCACGGACACGACGAATTTTCTTGGGTTCGTCGTGTCCAAGGATGGGCTAAAAGTGGATGACGACAAGATCCGCGCCATCCGAGAGTGGCCCACCCCTACGACCCCGACGATGGTTCGATCCTTCTTAGGACTCGCATGGTTCTATAGGCGATTCGTCAAGGACTTTAGTTCCATCGCCGGGCCACTCCACAACCTTACCAAGAAGGAAACCACAATCAAGTGGATGCCGATCCATGAGGCCGCCTTTCAGGCCTTAAAAGATGCCTTATGTTGCGTGCCGGTCTTGCAATTGCCAGACTTTACTAGGCGCTTTGAGATCGAGTGCGACGCCTCCGACTATGGCGTAGGCGGCGTACTCCTTCAAGAGAGACGCCCCATTGCATACTTTAGTGAGAAATTAACGGGGGCAACTCTAAATTACCCGACGTATGACAAAGAGTTGTACGCACTAATTCAGGTCCTAAAGACATGGCAGCACTATTTGTGGCCAAGTGAGTTCGTTAAGGAAACTTTTCCGTATATAATCGCCCACAAGAAAGGGAAGGAGAATATCGTGGCAGACGCCCTGTCACGCAGGTATGTCCACTTAACACAACTTCAGGCCAATTTGCTAGGGTTCTCCTTGATTAAGGAGTTGTATTTGCATGATTCGTATTTTAAACCGATCATGGAGAACCTTGAGCAAAGTCGAATCCATGAGTCCTTCTTTTTGGACAATGGATATCTCTAACGAGTCGGGAAGCTTTGCATTCCGGCCTCATATGTGAGGCATCAATTGCTCAAAGAAGCTCATGATGGCCGCGGCCACTTTGGCATAGCCAAAACTCTGACAGCACTTCGTGAGCACTTCTTTTGGCCCCACATGGCTTCGGATGTTCACAAGTATTGTCGGGGTTGTGTGCCATGCCAAACTGCTAAATCGAGGTATCAACCTCATTGCCTTTACACCCCCTTTCCAATTCCGGAATTCCCGTGGGAAGATCTCTCCATGGATTTTATCACGGGCCTTCCTATGACAAGGCATGGCAAAGATTCGATCTTCGTAATCGTGGACCGCTTCTCCAAGATGGCTCACTTCGTGCCATGCAAAGGGAACAACAATGCGACAGAAATCGCAAATTTGTTCTTTGAGCATGTCGTGAAATTACATGGCGTGCCTCGCACTATTGTTAGTGATCGAGACACGAAATTTTGTAGCCATTTCTGGAGGACGCTTTGGGGGAAGCTAGGTACACAATTACTATTTTCTACTTCTTATCATCCCCAAACCGATGGTCAGACTGAGGTGACCAATCGGACACTAGGCACCCTTCTTCAGACGGTGCTAAAAAATAACCCACGCCGGTGGGAGGATCTAATCCCTTTTGTTGAGTTTGCTTACAACAGGTCCAAACACTCGGCAACCAAGATGACGCCGTTCGAGATTGTCTACGGCCTCAACCCCCACTCTCCAATGGATCTTACCCCTCGGCCCTTGAAGAGCGGCGACCACATCGACACCTCGAACCGCGCCGACGCCATCCACAAGTTGCACGAGCGGACACGGGATCAATTGGAATGTCGTAGCACAACAAGGGTCGGAAGCGCATGGTTTTCAGCCCCGGGGATCTCGTATGGCTCCATCTTCACAAGGACAGGTTTCCGGATTCACGGAAGACTAAGCTTCACCAACGCGGCGATGGACCTTTTCAAGTCTTGGAGCGTATCGGAGATAACGCCTACAAGCTCGACCTCGACGGCAAGTATTCGGTGCACTCCACTTTTAATGTTGTCGAGCTCTCCCCCTACGTTGCACCCGCTTATGAGGAAACGGGGACGTTTCCCAACCAAGTGGGGGAGGGTGATGCGACCCCCGTCATGGATGCTAGCCAAGAGGACGACGCATTCACACTTCGCTCGGATGGCCCCATCACTCGTGCCAGGACTCGAGCAATCCAAGCCGCAACACGATCTCTCGTGGCGCGCCTCTCCACAGGCCACGACGCGCCACTCGCCGCACCGACGCACACAGCCTTGTGCGTCCTCGGCGTCGAGGAACCTCAACTCGGGCCAACGGGGACAACCTCCAACCCCTTGCCACCGTCGGACCCGAGGCTTGCACCGTGCCATGGATCGCCATTTGAGGTTCACGAGACCCTCGCGCCAACGCCGTCGCCAACGTTCTCGCCAGCGTCCGCGCCAGCGCCCTGCGTCGCGCCATGACCTCGCCAACGCCGTGTCCCACCCTTGCCAACGTCGCGACAGCCTTGTCATGACACTCCCGGCACGGTCATGGACGACCTATCCATTTTAAGTACTTTTTAGCATTCTTTCCATTCTAGAACATTGCTATTACTAGTTTGATGCATTTAGAAACTTATTTATGGGCCTTGCGCCGAACACTTTTGGACTGCGCCGTTGGGCCTCTAGCTTGCACGCTAGCCCTAGGCGCGCCGCCACCTTTTAGGGTTTTTACTAGGTTTTGCTTGTGCCGCCTCTCTATATAAGGGAGATTAGGCTTATGTTTTTAATCAGCGCACATTTAGGGTTTAATATAGTTGAGGATTGCTCCTTATTTCTCCCTTTGTGCTTGCGCCGCCCCCTTCAAACATTCAAAGCTCTCATGTTTCCCATTGTTTTCCATTGTTCGTGCCCTTGTTCGACAAATCAAAGCCTTCCGCTACGCTAAGTTGAGACCTAATACTCAAGCCACCGATCGATCCGAGGCATCCCATACGAGGGACGCATCAGTTCCCCTTGGAAGACCAACTTTTTTCGTTGATGTCAGATACACCACCATGTAACTGCCAACTCAGTAAAGTCTTTTCCACCTATTTGTTGGTATATTTCTGTAATTATAGTATTTGGCATTTTCCTATTGGTGTTTCAATTCCTTAACATTTGCTCAATTTTCGGGTTCATTTGTTTAGTTATGGACAATGTGTGTGGGCCTCTTATAAATAGGTGTTCTATATCTTCATAAGTACAATTGCACATAATACAACCGCCTTAAAGTAGGCACGTGTTTTTCTCTTAATCTCTCATTCGTCGGTAGTCCATTGGCACTCAATCTCCAAAGGAAGTTTTTAACTTTTGGAAAGGTACACAACTTCCATATCCAGTTTGTAGTACTTGGGCTTTGAAGGTGTGTTTGGGTTATCAGTTCTATCGCCGACGAGGTTGAGAACCATCCATTCTTACTAGGAGCCCAATATAGTCTGTCTTGGATGTTATTGTCTGGAATGACTATTAATCTTATAGTGTAGACCATATTAGAGGGGAGGACTTTCATCAGCTCTTGTGTGTTCCATTTCCTCTCATTTGTAATGAATTATGAGACTTTAATGCTTTCTTGCAGATTTATAGGGGTTAATGCATACTCTAATAGTGGCTTTTGCATAACCCAATTGTCTTTTCAGAAGTCAATTATTTCGCCATTGCCCACTTGCCAGATTAGTCCTTTTCCAAATTCCTTTCTTAAATTGATTAGCCTTTTTCATTGCCAAGATGTATTTGACTTAAGTTTATATGAGAAAAAATTCTCATTTCGTAGATACTTTTCTTGCACCACACGGACCCATATATTATTTGGTTCGGCGAGGAGTTTCCATAGGAGTTTCATTTGTAATGCCTAGTTCATGTGTTCTGTTTTCCTAATTCCTAGCCCCCCATAAGACTTTGGTCTACAGATTTTATCCCATGCAATTAAGGGTTTATAAGTATGATCCTTATTCCAAAAGAAACTTCTATTAATTTTATCCATGTAATCATGTATTTTTCTTGGGAGCATAAAACTTTGCATTACATAATTCGGTTTAGTGGATAAGTTTGCTCGAATCAGTGTTGCTCTTCCTTCTTGTGATAAGCTATTTGCTTTCCATTTCGTAAGTTGTTGTTGTGCTTTACCAACAGTATCCATAAATGTGTCCTTGTTAACTGTGCCATTAATAATAGGACAACCCAAATATTTTTCCAAATTCGTCATTGACACTATTCCCAATGTTTGTTGCTTTTGTTGGTTATTTATGTTCTTAGAAACTTGAAAGGCAGATTTGTGATAATTCACTTTTTGTCCAGAAATATTGCAATATTCATCAATAATCCTCTTAACTTTAGTGCATGAACCTTGCGTTGCTTTTGCAAATATGATGATGTCGTTGGCAAATGCCAAGAATGGGATCCTAGTTCCGCCTCGAGCAATAGGAAAGCCAATGGAGTTGCGATCAACATTAAAATAATTTTGAAGTTGTCGAGCTAGTATTTCCGTTCCAAGGACAAAAAGAAAGGGAGAGAGAGGACTCCCCTGCCTCAATCCTCTATTGGGGAAAAAAGGTTCAGTGGGTCCATTGTTAACCAGAACTGAAAAGGAGACCGTGCACACACGTTCCCGAATCCACTCAATGAATCTGTTACTGAATCCGAATTTTCTTAGCGCCACAAAAAGAAAATTTCAATCGATTCGGTCGTAGGCTTTCTCCATGTCTAATTTAATTGCCACCCACCCATCCTTCGCTTTACTTAATCGAAAAGAGTGGAATATCTCATGGGCAATGAGTACGTTATCTTGGATGGCCCGATTACTTACAAATGCTCCTTGTAATGGATGTATAATTTTGCTTATTATGTTTTTTAATCGATCCGTTAATATCTTAGATATAATCTTATATATTGTAGAGTATAAGCTAATCGGTCTATAATGGTTGGTGAAAATTGAATTTTTTATTTTTGAAATGAATAAGATAAAGGTATGATTAATTTGTTTAAGAATTTTTCCCGGCAAGAAGAAGCTCTTAACAACTTTAATTATCGATGGTCCCACAATATACCAGTATTTTTTTTAGAATTTTTTGTTGAATACTCCATGTTTTATTTGGAAAAATAAAGTATGAGACTTTTAAATTGTAATCTATATTATCAAAATATTCTATTAAATTTGAGTTTCCTATCCAAATATCAGACAAAAAAATATATATTTTAAACCATTTCTACTAGCCATTTAACACCGTTGTTACCAACGCATTTTTTTGATGGAGTTACCAACGGTTTTTGATCAAACATGTTGGTTACAATTATTACAACTATAGTTCAATCACATATCCCACCATGATAATATTTTCACCATAGTCACAAATCCGACATGACATACCTTTCATTTTCCTCTCCTTAAAACCCCTATTGAAAAACCCCATCCAAACAGGCTGTTTAAATTCGGAACAAAAAAAAGGCTGTTTAAATTTAAAGTATAGATGAACTGTGCACACCCTTCAAAATTTTAGGATATTTAAATTAATTTTTCATAAAAAAAGTTAAAAGATCGAACAATCTGAAGTCAAAGCAAAGTGAAGTTACATGAGCTCAAGAAAAGAAGCCATAACACAATGGTAAAACTAAAACAGTATGCAACATAGCAGTAAAGAAAACCACATGAAGTAAAGGCTCACATGTCTATTCTCGTCCTTGTACAAGATTTTATATAGATTAAGAGATATCTTGACAGGCCTATGAGCTTCATCAAAAGAAATCTTTAAGGGTGGGGAGCTTGATCTCTCCCTTGCTATGGAGGGGAATGGTGAAGTTACCAATGATTGGGAGGTCAATGATTAGACCTACGTCAAGCTCGTAGTCGATGTCCCAGTCTCTAAAGACGTCCTTAACCAGGTTCACTAGTATGCTGTGCGGCACCATCAGTGGCACTTCAAGTTTGGTGGTTGCATCACCGACTATGGAGCCAGGGTCGGCCATGTTCCCGGATATTATCAATCTTCATCACGAGATACAAAAATATGGGATTAGTATAATGCCCTAACTAAACATGAATGACCAAAATGGTACTAGCTACTAATTGGTTAACTCTGTAGTAGAGATGGGTTCTTTTGATGTGCATCACAATTTTTTGTGATCTGACCATTTCATTCCTGGTATGGTCAAAAGCATTTTTCAATTCTGATTACCAAGATGCTTCTGAATAAACTTTCCTCCATTCCAAAAGGAATGCTAGTACATACAATACTTGAAAACAAGAACGTGCTATCATGTAACTAACTGAAACATAAAGCAATTGATTGAAGGCTGGGCCTTACGATTGGTTCCATGAAACAAATATTGACAAATATCAGACACAGAAAATTGATCTAACCATGACCTGAAGCGTTGCAGCAGCTATGGACAATCTAAGCATTTCTACAAGGAGTTTTGATCTATTTAAGATGGAAATTTTCAATTCATGTTTGTTTCCGAACAGCCAAATGAAATCCAGCCCTATTCATATGAAAATCATCTCAGACCAATCAATTTCCATTCAAAAAGTTGAAATCATCAAAACCTTCCATTAAACCAACACACTGAAAATCCAATTCCAATTTTAAACAAATTAGCAAATATCCCATCATCAAATTCACCGTCAGTCTTATTCAAAACACAATCACCGAGCTTATCACACAATAACTAAACGATCCGAACTCCCAAATCTTGCGGGAAAAAACCGAGATCCAAATCCATCTCAGTACAAGCACAGATCCATCAACAAGCAGAAAGCAGAGGCAAGTGCAATTACACAGACGTATCACTAATTTAAAAAAGAAGAGGCGAATTAGGGATTGAAGAATCTGGAAAATGGAGAGAAAGAGGGATCGGATTACCGGCCGTCGCTCTTGAGAGTGTAGTTGACCTCGCAGATGGGGATGGAGTGGCTGTAGGGGTTCTTGACGTCAATCATGGCGTGGTAGGTGACGCCGTCACGAGCGACGCTCTTGATGTCGACATCAGACATGCTCGCCTCCGGCTTGGGGAGATCGGCGATCTTCTCCGCCACGAAGTTCTTGGCCTTGTCCATGAAGCTCGACATCTTTTCACGATCGTCGGTGATGTTAGAGAGAGAATGCAGAGGACGAAAAAGACGAATAAAAGGGTGGGGCCGTGGGGGATGGTGAGATACGAATTACGCGGCCGCTTGTTATATAAAGGAAGGAAGACGAGACGTGGGGTGCGCGTATGATGGGTGCTTTGCGTGGAAATTCGGCGTTTTATTTTTTTAACAAATTGGTTTCTGTATCTGGGCGGTGGAACGTGGCGGAGACACGTGCTTACTGGGGTGGCTTCCGTATTGCCAGATCGCAATTGCAAAATTTGGGGGAAATTTCGGTATTTAAGTGTACTCTTGGTCATCTATAGAGTTGTTTGCATGGCTTAACTACTAATCTTCTATGTTTAACAAAAATTAGTGTTATTTCCGTACCTTGTATGGGTATATTTTAAAATTATTTTATTTCTAACTTATTATTAAATATTTATTCGGAATAAATTTTTCCGATTGAATCTTAATTATTTTCTATAGTAATAAAAATTATAAAATTTTAATTTGTTTAAAAGAAAGAGTGGAGGGTAGTTTTTGAGATAGTGGGGAAGTGGTGAAGGTAAAAGTAAATTAAAAATGAGAAATCAAAAATCAAAAATATTTCAAATTTATCATGTGGCTCAAATTTTTACAAAGACTTGGTTTTTGTTTTATATTTGTACTAGGGTAGATCAGGATTGAAAAGTTTATGTGCAGAAGATGAGATAGAGCAAGAATCGACAGCAAAATCAATACTAAAAATAATGATTTTTACCCCATGGCTTTTGTCATGCTTCTGTGCTGAAGATGAGTAAGGCATTTTTAATTCATAAGAAAATAGTTCCACTAAAAAAAATTCATAAGAAAATAGTAAAATATGGGTCCCAACTTTGCGATAGGAATCTCGCTCCGTACAGCGAAAATACTAGCATTTTCCAAAAAAAATCATAAGAAAATAGTAAAATATGGGTCCCAGCTTTGCAATAGGAATTATCGATCCGTACAACGAGAATACTAGCATTTTCCTTAATATAATTATTGCTCTCTATGTCCTCTCTCTCCGCCGTCCTCCATCGTTCTCGTGCCGAGTGAACTTCCGATGCAAGGTCTTCCCCCGGATAAACCTCCTGATCATTCTGGCTCTTAGAGGGATAATAAAGTTGCTGGTGATAGTAAACAAGTCCACACTCCTCTAGCTAAGGATGGACTTTGGAAGAGTGGAAAAATTAGGGTTGATTACCCGGAAGGGACACAATCTGCTCCGCATGTGTTAATTAATAAAGAGGTTATGCAATCTCTGTATGCTTCATGGAAGTTTACTGTGGTCCTCAAGGTGCTCGGAAACCGGTTCCACATGCTTTGCTTGACACAAAACTCAAATCGATGTGGCAGCCAAAAGGGAGGATGACGTTGGTGGATGTGCCCAATGAATATTTTTTGGCAAGGCATGACCTGGAAGGATTTCATGCATATTCTTACAGAGGGTCTTTGGATGGTCTTTGGGAACTATATTGCGGTCAAACGCTGGGATCCCTTGTTTAACCCAAACTCTAATGCTATTAATACAACTTTTACGCAGGGTCGATTAACGGGATTGTCCCTGATGCTTTATGTCTTATTTGGAGTTTTTGCCGCCCTTGGGAACCCGATTAAGGTTGATACTAATACAATCACAGGGGCGAGAGGAAGATTTGCTAGGGTTTGCATAGAAATTGATCTTACTCAATCATTGAAAGGGACAATGTATGTCAATGGGATCGTGTCCAGTTAGAATATGAAGGGTTGCATGTTATTTGCTTGCAGTGTGGTAAATATGGCCATTCCAAGGAATCATGCCCTAGTCTTGTTGAACGTGTAGTGGCAAAGACTAATCCGGTAGCGAACCAAGTGTCGAGTTCCAAGGAAGATGTGTAGGGTTTACCACAAGTAGCGGACGCCGATCATCTCGGACCTTGGATGAAGGTATCGAGGAAACCACGGGCTTAGAAAGGAAAGGATTTTGTGAAAATCGGTATCTTACCCAAACAAAATACATTTTCTCATTGAGACGATTACGGAATCGTCAGTTGACGTAAATAACAGTATCCCGGATGATGATTTTGTTATTCGATATGATCCCGGATTGACTTCTAATCGCCAAAATAGGTGGAAATCTTCGGGACCAAAAAGATCTCATCCAAATAATAAAGGTGACAGTGTGGCCAAGGGGGGTCCTTGTATGGGGCCTATTGGAGTGACTATCGGGGACACTAATAGGAGTAGCAGTGATGAGGTATTTTCGGTGGTCGTTATACCTATCAAAGAATCCTAACTTAACTAACTCAGTAGAGCGGTAAGTAAGAGTCGATCCCATAGAGACTCTTGTATTTGTGTTATTACTTGTATGCCAAGTAACCAAATAAGGGGGTTTTAATGATTGAAATTCTAATCTAATATGCAAAGTTGAAAACTATCTAAGAACTAACTATGAATGCAAAGTTTGGTTGTAAATATATGAGAGAAATATGTTCAACTAGTTAAATCCATCATAAATATGCTTATTGATCATCGATTCTCCTGATTCTCAATTCCCTTGAATAATCTATTGTCGATTATACTCCTACTAAGGATTATGACTCAAACTTCATAAATAGTTGAAAGAACTAACAGTCTAAACAACCCTAATCATTTAACAACCTAAAACAACGTCTAGATTCAATTAAACGACAGCTTTACGAGTCAAGTTATCAATAAAAACAAACACTTAGAGCAAACAGACATCTAAGTTATTTGTGGATTTATTCCCTTCTACAATTGAATAGCCCGAACGGGTCCAAACAATTATAGTTGCTACTTTATTTAATCAACCCCGAACGGGCATTAATCAGATTAGTTGTAAATTAACCTAGAAATTCTATTAGGTGATCAGTCTAACAAAACTCTAGAATAATTCTGATTCAATTAAGCACAGGGAATAAAACCTATTCAAGTTGATGAGAATCAATCAAACCTCACAATATTATGCAATCTATGATTTCAATAACTAGTTAAACACAATAAATTTAGCAATGCATAATTGAATTAAAAGCAAACTTATAAAGGTTCAAAGGTTCTTCCTTTAGAGAAAACCCTAGCCTCCAAAAGTTATGATCAAAAGTTTTCTAAAATAAAACTAACATAAAGTATTTATATGTCTCTAAAAATATCCCTCAAACATTATATCTTAAACACACATCTCGGCCAAAATACAAGCCCATAAGTCAAAATATCAAAGCCCAAAACCAAGACTCGGCCCAAATCCATGTCCACTGAAAGCTCCAGATTGCGCGGCTTCTCCCAGATTGCGCGGCCGCGCAATTGCTTCCCCGCGCAATTGCCTGTCAATTGGGATTGCTCGGGGTAATTGCGCAACTTCTCCCCGAGCATTTGATTCTTGGCTTGGCTTGTCTCTTCAATCCTCAACCATCATCCTAGCATTCCTTAGCTCTCTTGGCTCGTCCACCACCGCCATAGTCAATCTGTGCTCGCCCCGCTATTGCTCATGAACCTAAAATCCTGTAAAACCAAGGAAACCAGCGCATAATACCTGACAACACAAAAACCTAAAAACTACTTAAAAACTTACCTAAACCTAACTAGAACATATATAAAACATGCATCTAAACTAATCATATATGCAAGCTATCAAATTCCCACATGCTTAACCCTTGCTTGTCCTCAAGCAAGACATAAATCCAAATCACACCATAGAAATGCAATCTTACATCCATCTCAAGTCAAACAAGCATTTCACATATAATTAATTACTCAACCAAGACTTCTCAACATGCATTGTGGTAAGCAAAAAGTAAAGACCATTCATTCATTCTAGACCTCACCAAGGAAATTGTGTTTGCACTCAACTCTCAAGTGTATAAAGGACGTGTTTCACTCAAAAATCACCCTTGAAAACTAGACTATCATATGCTTGCATCAGAGTTCTAAATCTCCACCGCTGGGGATCAAATACATAACAAAAATCATGAGGTCTTTTTCCGGCTTGTAATGGGGCCAAGGTAAAGAGAAATTTGGAAGGGATAATATTTGGCTTGTGGTGCTAAATCCAGGATACAGAACTAATCCTAAACCCAAATTTTACAGTTCTTCTTCTTACTTCTCCCAAACTTTTCTTTCTCAACTCCATACATTTACATTCAAACACTTTGCTTCTTTTTTTTTCTTTTTTTTCTTTCTTTGCCTCTTCTTTAACTTTGTTTTTCATACTAATGAAGACTACTAACAATTAAGCTCAATTTTTTTTGCTTCATACTTTTCATCTTCATTTTTTTTCACTTTGCTCACACAAGAGTTTTATTTCCTCTTTTCCACCTTTTTCTCCAACTCCCCCATACTTACATCAAACTCAGACAGAACACAATCACAACCTAAAGTCCTAAATCCCGGATTATGGGTCAAGCTTATTCGGCAATGGAAAATTTTGTGAAGCTAATAACAATAGGCTTCAAGCTTAAATAAATGGGGTGTCAAAAACATGGATCTTGTAGGGTAGGAAGAGGAATAATAGGCTTATAAAGAAACATTGCCTCAATCATTTTAATGTCATGCATTCAATCATATAAGCAGTCTTGACAAAGGGTCATAACGCAAGTTCTAGAGCTAGATAATCATGGTGATGCACTCAAGAATGTGGAGAACAAATAATCATGGAAGGCCAAAAATAGTGAACCTCACAAGGCTAATATTTTCTTTTGTCTAGAAATTCAGAATGAATCAAATACTCAAGCTAAATGCATGCTCCATCCTATAATCAAGTCATTTAATCAATGATCGTGCTTATATCATATCCACTTCAGTATATCATGCAAATCATGGGTTAGAATTTATACTCAACTTAGAGAAACAAGAGGAATCCAACAATGGGGAAATAAGAACCTAAATGCAATATTTTTTTTGTATTTTTCAAAAAAAAATCTTGTTTTTTTTTATTTTTCAAGAATTTTAATCAATGCATGCAAAAATTTTAAAAATGACCTAAACTAATGCAAACTATATGCAATGCAAACAAGTAATTCCCTTCCCCCATGCTTAAAACATACTTTGTCCCCAAAGTATAGTAAAAAGTAAAGGAAAGAGAAAAACTCATAGAACCTAGTTGTTTGGCGGGTAAAAAGGCGGAAAATCTTGTGGTGGTGGTGGCTGGTACTCTGGATGAAACTCTGGCTGCGGTGGCTGGTAAGGTGGAATCTCTTGTTGTGGTGGTGGCTGGTATGGCGAAAACTAAGGATACGGCGGATCTGGAAACGCATACTGAGGGTAAGACTGATGAGGAGGATAGCCCGCTGAACTCCATCCATCCAATCTAGTGTTGAGCAGTCTGAACTGCTCATCCTGGCGGGCCTAAAAAGCAGCAAGCTGCTGATCCTGATGAGTCTGATACGATGTAAACCTCTAATCCACATAACCTCTCATGTTCTGAAAGCTTTGATCGATGTGAGACGTCATACTGTTGTAATGTTGTGTGTTCTGCAGCTGCATCTGTCTCATCATCTCCATCATCTGACTGTACTGTGTATCAGAATACTGGTGATCACCTCCAGCAGGTAAAGACGGATCAAACTGTCGCTGCTAGTTATCCTCCTCAGACTCATCATCCTCATTAGTGTATACATATTCAGCAAATTCTTCCTCTTCTTCTTCTTCTTCAGCCATGGTGAAATCCTCATCCATCTCCTCCTCTTCAGATTCCTCAATGACAACTGGGGCCTTATTTTTACCCCTAACTGGTCCCCTGACATTAGTCACACTTAAATCACCATCCCGGCCTTCAATGAACCAGTTAGTCGGGCTGTCTCCAATCTTTACTCGGCTCCCATCAGGAAGCTTCATTACTCGCCCAGAATCCCCAATCGCCCAGAAATAGGAGTTCTTGTGAATGTAAAGGTCTCCCATCTTCTTCAGCATAGTAAAGTCAATAGGCACAAGCGGAATGTCAACTTGTAACCTACTCAAATCGACTCCAAAGTGCTTGGCTAGGAAAGTCACAATTCCACCAATACAAATGGCTCTACCACCTTTGTTCCCGACATGAGCCATGTGGTTCATAAGCATAGCACCCATATTCATCTTCTTCTTTTTCAGACAAGCTGCCAGCACAGCTACATCTTTCTTGGGGCAGTTATTTCCACCATCACCTCGCCCATTCAGGGTGCTAGCAGTAAATCTCTGGAAAACCTTAATAGCGGGGTGAGTAATGGGAGAGGCTTTTTCTTTAGAAGGCTCATATTTAGCCTTCCCTGTAATGGCTCTCCAAAAATGCTGATCAACCCATGTAGCACATGTCTCAGTAAACACCATATCTTTATTAGAAGGGAAATTGAAGAAACCAAACACTCGATTGACTTCTTTCAAGGTCAGCTTCCTCCTTACGCCTCCTAGCCAGAACTTAATATCTCCTTCTCCTCTGAAATCAATGGACAAGGTACTCAGAAACTCCAGTGTTAACCCCTTGAAGGTGGGTTCACACGGCTTCAAGAACTCGCCCATATGCAAATAGGCCCCAACCTCATTCAACAAATGAGCTATCCCAATCTCATTCATCAGGTTCCAGTCTATGAACCTAGTTGCTTTCCATTCCCTATCCTTCAAAAGCTCAAACCGGATCACATGATTGTTCTTTGCCAAAGTGATCCCAAAAGTCTCTTGGGTGTTTTCTCCCACCACGGCAGGGGGAGCAAAAGCAGCTCGGGATGATGAAGCTCTGTCTGTTCTACCTCTCTTGTTACCCATTATTACAGAATCTCAATTTATCCTTCACAAACACCACAAACAACCCAAACAAACGCAATTCCGTTGTCCCAGCAAGGACAACCACAACAATATTTCAAATAATCGCTCAAACACTCTTTTCCCCCACTACCTAGAACAATTTAATCAAAATTTAATTAAAATTTAATCAAATTGTAGGTAATTTTTGGACCTGTGCAAAAAGCTCAAATAAAACACGAATCTAGGCTATAATCATGCAATAAACGAACTTTTGTGAAGAACTTAAGCCTAAATCCGAGCCTAAAGGGTCAAATTCGGGTTTTATTATGCTAAACCTAGATCTAGATTTAATCTTCTAAAACCGAAATTTAAAGGGAGATTTGAGAAATCTTACTTGAATCCCGCTTGAATATGAGTTCCTTGCTTGAATTTGATTGAAAATCCGAATTGAATGGGCTTGAATGAAGCTTTCAGAGGCTGAGCTTTGATGGAGATTTAGAGAGAATGGGGAAGGAGGCGTGCGAAGTGAGAGGGGGAAGAAGGGGGAATCGGGTTTAATTAGAAAGTGGTTCCCGAAAAAGTGCCGATTGCGCGGGATCACGCATAATTGCGCGGCCGCGCAATTCCGAAGCCGCACAATATGCTCCCAGTTGAGATTGCGCAGCTTGGTGCCTGGAATTGCGCGGCCACGCTTTTAACAGCCCAAGCCGCACAATTCTTATTGAGACAACATTGCTCGGGTTGGCCCAGATTCCTTTGGCCACGCAATTTTTGTCCTCCTTCCAGGTCCTTCTGTACTGCAAGGCTTGCCCGATCTCTCTGTAATTTTGAGGATTATTTCTACCTAAACTAACTAATAAAAACAAAAATTGTAAAATTGAAAACAAAAATCAAAACAAATCTATCCTAAAACATGGGTTGCCTCCCAAGAAGCTTGTTTATAGTCTTTAGCTTGACGAAAAAAGGATATCAAGGCTCTTGTTCCGGCTCTTGTAGAGCTGTTTCTTCTATGATGGTGCTGTTGAATCCTTCAAAGTATGGCTTTAGTCTTTGACCATTAACTTTAGACAGGGCCTGAGTGGTACTGTCATAAATGTCCACATCACCATGTGGATAAACACGAGCAACCACATAAGGACCCATCCATCGAGATCTCAACTTCCCAGGGAATAGCTTCAGGCGGGAATGAAATAAGAGGAGTTTGTCTCCCACTTTGAAAATCTTCCTCCAAACATGCTTGTCATGCTAGGCTTTTGTCTTTTCCTTATAGATTGATGCATTATCATAAGACTCAAGCCTAATCTCCTCCAATTCTTGGAGTTGAAGTTTCCTGAATTCGCCCACCTCATTGAACTGCATGTTGCATTTTTTTATCGCCCAATATGCCTTGTGTTGAATTTCCACCGGTAGATCACATGCTTTGCCAAACACTAAACGAAATGGTGACATTCCAATTGGTGTTTTATAAGCAGTCTTGTACGCCCATAGTGCATCATCCAACCTAACACTCTAGTCCTTTCTGTTGGGTGCCACAGTTTTCTCTAAAATAGATTTGATTTCTCTGTTGGACACCTCTGCTTGGCCATTTGTCTGAGGATGGTATCCTGTAGAGACCCTGTGTGTGACATGACATTTTTTCAACAATGCACTCACCATCTTGTTATTGAAATGAGATCCCTTGTCGCTAACTAAAGCTCTAGGGACTCCAAATCTAGTAAAAATGTTGGTCTTCAAGAAATCTGTCACCACTTTAGAATCGCCAGTCTTGGTGGCCTTCGCTTCTACCCATTTGGAAACGTAGTCCACCGCAAGTAAGATATAATAATTCCCAAAAGAGTTGGGAAATGGACCCATAAAATCAATGCCCCACACATCAAAATTTCAAAAAATATCATAGGAGATTGAGGCATCTCATTCTTTTGGGACACATTCCCAACCCTTTGACATCGATCACAAGATTTACAAAAACCATGAGCATCCCTAAAAATGCTTGGCCAGTAAAATCCTGCATCCAATACCTTCCTAGCTGTTTTGTTAGAACTAAAATGGCCCCCACATGCATAAATATGGCAGAAGGTTAAGATGGAAGTTACCTCATTATCCGGGATACATCGTCGGATTACCTGATCAGCGCAGTGTTTCCACAAATATGGATCATCCCAGATGTAGTATCTTGCTTCACTTCTCAACTTGTCCTTCTGAGCTTTTGTGAATGTTGGTGGAAATTCACCCATAACAATGAAATTAACCAAGTGTGCATACCAAGGTTTTACAACCTTAATAGCAAACAAGGTGTCATTTGGAAATTCCTCCTGAATGGGTGAACTCGCTGGCCTCTTCTGTTCTTCCATCACCAGATGACTCAAATGATCAGCAACCACATTCTCGGCCCCCTTTTATCTTTGATCTCAATGTTGAACTCACTCAACAATAAGATCCACCTAATTAACCTGGGCTTGGCCTCTTTTTTCGTCAGCAGATAGTAGAGTTCTACATGATCTGTATAAGCATTCACTCTTGATCCCAACAAGTAAGAGCGAAATTTCTCCAATGCAAACACAACTGCTAGGAGCTCCTTCTCTGTGGTGTAGTAGTTCCTTTGAGCCTCATTTAATGTCATAGAGGCGTAGTGAATCACATGAGACGCTTTGCCCTTCTTTTGTCCCAAACAGCCCCCACTGCATAGTCTCTAGCATCACACATGATCTCAAAGGGGAGAGACCAATCTGGGGCTTGAATAATGGGGGCTGTGGTGAGGCGGAGTTTTAGCTCATCAAACGCTGTCTTGCATGCATCACCAAACTCAAATTCGGCTTCTTTCTTCAACAACTCACATAAGGGGGAGGCAATTTTGGAGAAGTCTCTGATAAACCTGCGGTAAAACCCTGAATGGCCTAAAAAAGAACGCACTTCACACACATTAGTATGATAAGGCAAAGATTGAATTACTTCAACTTTAGCCTTATCGACCTCAATACCCCTAGAAGACACTACATGACCTAATAATATACCTTGTTCTACCATAAACTGACATTTTTCAGAGTTGAAAACAAGATTATTATCTTCACATCTTTTAAGCACTAGTGTCAAATGAGTTAAGCATGAATCAAAATCATCCCCATGGACGGTAAAATCGTCCATAAATACCTCAATAAATTTCTCTATGTACTCAGAAAAGATACTAACCATACACCGTTGGAATGTAGTTGGGGCATTACACAGTCCAAAAGGCATCCTTCGGTATGTAAAGGTGCCAAAAGGACAAGTGAATGTTGTCTTCTCCTGATCCTCTGGTGCAATGGCTACCTAGAAATATCCAGAATATCCATCCAAGAAACAATAGAATGAACGACCAGCAAGTCATTCCAGCATTTGGTCAATGAAAGGTAATGGGAAATGGTCCTTCCGGGTTACCGCATTCAGCTTGCGATAATCAATGCACACTCGCCACCCGGACTGAACTCTGGTGGGAATGAGATCACCCTTGTGATTCTCAACCACTGTGATACCACCCTTTTTAGGGACAACCTGAGTTGGGCTGACCCATTTGCTATCAGAAATAGGAAAGATCATACCTGCCTGAAGGAGCTTCAGCACCTCCTTCTTCACCACCTCCATCATCGGGGGATTCAGCCTTTTTTGGGGCTGTCTAGACGGTGTAGCTTCATCTTCTAATAGAATCCGATGCATACATGTTGAAGGACTAATCCCTTTAATGTCTGCAATGGTCCATCCTATGGCCGTCTTGTGCTCCCTTAGAACTGCCACTAATCTTCCTTCTTGCTCATTGCTGAGCTTGTTGGATATAATTACTGGCAAAGTGTCCCCTTCACCTAAGAAAGCATACTTGAGATGGTCTGGAAGTTGCTTCAATTCTACCACCGGTGCCTGCACAATAGATGGCAAAAGCTTCTCGCTTGGCAAGGTTAGTGGTATGGGCTTTGAGCCCGGTGGCATAAGCGGACGCTCAAAGTGAGCATTCAACTCTGCCACCACTTCCTGCAGGTCAGTCTTTAAATTCAAATTTGAAGTCTTATTCATAATAGCATTTTCCAAGGTGGATCTCAAAGCTTCAGATTCATGCATATTGAAAAATTCTTGAGCAAGTGGCTCTAGCACATCAACTAAGCACAGTGAGGAATCTTCGGGAGGGTATTTCATTTCATCATAAATTTTATACTCTACCCTTTCCCCGTCGAATTCCATAGTCAGAGAACCACTATAAACATCAATCTTGGTCTTAGCTGTTTTCAGAAAAGGTCTACCTAGCAAAATAGGTGCAGCATGCTTATCATGGTCCATATCTAAGACATAGAAATCAGCAGGAAATATTAGATTATCAACCATTACAAGCACATCTTCAACTATTCCTCTAGGGTAAGCATTTGACCTATCAGCTAACTGTATCACAACACCAGTTTCTTGTAGAGGACCCAATTCAAGCATTTTGTACACAGAGTAAGGTAAAACATTAACTGAAGCACCTAGATCAAGAATGGCTTTATCAATGTTTGTATCACCAATAATGCAGGGAATAGTGAACATGCCAAGGTCACCATATTTCTGAGGCATACGCCTTTGAAACACAGCTGACACATGCTCACTTACAGAGATTTTCTGTTTCCCTTTTAGCTTTTGAGTTCTTTTTATGGTGTACAATTCTTTTAAAAACTTAGCATATCTAGGAATGCTTTTAATCAGTTTAAGTAAAGGAATGTTTACCTCACACTTGCTGAATGTCTCGAACAATTCCTTGTCGTTCTCCAGCTTTCGGTTCTCTTTTAGTGCCTTTGGGAAGGGTGGAACAGGTGCATAAGACTTCAAAGGGGTTTCAGACAAATCAACAACGACGTCTGAATTGCTCGGCTTCGCTCCACAATGCTCGGTCGCGCTTTCAGTGGCCAAGCCGCGCAATCCTGACTGAGACCACATTGCGCAGCTTGGCAATTGCGCGGCCGCGCTTTGTGGCATCTCGTCCCCGTGCAATCTTGACTAAGATGTTTGCGCGGGATCGAAATTGCTCGGCCGCGCATTTAGCAGGCAGGCCGAGCAATTCGTCCCCGAATGAATTGCTTGGAATTTCCTCTGTCAGCTTGAGTTTTTCCTCAATTTCGCCCTTAGATTCTTCTGTCACTCCCCTTCTGATTGGTACGTGCCCGTCCCTGGCCTCTACTTGAAGCTCTCGCCCACTCCTCAGAGTAATAGCATTGACATTCTGTTTCGGATTGAGCTCGGTCTGAGATGGCAACTTACTTGAATCTCTAGCTTCCAGTTTGCCTACAGCATTGGCAATTTGACTGACTTGAGTCTCTAGATTGTGGATGCTAGACTTGGTCTCTTATTGAAATTGGCTCATTGAGCCTTGCATTGTAGTCACAGTTTGTGCAAGAGTCCGAATCATATCTTCAGTAGACATAGCATTCTGATTGGCTCCCTGAGGACAGGGTTGGAAAGGTGGTCTGTATTGAGCTTGGCGACCTTGATTGTTGAATTGCTGATTGCTTGAATTGCCATACCTCAGATTAGGATGATCCCTTCAGCCTGGATTGTAGGTGTTGGAGAAGGGGTCATACCTCGGCCTAGGTGGTCCATATCCGCCCACTGCATTCACCTCAGCGTTTTGATCTTGAAGTGTAGGGCAAGCATCAGTGGGATGCATGTTATCAAAACAAATCTCACAGAATTTCAACTGTTGTCTACCACCTTGTTGCAAAAGCTGCTTCATCATCGTTTTCAACTCAATGACTTTATCTTGGATTCTTGAATTAGTCACCACAGAATTTGTAGCTCTTGAGCCAGTCTCTCTTCTGAACTGTCTTGTTCCCTCAGACAGTTGTGTGAATAGTTCAAACGCAAGAACAGGAGTTTTGTTGAGAATATTACCTTGGCAAGCTGCATTAACCATCCTTCTCTCATCATCCAAGAGGCCATTAAACAAGTATAAAATCAGATCTTGATCAGTATAGCAATGGAACGGACAGCTGGCTATCAGCCTCTTGAATCTCTCAATATGCATACAAGGTCTCATTAGCTTCTTGCTTAATGTTGCTAATCATCTTCTTCAGTTCATTGAGCCTTGTAGCAGGGAAGTACTTCTCTAGAAAAGCTTCTTTCATCTTAACCCATGTATCAATACTTCCCGGAACCAAGTAATAAAACCAGTCTTTAGCCTGATCCTTGAGAGAGAAAGGAAAGGCTCTCAGCGCAATCTGGTCATGAGTCACATCAGCGAGCTTCATGCTTGAGCACACAACATGAAATTCAGAAAGATGTTTGTTGGGATCTTCACCACTAAGCCCATGGAATGAAGGCAAAAAATGAATCAACCCAGATTTCGGCTCGAACTTGACTCCCTCACCAAGAGCAGGGAATTGCACCGCCATCGGTTGTTGCTCCAGATTTGGTGCACTTAACTGTCTCAGTGTTTGATCACCCATCTCAGCAGATTCAGCAGATTCAGAATCAGAGTCAGATTCTTCAAGAAAGAACGGTAAGGCCTGAAAGTGATTTCGGATTTCCTTTCTTAGCTTGAAGAGAGTCGTGTCAATATCTGGATCAAATAGCAGAGGAGATGAGTTAGTAGCACGGGTATGAACCATATAACAGGTTCACACCCAAAATAGCACAAAAGTAATAGACACAAATAGCGACGAGTCCCCGGCAACGGCGCCAAATTGGTTGAGGTATTTTCGGTGGTCGTTATACCTATCAAAGAATCCTAACTTAACTAACTAAGTAGAGCGGTAAGTAAGGGTCGATCCCACAGAGACTCTTGTATTTGTGTTATTACTTGTATGCCAAGTAACCAAATAAGGGGGTTTTAATGATTGAAATTCTAATCTAATATGCAAAGTTGAAAACTATCTAAGAACTAACTATGAATGCAAAGTTTGGTTGTAAATATATGAGAGAAATTTGTTCAACTAGTTAAATCCATCATAGATATGCTTATTGATCATCGATTCTCCTGATTCTCAATTCCCTTGAATAATCTATTGTGGATTATACTCCTACTAGGGATTATGACCCAAACTTCATAAATAGTTGAAAGAACTAACAGTCTAAACAACCCTAATCATTTAACAACCTAAAACAACGTCTAGATTCAATTAAATGACAGCTTTACGAGTCAAGTTATCAATAAAAACAAACACTTAGAGCAAACAGACATCTAAGTTATTTGTGGATTTATTCCCTTCTACAATTGAATAGCCCGAACGGGTCCAAACAATTATAGTTGCTACTTTATTTAATCAACCTCGAACGGGCATTAATCAGATTAGTTGTAAATTAACCTAGAAATTCTATTAGGTGATCAGTCTAACAAAACTCTAGAATAATTCTGATTCAATTAAGCACAGGGAATAAAACCTATTCAAGTTGATGAGAATCAATCAAACCTCACAATATAATGCAATCTATGATTTCAATAACTAGTTAAACACAATAAATTTAGCAATGCTTAATTGAATTAAAAGCAAACTTACAAAGGTTCAAAGGTTCTTCCTTGAGAGAAAACCCTAGCCTCCAAAAGTTATGATCAAAAGTTTTCTAAAATAAAACTAACATAAAGTATTTATATGTCTCTAAAAATATCCCTCAAACATTATATCCTAAACACACATCTAAGCCAAAATACAAGCCCATAAGTCAAAATATCAAAGCCCAAAACCAAGACTCGGCCCAAATCCATGTCCGCTGAAAGCTCCAGATTGCGCGGCTTCTCCCAGATTGCGCGGTCGCGCAATTGCTTCCCCGCGCAATTGCCCGTCAGTTGGGATTGCTCGGGGTAATTGCGCGGCTTCTCCCCGAGCACCTGATTCTTGGCTTGGCTTGTCTCTTCAATCCTCAACCATCATCCTAGCATTCCTTAGCTCTCTTGGCTCGTCCACTATCGCCATAGTCAATCTGTACTCGCCCCGTTGTTGCTCCTGAACCTAAAATCCTGTAAAACCAAGCAAACCAGTGCATAATACCCGACAACACAAAAACCTAAAAACTACATAAAAACTAACCTAAACCTAACTAGAACATATATAAAACATGCATCTAAACTACTCCTATATGCAAGCTATCAAGCAGCAACTCTATTAGTAATCCTCGGGTTCCAACGCATGGTTCTACGGTGGAGAAAGGCCCGAATACTACTGGTAATAAGACTAATCCTAGTGAGTCTGTTCAAGCAATAACTACTAATGCTTTGACTAAAGGGAAGAACATTCATAATGGCCAAGAAACAGATAACATGGTAGTGGAAGTGGAAAATAGAGTTCCTCCTATGACCCGACTTGGACCGGGTTCAATAGTCTTTCATGATAAAAATATGAAAAGACAATCAGATTTTGATATGCAACTGATGATGAACAATGATCCAGAGGATTCAATACTGTCGGACCACCATAATGGTGGTCTTTTCGCATGAGTTTTTTGTTCATTTTGACCTTTCTTCCCTCACAAGTTTCTGAAGATTAGTCTTTTTTTGGTATTGTTGTCGTGTTGGGAAGCTGAGTTTTAAGCATTCAATATACTATTTTATCTCGCCATTTTCATGTGGATGTGTTGGGTATTTTTGAACCAAAAATTTCGCGAGAACGTACATGTTGATGAAGTTTGTGGGAAACTACATTTTGAGAATTGTGTTTGGGTGGAAGCTTTTAGGTGTGCGGGGGTGTATGGCTGTAGTGGCATGACACTATGAAACTCTCTATCATCGCAACATAAAACCACTTTATTCGTGCTAGGGTCTCTTTGATTGAGAGCGAGTTGTAACATGTTCTTCGTATATAGGTCGCCTACTTCGATTCGCGGGACAATTTTTTGGTCATCTTTGGAGGCAGTGTTGAGAGGGTAGCTTGACAACAAATTAATTTATATCAAGACCCCGCATGGAGAAAGTCAGTATCAAGTTTTGTAACTTATTACGCAAGTAATCAAACAAAGCAAGGGGTTTTAACAAGAAAGAGAGAGATTCTAAGGTAAAGGTGTCACCACAACAACAATTATGCATGCCAAACGCTATGAAACATAAAGATCATGCTTTTATCACATAAAGGTGTCAACTTTCGTTAACTAAAGCAAGTAAATCAATCAACTTTCGCTAAATCAATCAGCTTACAATCTAATCTCTTCTACTTCAACTAGGATAGATTTGCTTTTGCTTCAAAAACCCTAATTTGACTATTCTGATTCAAGGTTTCTGCTTTCGCTTCAACTATGAATGAGAAATTCCCTTAAAACTTTCGTTTCAAGGATTAAGAACAAGAGAATAGATTCATGCAATAAAAACAATCAAGACATGATCATAAACAAGCATGCACAACCATTGTTGGGTTTAACCCCAACCTTAGAGAGAGAGAACTACTCACTAATCATGATTGAAAACAACTAAATAAAATAAAATAGAAAGATTACAACCGAATCCACAACGATAGTTCTTCTCCACAAACACCCCCTCTCACGCCTCTCTCCTCCTCCTCCTCTAACTTGAATGATTGATTGATAAGAAAACTAAAGAGGGGACAAGTGTATTTATAGAGAAACTATTCTATCTTAAATTTATCTTTAAGGAAATAAATCTATCTTAAATCTAACTCTAAGGATATAATATCTTCTAATAAAATATATCCCTTCTATCTATCTAATAACATAAAAGAAAATAGGATAAAATCCCATTAATAGCACCGACTCGGACACGCTGCTCCTCGCGGTACCTCGTTAACGACCTTGACAGCCTCGTTAACGACCCTGTTCAGCACTTCGAACAGCTTTGAGTAAAACTTGCGTAGAAGATTCGTTACAACTCCGTTTGACTCGATTCTTTTTCCTATGTTCTTGTAACGAATTTCTATGTCTCTTTCCATGCTCAAACTTGATCTTCAATAGCTTTTCTTGAGCGCTTAATCTTCATCTTCTCTTCATTCTTGAGTGCTATCTTCATCGGCTTTGCTCCTTTCTTCAAAAATTGCTCCAAATAGCTTCAAAAACCTACAAAACACCACCAAAGCTTATGTAGACTCCATATCTTAAGAAAATACGAAAACCTACACAAACGACTCAAAATAAAACACAAAACTAAAAAAAAAAGACTCAAAAGACACAAACACACAACCTAAAAACATGACTAAAAAGGCGGACATAAAAATACCCCATACTTGGACTTTCTTGTCCTCAAGCAATAAACAAGACATGAACCAAAACCATCAACACATATATCAAGTCAATGCCTTTATCAAAAAGCAACATCAAACCACAAGTAGAAATAGATAGACAAGTGAATCTAACATCATCACACATATATAAGCAACCTCAAGCAAAAGCAACCAAAAATCCAACCTCACAAGGGTAATGTGTCTCACTCAACTCTCAAGTGTTTGGGCTTAGAATAACAACTCTCAACTCAATCCAATATGCAAAAATCAACATAGTCATTGTTACTTATATCACCAAACTCTCCACCCAAGATTTGTCAAAACAAGCAAAAATCATCATGAAAACTTAGGGGGCTCAATGAAAAACTTCATAGAAGCTTCAATTCGGCCGGGTTGTAATGGGGCTTGGTAAAAACAATAAGGCGTGGAAATATTTTGGTCATGTGGTGCTAATAATATCCGGGAATCAAAGACTCCTAAAAACTCACACATAAATAAAACACTCTTTAAAATATATACCAAACTCTCTCTTCTTTATGCACTTTTTCTTTCACTCACCCATTTATCCCAACTTAATCTTGCTTACAAACACAAGGAAATTTGGCTCATGCACATTTTCACTTTTACTCAACTTTTTCTTTCTTTTTCTTCCTCCTTTTCCGACTTTCATTTTTTTTTGCGGGAGGTCGGTACCGAACTTGTTTAGTCGGTAACGATGTCATTGCTCATTTTTTTTTCTTTTTCTTTACTTCCACTTCTTTTGTAAGTGCATTCAGGGAACCAAACTCCTTTTACATAACAAACTGCAAGATTTTTCACTTTACCCAACCCATATTACCCCACACTTTAACCAATACAAATCACTCAACAAAACCATCACAATAACCAATACTAAGTCCTAATCCCCGGATAGGGTCAAGCTTATCTCGGCTAGGGAATAATTTTGTGGAGCTAAAAATAAAAGGCTTCAGGCTCAAATTGGTTGTCAAAAAGAGGATAATGTAAAGGGTGGATAGGGATTAATAGGGCTTATGAAAAGTAAGTTCTCCATCATATGACTTCACATGCAATGAACTAATATCTCATATAGGTCTCAAGAAATAGATAACCATATCAATGACAAAAGATAATATGCATAAGGAGAGTAAATCACACAAGAAAAGAAGAGGGATTTTTTTATGCTCTCCCTATAAGGCCAAAAATATCTCACAAGGTAGCAATTTTTGTTGGATTTCAGTCACTTTTACCTAAGATCATATGTGCTCAATTTCATCACATGCTAAGTATCCACATAAAAACAATTTTCAACATGATTCAGGCAAAGCTCTCCAAACATGCTATGGAATTACATGATCAAGCAAGTTAAAGCATATCATATGACATCTAAGTGGAATATTATCAATCCTACAAACACAAAAAAAAAACTGACAAAAAAAAAATTGAGTTACCTTTTCCCATACCCCATACTTAAACCAAACAGTGTCCTCACTGTTTAAAAACATAAAAATAAAGGGAATAAGGAAAAGGAAACTCACAAAGTAAAACTGAAGCTACTTGAAACCATTAATCACTTGAGGAGTTTTAATTTCTTTCGGTTTTCGGTAAGGGTCGGTACCGAGCTTGTTGCTTCGGTAACGAGCTTGCGTGCTTGTCCACCGATTGTTCTTGATTTTCTTCTTCTTAGCACTTCTTCTTTTTTTTGTACCCGAGTCACTTTAGAGAAAAACTTCTATCCTACTAAACTAATCTAACCTAAAAAACAAGTCAAAAGAAAGCTAGCAAAAATATCTAAGAAAACAAGAACTAAAAAGCGGGTTGCCTCCCGTAAGCGATATTTTTAACGTCGTTAGCCCGATGAACTTATCTTGGCTTACCTAGGGCGGTTGCCATCCAGTATCGAAGGGATCATAAGAAACCACATACTTAGCCTGAAAAACATCATAGCTTCTTTCCAAAATATTCGGCCCTCTATCATCAATAAGTATGCTTGGTAATCCTACAACAGGGTTAGTAAAGTCCGAAAACCAAGGAGGTTTCAACTCCTTCATATGACTAACAGTAGGATCTAACATAGAACAAGGATAGAAAAAGGGATCATGACCAGAATTGATTGGATAAGAACAAGAAAACTCACCAGGGCCATTCGGGAAGTGGCTCGTTACCGTGGTGGTGTGGGTCGTTAACAACCCTGCTGGATTTGGAAGTGGCTCGATATCGTGCTTGGATCCACCTCCCACCTTGTTTTCCTTCAAAAATGGGTCGTTACCGACCCCCCATGGGTCGGTAGGCTCCTCTATAGGTGTGTCTCCGTCGAATTTGCTCTTTTCCGTACTCAGAGAGGGGTCAGTAACGAGCTTGACCGGGGTATTATCTTCGTTGCCGTGCTCAGTGTCTTTAGGCTTGGCTCGATCTGGCAACTCCTTGCCACTTTTGAGGTGTATGGCTGCAATTTGTCCTCTAGGGTTCTCTTCGGGTCGGCCCGAAATTTTCCCTTGAGGTCTTGAAATCCGGGCAGCTAGGTTACAAAGTTGTGAGTCAACGCTCTTTTTCTAGATCTCGAACTCTTCCCACCGTTTCATTTGATAATTGAGGTTAGCTTGGACTCCATTGATTTCATTGTTTACTCCATTGATCCCTTCATAGAGTCCATTCACCCATGATGACGTCTCTTGATAGTCCGAGGGTCTGTAAGGTGGAACTCTCTGTTCTTGCTGAGGAAGTTGGCTCCCTTGGCCGTAGGCATAATTGCACCAGGTGGGCTGATTGTAATTCCTCCGTGCATAGAAAGTATCACCTTGGTTCCTATATGGACCCCACATGTAGTTAGCCTCTTCATATGCCTCAGCAGCTATGGTTTCCCTTTCTCTCTGGATCTCCTCTATCTCTAAACTGAGTTCAGCAATCTGCTTAGCTAGTTCTTCATGTGTAGCCATGGCTTTGTTTGCTCAATGACCTTCAGCTGGCATACACTATAAGCAAAAATAAAAAACGAAATCAAAAAGCAAAAACGGGGTCTCAGACAGGGTCGGTAAAAAACCTGGGGGGTCGTTAACGAGCCTGGAGTGATCCCGTAAAAACCGAAACTAAAAAGAAAGAAACAACTACCTGTCGACAGGGTCGTTACCGAGCCTGGGTAGGGTCGGTAACGACTCGACAGTGGCCTAGAAACTAAACAAACAAACAAACACAGAAACTGGGTTGCCCAATAGGGTCGGTACCGACCTTGGGGGGTCGTTACCGACTCGGCGGAGTCCCAAAAAACGTAAAAAGAACAAAACTTGGCACTATTGAAATCTCTCCGGCAACGGCGCCAATTTGTTGATAGGGTTTCTTGACAACAAATAAATTTATATCAAGACCCCGCTGAGTATAGCAGAGTCAGGTTCGTCCGCAGGGAGAAAGTCAGTATCAAGTTTTGTAACTTATTACGCAAGTAATAAAACAAAGCAAGGGATTTTAACAAGAAAGAGAGAGATTCTAAGGTAATGGTGTCACCACAACAACAATTATGCATGCCAAACGCTATGAAACATAAAGATCATGCTTTTATCACATAAAGGTGTCAACTTTCGTTAACTAAAGCAAGTAAATCAATCAACTTTCGCTAAATCAATAAACTTACTATCTAATCTCTTCTACTTCAACTAGGATAGATCTGCTTTCGTTTCAAAAACCCTAATTTGACTATTCTGATTCAAGGTTTCTGCTTTCGCTTCAACTATGAATGAGAAATTCCCTTAAACTTTCGTTTCAAGGATTAGGAACAAGAGAATAGATTCATGCAATAAAAACAATCAAGACATGATCATAAACAAGCATGCACAACCATTGTTGGGTTTAACCCCAACCTTAGAGAGAGAGAACTACTCACTAATCATGATTGAAAACAACTGAATTAAATAAAATAGAAAGCTTACAACCGAATCCACAACGATAGTTCTTCTCCACAAACACCCCCTCTCACACCTCTCTCCTCCTCCTCCTCTAACTTGAATGATTGATTGATAAGAAAACTAAAGAGGGGACAAGTGTATTTATAGAGAAACTATTCTATCTTAAATTTATCTTTAAGGAAATAAATCTATCTTAAATCTAACTCTAAGGAAATAATATCTTCTAATAAAATATATCCCTTCTATCTATCTAATAACATAAAAGGAAATAGGATAAAAGCCCATTAATAGCACCGACTCGGACACGCTGATCCTCGCGGTACCTCGTTAACGACCTTGACAGCCTCGTTAACGACCCTGTTCAGCACTTCGAACAACTTTGAGTAAAACTTGCGTAGAGGATTCGTTACAACTCCGTTTGACTCGATTCTTTTTCCTATGTTCTTGTAACGAATTTCTATATCTCTTTCCATGCTCAAACTTGATCTTCAATAGCTTTTCTTGAGCGCTTATTCTTCATCTTCTCTTCATTCTTGAGTGCTATCTTCACCGACTTTGCTCCTTTCTTCAAAAATTGCTCCAAATAGCTTCAAAAACCTACAAAACACCACCAAAGCTTATGTAGACTCCATATCTTAAGAAAATACGAAAACCTACACAAACGACTCAAAACAAAACACAAAACTAAAGAAAAAGACTCAAAAGACACAAAAACACAGCCTAAAAACATGACTAAAAAGTCGGACATCAGGCAGCAGTGGGTGCTATGGCTGAGCCGGTTTTGATAGGCGAAGACTTCAATTCAATTATTGATGTTAATGAAAGAGTCGGTGGGTTAGGCATGCTATCAGAAGATTTTGTTCCCTTAATGGAATGGATCAATAATCTACATTTAATTGATATGGGGTATTAAGGCTCTCCGTTCACTTGGTCGAGAAACTCTACGATTCATGGTAGAATCTCAAAACACTTGGATAGAATGCTTACTGATGGCTCGGGTCGGGTTATTTGGCCCAATGCTTGTGTGAAACATTTCACGTGGTTGAGTTCTGACCATAACCCGTTATTGCTTGAACTGGACCCTACCATTGTTCACAATCCGAGTCATCGTCCTTTTCGTTTCCAAGATGCTTGGGTGCTACACCAGGAGTTTTCGATGTTGGTTGATGAGAATTCGGATGGTGGAGGTGGCGCCCCAAGGGCCCTTGAGAAGATTCGGCCGATTCTCCGACAGTGGAATAAAAAGGTCTTCGGAAAAATCCATAAGCAAAAAAAAGTCAAATTCTTTCTCGTCTTTAGGGTATCCAAACAACTTTGAATTCTAGCGCTCATGTCGGTCTTTTTAGACTTGAGGCTTGACTAAAACACAAGCTTGAAATTCTTCTTGAAAGGGAAGAGATTCTTTGGTTTCAAAAGTCCCGGGAGAACTGGATTCTGTATGGATATCATAATACATCTTATTTCCATACTGCTACAATCATTCGTCATAGAACTAATCGTGTTGAGGGTTTGAGGTCAGCTAACGGAAATTGGTTTAGTGATTCTAAAGAGCTTGAAAATATGGCAGTTGATTTCTTCCGCAATTTGTACACTTTGTCGACTACGACCAGAAACACTCATATGTCCTTTTTACTGGTCTAGTGTTCGTCTTTATCACAGTCTGATTTGGCTCTGCTGCTAAAGTATGTATTTGAGGCAGAAATTCTTGGCGCACTACGCAAGATGGGTGCTTATAAGGCTCCTAGAATAGATGGGTTTCAACCTATTTTCTTCCGAAAATATTGGGCTACGGTAAAGGGTTCGATTTGTCATACTATGTTGGACTTTTTTAGGTCTGGTCGTTTGGATCCCTCTATGAATGATACTTTGTTGGGTTTGATTGCCAAAGTTGCTCAACCAGAGTCTATCTCGCAATTCCAGCCAATTAGTCTTTGTATTATTTCTTATAAACTCATTACGAAGATCCTGACGAACTGCTTAAATCCCTTGATGAACAAGCTTATTACTACGTCCTGTTGCGAGGTGATGCGTTTCTCCTCGCTACAAGGACCGATGTCTCGTATTATGAATCCCGTCACGATCTCGAATGAACAACGGAGCGGAAGAAAGCGAGATAACGGCACGCAGGGGCACGCGAGTCGTGAATGTGTGGTACGTCTCTAGAGTTCTAACGGCGTCTCGATGTGGGATAGATTCCGACAAGCAAAACCTCAAAAGGATTGTAGGGCGTTTGGAAGAAGGTTTAGAAGGATCTGACGTCTGATGCCTAGGGAAGAGAAACTCGATTCAACAAAGGCAATTCAATTCATTCAAGCGTAAACTAAAAGTATGAAAGTCTGACAACTTAAATAGAAAACTAGGTCTAACCTAAAAACCCTAATGAAGATGGGCCCAAGCATGCAAGCCCAACCCATCTCATTAATTAAAATAAATGACGGAATTGAAAATAATACTAAATAAAGTAATTGTCTCACTTAAAAACCCGATAATATAATTAAGATAGAAACCCGAAGACCAGAGCCTCGGAAGACCTCGTACACGCTCGGATGAAACTCGGAAGACCGTCAGTCAGAGCGCGGTTTGGCCCGGGAAAGCGCGGTCGCGCTTTCAGGATCCATCCCTCGCCCGAAGGCGTCGTTGCACTGCGGCCGAAGTGCAGTCACGGGCGGCCAGAGCGCGGTGGTGCTCCTGGTGCTCATCCCGTGCTCGGAACTGGTTACGTTCTAAGGTCGCGGTGCGGGCACCGACGGCTGGAGCGCGAGGGTGCTCGGCACAGGGTTGAACGCGCAATCGGTGATCCCTTCGGAAATGCTTGGCTCGACTCTCGACTCATGAATGGAATAGCTTGACTTGAGATAAAACCCATTAATGCCGTCCTATTCCGGAAAGCATCAAGACGGTTTCTTGACAACAAATAAATTTATAATAATGACCCCGCTGAGTATAGCGAAGTCAAGATCGTCCACGGAAAGCAAGGTTGTCTGTATACCGAACTAAGAAAACAAGAAAACAAAGCAAAACAAAAGCAACCAGCTATGAAAGACCTCGGTACCGACTTTGTCAAGGTCGGTAACGATGTTGGAATTGTACTAAAACAGAACAAATAACACGATGCAAGTGCAGGCTCGGTACCGATCATAGTGCCTCGGTAACGAGTGTATACGAATGGAAAACTAAGGAAAATCAAAGGATAAAAAGCTCTAGGACAAGGGCTACCACAACATAGCTATGCATATAAACTCATGTGAAGATAAAGATCATGCCTTTGAAGGTAAATCTATCAACTTTCGTTGACTAAACAAGCAAATCAATCAGTTTTCATAAATCAATTCATTTTACTACTTGTTTTGAATCAAAAATTCGAAACTTTCATTATTGAACAATATCAACATTCAAGTTCACAACTTCTCTTTGGATCAAGCACAAACTCAAATTACTTCGACTCTCGTCTAAGCATAAGCACAAACAAGTAATTCAAAGATATAAAAGGCAATCAAAACATCAACACATCCATTCAATCATGCACAACCATGTCGGGTTTCAACCCCGACCCTAGAAAAGAAAACTACTCACTCTTCATTGAATCAAAACAAACAACTTTATTAAAAGAGAACATTGAGAAGTAAAACTTACTTGAAATTGAAAGAATATCGTCTTACAACCAAACTTTCAAACTCAAAATCAAAGAAGAACAAACTCGATCATCGATCCTTTTTTCTCTCTCAGTCGAACAGAGTCAGAAATCTCTTTACCGTCTAACTCGCTCCTCTCTAAACTTGCTAACCTCCCTAAACTAAAACTAGGTATTTATACTAGAGAAAGCTATCTAATAAAGATCTAAAAGATAAAAACTTTCTAAACTAAAAAGATTACAATATAAAAGATATTATTTCCGAAAGTCGGCGCCGACTACCGACACATGTCACCTCCGTAATGACCTGCACAGGGTCGGTAGACACTTGCTGAATCCCTTGAACAAAAAACTCGTTGCTCAACTCGGTACCGACCATCACAGGTCGGTAACGAGCTCTCTGTTTCGACTCTTTTGAACACTTTCCATGGCTTTACTTGAACTTCAAATTGATCTTTAACATGGACAATTCCTTTTCTTCTTCCATGCACTCCAGCCTTCACCACTTGACTTCAGCTTCACTTGAAAATGCTCCTTTCCGCTTCAAAAACCTACAAAAAGACACAAAACGGAGTAGCTTCCATACTTTTTCACAAAATATGCAAACTTATCGAAAAACACACAAAACTAACTCTAAACCTACTAAAACTAAACTAAACAACCTAAGAAGGACACCTAAAACTAGACTAAAAACACGAACATCACGGCCCAAGGGAGCTTCTTACCTGGTCGGTTTATTAGTGATAATATTGTGTTGGTCCAAGAAGTTATCCATTCTATGCAGCGTAAGAAGGGTAAAAAAGGGTGGATAATTCTTAAGCTTGACCTAGAGAAGGCACATGATCGACTAGGATGGGATTTCATTATTGATACTATTGGTGACGTCGGTTTCCCCTCTGATTGGGGCCATTTTATTAGTGAATGACTTAATTCCTCCACCGTGCGGCTTTTATGGAATGGAGAGATGACTGGGGGTTTTAAGTCTTCTCGAGGTATAAGCCAAGGAGACCCGATTTCCCCTTATTGTTTGTCTTGTGCATTGAATGCCTTAGCCAACATATCAATCAAGCAGTTTGTGATGGTATTTGGAAACCGGTAAAGCTATCTCTGGAAGCGTCTCCGATGTCCCATATTTTATTCGTCAATGACATTATCTTACTAGTAGAATCTTCTGTGAGTCAAGTTCGGGCTATTAGGAATATCCTTGATGATTTATGTGTTGTCTTTGGTCAAAAAGTGAGTCTTCAGAAATCGAAATTATTTGTGTCGCCCAATGTGAGTCAAGGTACCATGAACCGAATTCGTGATTTTAGTGGCGTTGAGTTAACTGATGATCTTGGAACTTATTTGCGCATGCCCAAATAAGTTACATAAACAAGTATCTACAGAGTTAACCGAATTCGAGATGTTACATAAACGAGTATCTACAGATACTTATGAGCCTCTCCTTTGTAGGATTATGAATCGGCTTAATGGCTGGAGAGGGAGAATTCTTAGTTTTGTTGGGCGTGTAACTCTTACTCGCTCGGTTCTTACTTCTCTTCCAATTTATGCTATGAACACCTTGTGTCTTCCAACAAATACTTGTCATTGTATTGATAAATTATGTTAGTGCTTCATTTGAAGTGTTGATATTGACAAATCCAAGATTCATTTGGTTTCTTGGCCGATGATTTGTTTGCCAAGGCATCTTGGAGGTTTGGGTGTTAAATCCATGGAAGAAATGAATCTTGCCATGATTGGTAAAATTGGTTGGCGTTTTCTTCATGAGGTTGATGGTCTTTGGTCTTCAGTTTTACGGAAAAAGTATGGCATTGATTATGTGTGCAGACCATCCTCCATATCCCGACTTAATCGGGTTTCGCATACTTGGCGTAGCATACATACAAGTAGGTATTGTGGATTCGAATGCGGCTACTGATTGTATTTCTTGGTGTGGAACCGCTTGTGGCCAGTTCTCAGTAGCCTTAGCGTACAATCGTTTGTAGAATGAGGGTGTGATTGTTGAGGAGAAATCTCATGTCTTCCGATCTATTTGGAAACTAAAAGTGCCTGAACGGATATGCTACTTCATGTGATTAGTCTGCCAGGGGAGAGTGTTGACTAATTTTGAGTAGAGACGTCGTCACATGTGCCTAGTGTGTAGGAATGTTGTTGAAAGTATTAGTCACCTCTTACGTGCTTGTTGTGTCGCTAGAGATACTTGGTCTCAATTGGTGCCAATGGCGGATTTGTACACCTTTTCTAATGCCACATGTGTAACATCCCCGACCAAAGTGCATACGTCATTATTTTGCATTCATATAAGAGTAATAGCATATGCATAGCATATTGGAATAATATATAGTGAATTTTTAAAAGTAATATTTATTTTCTAATTAAGTTTATTATATTTTAAAAGTTTTTAAGAAAAAGTTAATTAATAATTAATTCAGGATAAAGTTTGTAGTAAAGGAGATTTGAGGGTACAAAATGCAATTTCTTAAATTTTTAAGCGGACTTCCTAGTTAAATATATATACATGTGAAATGTCTTTTAATTTCATTATCAAGCTTCGTAAAAAAAATTAAGAGAGAAGGAGAAAACTAAGAGAAAGAGAAAGAATTTTGATTTTTTTTTGATTACGGTTGTTTTTGGCTGGATCTGGTACAAGATCTTATCTATCGGGTTTTAATCTTGAAGAACAAGCGTGATTTGGTAAGTTTTTAATTAGTTAATGATTTATCTAGATTTTTCTAATTTTTCCAGATCTAGATCTGCAATTGCTTTGGAATTGGAAATCAGTCGATCTATAGTTTTCAAAGGATGTTTTCGATATCGGATTTATATTCGGTAAAATATTTCAGAGTATTTTTAGGGTTTTGTTTTGTAAGGATATTAGGGAGCCCTTTGATCGAGTTTTTCAGAAAGGTTTGAACTAGAAAAATGTTCTTCTATATATATAGTTTATTGTTGTCAAGTTTTAAAGGATTTGGATATATATGCAAGAAGTTATAATGCATTCTGACATTTCATTGCATTTGGGGTTAAAGTTTATAAGAATAAATAGCCTAATTTGCATTGGGTTACATATAGAAGACCAAGTAATAGACTGTGGTCAGAGTCAAGGGGGAGATATATAGTAATCGTCTTGAATAGGTGAGTATAGACCGGAGATTCAACCCTATGTGCTATATGTGAAATATAAATATATGAATGTATGCGTTATATGGATACATGTGGTATATGGATATATGTGTTTTATATGATAGCTCTAAAATTTCCAGAGTTGTTTGAACAGAAAGTTTGATTACAGATGGCATATGATATATGAATACATGATGCATTTGATTGCATATCATATTGTAATGAGATTAAAAGGACATGTGACTGTCTCGCCTTGAATTTGTATTACAGGACCTACGGGTCATACAGGATCTTCGGCTCATACAGGATCTTCGGATCATACAGGACCTACGGGTCATACAAGATCTTCGGATCATACAGGACCTAGGGGTCATAATTCTTACAGGGACCATAAGAGTCCATATACAGTAAACCCGGGGCAGATTCAGGCTTGAACAGTTCACAGAATAATGAATCGGATACATCAGCATTTGCATAGTAAATTTCTATACGACATGAATAATATGTATGAATATGTATACTGACCAATTGTTTGACTTTGTGTGAAATAATTGATGATGGTTTATATTCACTGAGTATGCGACTCACGTAAATCGCAAAACAATTTTTCAGGTTCAGCTAGTTCTTACTGACGTGTGTCCGTTTAGAGGTCACATTCATACAGGTCGGCCGGCTGAAGCTCTAAACAACCTTCTCCTCCTCATTTTGCATCATAGACATATGTCTTGTAATAGAAGTTAGAGTAATATATGTTTTAGTATGAGAAGTAACGACATAGATGTGTGTGTGCAACCTTTTATGGTTGTTACTTTCTGCTTTATGCTTATGTGGATAGTTGTTATATGTGAATTATATGTGTATATAAGAAATAAGTTGTTACTAAGCATACGTCATAGGGTATAGGGGCGTCACATTTAGTTTGGTATCAGAGCAGGGATATGATTCTTTAGGGGCATTCTACATTCATAAGCATATGTAATTGACATTAGAGTTGCATTTAATTGAATAGGAACATGGAAATGCATGAGCATGATGCACAAAGGAGAGAAGGTTCAGCCGTGCCACGTCAGTCAATAGGAGCATCTCATATAGTACCACATGAGCATACATCTCATACACATGCACCGATAGAACAGGAAGTACAAGGACCAGCTATGGGGTCTAGAGACAGGAATTTCAAAGAGCTTCGTAAGTTGGGAGCAGTTGATTTCTATGGGACTACAGATCCTGTAGAGGCTGAGACATGGCTTAAGAGAACAGAGAGAGTATTTGGTATGATGAGATGCACAGAAGAAGAAAGGTTTGATTTCTCAGTATCACTTCTACAAGGGGATGCTTTTGACTGGTGGGAAACTGTTTCACCTGCTACAATACAGTGTCCAGTTCTTACATGGGAAGATTTTCTCACTGTTTTCAAAGATAAGTATATGCCAGAGGTATATCGAGATGCAAAGCAGAAGGAGTTTTTATCTCTCACGCAAGGAAATATGTCTGTGGCTGAGTATGAAGTTAAGTTTACCCAACTATCGCATTATGCACCTGCTAATGTGGCTACAGAGAGAGATAGATGCAGGCGTTTTGAGGATGGATTGTCTTATAATATCCGGAGTAAGATTACGCCGTGGGATCTTCTTACTTTTACAAATTTGCGTACTGCAGCAATTAGAGCAGAGACACTGTTAAAGGAAAGACAAACATTCTTCCAAAAGCAAAAGAGGGAATCATCAGTTCATATGGGTGAATCGAGTGGAAGGCCATCTAAGCGTCAGAGTTTTTCTTTTCCAACACCAACATTTGGCAGAGGTGGCTCAAATAGTCAAAGAGTTGGACACACCTCGACTTTTGGATATGGTGGTGATAGAGGACCAGGGATGACAGTACAGACACGACCTATGTGTACTCATTGTGGTCGATCTCATATGGGAGAGTGTCGAGTATTAACTGGAGGGTGTTTTACATGTGGACAACAAGGTCACTTTTACAAAGAATGTCCAGTTAGATCGAGAACTGGAGGAGCAGCATCTGAAACCACTGTACAAAATGTTCAATCAGAAGCAACGGTATGGAGTTATGGTAGAGGTCGTGGAAGAGGTCAAAACATGAATAACACTGCTAGTAGAGGAAGACCACAAACACAGGAATCTCGACCACAGGGTCAAGCTCGAGTTTTTGCTATGTCACAACAGGAAGCATCCAAAGCACCCGAGGTTATAACTGGTAAACTTTATTTACATGATCTTAAAATACATGCATTAATAGATTCAGGATCTACTCATTCATTCATATCGTCTACCATAGCATCTCAAGTGCATAAGAAACCTGAACCCTTAGATTATAGTTTAGGAGTACAGACTCCCTTGGGGAAAATGGTAAAGGTACACACAGTGTATCGAGATAGTATAATAAGAGTAGATACAATAGAGTTACCAACTGATCTGATCTTGCTATTCTTGTATGAGTTTGATGTTATTTTGGGCATGGACTGGTTGTCAAGACATCATGCTAAAGTAGATTGTTATACCAAAGAAGTAGTCATAGAATCGCCTGGGAAATCTAGACTGATTTTCTATGGTGATAGACAAATGATTCCCACTTGCTTAATATCTGCAACAACAACTTTTCGCATGATCAGAGAGGGATGTGAGGCATATCCGGCCCATGTAATAGACCGTACAGTTGAATGTGATGAGGTTGGAGATATTCCAATTGTTAAAGATTTTTCAGATGTGTTTCCAAAGGATCTCCCAAGATTACCACCTGATAGAGAGATAGAGTTTACTATGGAGTTAATGCCAGGCACTGCACCGATTTCTATTCCTCCATATCGCATGGATCCACTAGAGTTATAGGAACTAAAGAAGCAGTTACAGGAGTTGTTAGACAAAGGATTCATTAGAGCTAGTGTATCACCTTGGGGTGCACCAGTTCTATTTGTTAAAAAGAAAGATGGTACCTTACGACTATGCATAGATTATAGAAAGTTGAATCAGGTGACAGTGAAGAACAAGTATCCATTGCCAAGAATAGATGATTTATTTGATCAACTTCAGGGTGCAAAGGTATTTTCAAAGATAGACCTTCGATCAGGATATCATCAGTTGAAGATAGCTAAAGATGACATTACCAAGACAGCATTCAGGACTCGATATGGGCATTATGAGTTTTTGGTAATGCCATTCGGTTTGACTAATGCACCAGCAACATTCATGGCTTTGATGAACAAAGTATTGCAACCTTTTCTAGACAGATTTGTGATCGTCATTATCGATGATATATTGGTGTATTCACGAAGTAAAGAGGAGCATGCTAATCATCTGTGTACCGTGCTACAAGTTTTGAGGGAAAAACAGTTATATGCTAAACTGAGTAAGTGTGAATTCTGGTTGGATCATGTGGTATTTTTAGGACACATAATATCTGGAAGGGGTATAGAGGTTGATCCTAAGAAGGTTGAAGCAGTGGTAAATTGGAAAGCACCAACTACAGTTACAGAAGTTCGTAGTTTTCTTGGGATGGCTGGATACTACAGACGATTTGTTGAAGGATTCTCTATTGTAGCTGCACCACTCACTAAATTATTGCGGAAGAATGCTTCATTCCATTGGAATGATGCATGCCAACAGAGCTATGAGGAGTTAAAGCATCGTTTGACTACATCGCCAATACTGACAATTCCTACAGGTACAGGAGGGTTTGTTGTTTACATTGATGCTTCATATCAGGGTCTTGGTTGTGTTTTGATGATGAATGGAAAAGTGATTGCTTATGCATCAAGACAATTACGACCACATGAAGTTTCTTATCCTGTACATGATTTAGAGCTGGCAGCAGTAGTTTTTGCCCTAAAGATTTGGCGTCATTATCTATATGGAGAAACGTTCCAAATCTTTACAGATCATAAGAGTTTGAAGTATTTGATGAGTCAAAAGGAGTTGAACATGCGGCAAAGGCGCTGGATGGAACTATTGAAAGATTATGATTGTACAATCGAGTATCATTCGGGAAAGGCTAATGTTGTAGCAGATGCTTTGAGTAGAAAGTCCAGTGGTATGATGGCCAACATGCACATGACTTCATTGTCAGATTTGATTGCTTTGCCAGGTCTAAATGCTAGACTACAGTTTGACACAAATGGAGTACTATTTGCTACTTTGGAAATTCGGCCAGTGCTGAGACAGAAAATTAAAGATGCACAAGTAAGAGATGAAAAGTTGGCAGAAATTATTGAACAGGTGCGAAAAGGTAAAGATACGCCATTTGTTATTCAAGATGGCACATTGATGTTTGACACCAGATTATGTGTACCTGATGATGATGATCTGAGATGAGAAATTTTAGATGAGGCACATAATGCATCATATGCTATGCACCCTGGCACGACAAAAATGTATCATAGCTTAAGACAACATTATTGGTGGCCAAGAATGAAGAAGGAAGTTGTTGAATTTGTTTCTAAATGTCTTACTTGTCAACAAGTCAAAGCAGAACACCAAGCACCTACAGGTATGCTGAAACCTTTATCTATTCCTGTCTAGAAATGAGAGCGAATTACAATGGATTTTGTTGTGGGATTACCACGAACACAGAAAGGGAATGATGCTATCTGGGTAATTATTGATAGATTGACTAAGTCAGCACATTTCTTGCCTATACGATGGGGTTGTTCGTTGGATCAATTGGCAGAGATATACATGAAAGAAATTGTTCGACTTCATGGAATACTAGTGTCCATTGTATCAGACAGAGATCCTAGATTTACTTCTCATTTTTGGGAAAGTTTTCAGACAGTTATGGGGACCAAATTGCATTTCAGTACAGCTTATCATCCTCAGACAGATGGACAATCGGAGAGGACTATACAGACATTAGAAGAAATGCTTCGTGCTTGTGTTATTGAGTTTCAGGGTTCATGGGATAAGTATATTCCATTGATGGAATTTGCTTACAATAATCAATTTCACAGCAGCATTGGAATGGCACCATATGAGGCATTATATGGAAGGAAGTGTCGAAGTCCTTATATTGGGATAAAGAGGGTGCTGAAATTTTAGAAGGGCCTGAGATTTTACAAGACACAGTTGATAAGATTGATATTGCTAAGAGCAAAATGAAGGCAACACAAGACAGACAAAAGAGCTATTTTGATCAGCATCGCAAGGAGATGGAATATCAGGTTGGAGATAAAGTATTCTTACGAGTTTCTCCATGGAAAGGTGTCATGAGATTTGGTAACAAAGGAAAACTAAGTCCTTTGTATATTGGGCCATATGAGATCATAGAGAAGGTGGGACCATTGGCATACAGATTAGCATTACCATCAGAATTGGCTCAAATTCATAATGTCTTCCATGTTAGTATGTTACGACGGTATCGATCTGATCCATCACATGTGCTAAAAGATTCAGAAGTACAACTTGCAGAAAATTTGAGCTATATAGAGGAACCAATCATGATAGTAGATTACAAAATCAAACAGTTGCGGAATAGGGAGATTCCGATGGTTAAAGTAATTTGGAAGAATCATGGTATAGAGGAAACGACTTGGGAAACTGAGGATAAGATGAGAAAGTCATATTCGCATTTGTTTAATGGTAATTGATTCCCTATCATCCTGCATCATATGAAAAGATTGCGAATTTTGAGGACAAAATTCTTATAGAGGGGGAGGATTGTAACATCCCCGACCAAAGTGCATACGTCATTTTTTTGGCATTCATATAAGAGTAATAGCATATGCATAGCATATTGGAATAATATATAGTGAATTTTTAAAAGTAATATTTATTCTCTAATTAAGTTTATTATATTTTAAAAAGTTTTTAAAAAAAAGTTAATTAATAATTAATTCAGGGTAAAGTTTGTAGTAAAGGAGATTTGAGGGTACAAAATGCAATTTCTTAAATTTTTAAGCCGACTTCCTTGTTAAATATATATACATGTGAAATGTCTTTCAATTTCATTATCAAGCTTCGTAAAAAAAAATAAGAGAGAAGGAGAAAACTAAGAGAAAGAGAAAGAATTTTGATTTTTTTTTGATTCCGGTTGTTTTTGGATGGATCTGGTACAAGATCTTATCTATCGGGTTTTAGTCTTGAAGAACAAGCGTGATTTGGTAAGTTTTTAATTAGTTAATGATTTATCTAGATTTTTCTAATTTTTCCAGATCTAGATCTGCAGTTGCTTTGGAATTGGAAATCAGTCGATCTATAGTTTTCAAGGGTGTTTTCGATATCGGATTTATATTCGGTAAAAGATTTCAGAGTATTTTTAGGGTTTTGTTTTGTAAGGATATTAGGGAGCCCTTTGATCGAGTTTTTCAGAAAGGTTTGAACTAGAAAAATGTTCTTCTATATATATAGTTTATTGTTGTCAAGTTTTAAAGGATTTGGATATATATGCAAGAAGTTATAATGCATTCTGGCATTTCATTGCATTTGGGGTTAAAGTTTATAAGAATAAATAGCCTAATTTGCATTGGGTTACATATAGAAGCCCAAGTAATAGACCGTGGTCAGAGTCAAGGGGGAGATATATAGTAATCGTCTTGAACAGGTGAGTATAGACCGGAGATTCAACCCTCTGTGCTATATGTGAAATATGAATATATGAATATATGCGGTTATATGGATACATGTGGTATATGGATATATGTGTTTTATATGATAGCTCTGAAATTTCCAGAGTTGTTTGAACATAAAGTTTGATTACAGATGGCATATGATATATGAATACATGATGCATTTGATTGCATATCATATTGCAATGAGATTAAAAGGACATGTGACTGTCTCGCCTTGAATTTGTATTACAGGACCTACGGGTCATACAGGATCTTCGGATCATACAGGATCTTCGGATCATACAGGACCTACGGGTCATACAAGATCTTCGGATCATACAAGACCTACGGGTCATAATTCTTACTGGGACCATAAGAGTCCATATACAGTAAACCCGGGGCAGATTCAGGCTTGAACAGTTCACAGAATAATGAATCGGATACATCAGCATTTGCATAGTAAATTTCTATATGACATGAATAATATGTATGAATATGTATACTGACCAATTGTTTGACTTTGTGTGAAATAATTGATGATGGTTTATATTCACTGAGTATGCGACTCACGTAAATCGCAAAACAATTTTTCAGGTTCAGCTAGTTCTTACTGACGTGTGTCCGTTTAGAGGTCACATTCATACAGGTCGGCCGGCTGAAGCTCTAAGCAACCTTCTCCTCCTCATTTTGCATCATAGACATATGTCTTGTAATAGAAGTTAGAGTAATATATGTTTTAGTATGAGAAGTAACGACATAGATGTGTGTGTGCAACCTTTTATGGTTGTTACTTTCTGCTTTATGCTTATGTGGATAGTTGCTATATGTGAATTATATGTATATATAAGAAATAAGTTGTTACTAAGCATACGTCATAGGGTATAGGGGCGTCACAACATGCTTCAAGTGGCTTAGGTGGAATTTAATTATGGCCGATTTCAAGGTCAGAGGCATCTCTTGGAGTAGCATCTTTGTTGTTACTTGTTGGTGGCTTTGGAAGTAGAGGAATGAGGTTTTTTTAATGCAACTCCTCACCCGATAAATCGACATATTTTTATCGTCTCCCAAGCAATGGGATTTAGTCAGGCGTGGTGTGCTGCTCAAATCCTCATTGCTAAGTCGAGTTATGAAGAAATCCATGTTTGTTGGTCTTTACCAAAATAAACTTGGATTAAGGTCAATACGAACGGGGCAATTAATCAAAAATTGGGTATTGCCTCTGCTGGAGGTGTGTTACGTGATGAGTACGGACATTGGATTAATGGGTTCATACATAGGAGTTGTTCTATTCCCGTTGCAGAACTCTGGGGTGTTCTTCAGGGCCTAAGACTTGCTTGGGAAGGTGGTTTCCGGAAAGTAATCTTGGAGGCGGATTTCAACTTGTGATTAATTTTTTGGGTAAGCTACTCAATCGTGTGCATCCTCTTTTCAGCCTAGTATATCAGTGTCAAGGCTTCCTTAGTAGAGACTGGATAGTCCAGTTTCGCCATATTTATCGAGAAGCGAGTCGGGTTGCTCAAAGTCTTGCATCCCTTCGTTTCTCTTATCTGTTAGGTTTTCTTTGTTTGTCTGATCCTCCAGATTCAGCTTTGTTTTTATTGTTGATGATGTAATGGGAGTTGCTAAGCCTCAGATTGTTCCTATTTAATTTTCTTAATATATAGCGATTTCTACCGCCCTTTTCGATAAAAAAAATCTACAATCTACAATCTCATGTACCCTTTTTATTTTTACTTTTCTTTCTGTCACATTATTTATACATCCCATTTTAATTTATATTTACATCAATGCATCACATAAATTCATATTTTTCTCATTTCCAACATTTTTTTCTCCATATATAATTACACATATATCCTGTTTTCCAATTAAAATTATATATCTTATTATAAATAATAATTAATCTCCCAATTAAACACATTCATAAATTTATTTCCACAAATTGATAACATATATCAATTATTTCTATTTCAATTTTCCTAACTTTGAGTTATCTTTGTTGTGTTTCCAAAAACAGAAATACAACTCTTGAATATATGATACATGTGGCTCCAAATTATGTATCGAGATAAAATAATAATTTACTTAACCTTTTTAACTTGATTGAATCATATCCACTTCATAGATTGGTAGAAAATGAAATGCATCGAGCGTGTTAAAGTGCAAAAACACTATGTTTCATCTATATCTCACACGCTAAAAGTTCCATACACCTCCTCCTTCTTGGGTGTAAGTTTTGCACCTATTTTTCAAAATATGTATCAATTCTATTATTTAATTATATTTCTGACATAAATCATCTTATATTTACACCATTATGGGTGCTCTAAGCATTGTATGTATTGGGGGTTGATCACTTCAGATACTCAACGTCAAAAAAAGTTATAATACATTCATCAAAGGTTTACAAATATTTTCTTGCAGTGGACTCCCTAAGACGAAGGTACTCGTCATAACTATACGCATCAAAAAAATTTGGTGCATGTGAAAAGATAAAAAATATAAATTATAGTAATTTTTTAAAATGTTTAAACAAAGGGGAATTTAATTTCCCCAAGCACATGTCATCCGTTGGCTTAATTTATTTGCTCAAAATCACGTAAAATGCAGCGTTTCTTTCAAATGAGAGATAAAACGCGTCATTTTGAGCCCATGTATGCGCACTACATGAGATTAATATATGCTCCTTCTCTGATTCATGATATGAACCCAAATTCCTTGGTACATGTAAAAGCTTCATTCTTTTAATATTTCACTTACTCTATGCATCGATGCATATAACCGATGTGGATACTCTAAGAAAACCATTCAAGGATCAAATCACATTTGAAACGCTATATAATTACGTCAGAATACGTAGGGATAGGAATAGTTTTCAGACTGAAGTTCAAGTAAAATCTCTATTATGGTATAATCGTGTGAACCAATTTGCATGTCTGATTTTGAGTCGCATATGTACAATTTTTAATGACTATATTTTTGTTTTTGAGTTGCATATTCATTTTTTTAGTTGCTCACTTTTATAAATATGCAACTCTATAATCATGATAAAGAGATGGAAGATTAGGGAAGATTCATAAATACAATAATATAAATATGAATATGCGATTTAAAAACATGATTATAGTACAATATTAAAAAATATCCAACTCAAAAACATGAATATAGTAATTCAAAGGTATGCATTTGCAACTCAAAATCATGAATACAGAATGTTCACATGGTTGCACCATAATAATGATTTTATTTAAATTAGTCTCTATGTTTTCAATGACAATAAATTTGTTCCTGAAATTCAAATGATAGGAGCTATAAATCAAGTAGACAGGGTGATAACCGACTCAATCTAATGAAAAAAAGATTAGATTTCGGTTTTATTTGCATACTTCCTATTACGAGGTTATCAATGTTGTTTTCATAGACTTTATTAGAAATTTTATGGGTGAATTTCAAAATCCTAAAAAAAATTGATAAACACTCCATAATATAATTGAAAAGAAAAAATAGTCAATATCTTACCTCCTAACCGTTCTTTTTCGTGGGTGGCCTACTGTTGAGGTTAATATGGATCAACAAACTTGGAACTATAATCTTTAGCAAACCCTTGTTCGTCAAAATATCAACTCAAAAAATTGGTCAAATTTAAAATTCAATGTGTTATCAAAGACTCACTAATTCGACGTAAAGAGAAATGAACCCTAAAAAATCTCCCCCCGCGACCCCTTCTCCTTGCCCCCTTTTCAAGAACCCTAAATCGAGAAATCCACCCAAATTTGATGAAAATCGAGCCTCAATCTTCACATTGTTGGTTTTCTATGGCCTTTCCTTTGTTTATTGGAAAAGCAGTGAAAGCGATTCCCCAAAACAAATCGTTTCGGCCGATGTAGCGACTGTGCAAAAGAGAGCAATTCTGACAATCGTCGGTTTCAAGCACCATTTTCGTGACCGGCTGACGAATTTCACTCTCGGTATTCGAAGAAAGGCTAAACATAAAGGGTTGGCTTGGTGTGAGCCGCGCTCACTGTGGAGGCTAGGACTGGGCTTCCTACGAAACAGTAAGGGGAAAAAACAAGAGGGGGACGTACTGTTGGCTAGGAGTTTGGTCTCTCAACGGATTCCTCGGCCGGCTCTAATAGAAGGAATGAAGAAAAAGGCTCCCTCTCGGCCTTGGGAGGAGCTTAGAGAGATGATTGAGAAGCTGAAAGTAGCCAGGTCGTACTGCTTTCCTAGTCTCTCCTCTAGTTATGGTATTTTTTATGGTGCTCTGTGAAAAACTCTATTGTCTATATAAGTATGAACTGCCTTATTGCTTGCTACACCATTCTCTTCTTTGAGACTTTCTTGCTTCATACTTTCTCCTTTTCTTTCCGTGGGTGCTCTCTGTGGGGTTCTTGTTTAAGTGTTGGCTTGATGGAGGGAAGCAATAGAAACAAATCCTTCAAAAAGGTACTATGTTCTGATCCTTCCTTTTCTAAAGAAACTGAGCTTAAAGAATCCCTGAATTAACAACTTGACCTAATGCCTACCATGTCCCAAGAGTCCTTTAAGGGTGGCAATTGCTCTAAGCCTAAAGAGGCTGGTCCTTCGGGATCTAAGAAAGATAAGGGTAGAACCAAAGGGAAAATGGTTATGAATGCCTTCTTGGGGCAGTTGTCTGGTGTGCGTGAGAATATAAATCACCTTAAAGAAACTTCATTATTTGCTTTTGTGCTTGGTGAGACCATTGAAGTGGTGAGGTTAAGGCAGAAATTAAGGGTGGATTGGCAGCTCAAAGGGGATTTTTATATCCATGTTAGAACCCATGGTTGGATGGAACTTAGGTTCGCAAATCCTATAGAAAAAAAAGAGCTTGGGAGGGTAGACCATACCATGTCTTTGGCCAATTAATGATTTTAAAGCCTTGGAGATCCAACTTTGATCCCTCCTGCGAATCCATCACAATTGTTGATGTGTGGGTTCGTATTCCTAGACTCCTAGTTGAATATCTCAGCTTTGAGGTGCTTAGTACTATCATGAGATGGAATGAAATGGGTACTGTCATTAAGCTGGATACCTATACAGAAAAATTACAAAGGCTTAAATATGCCAGATTGTGTATCAATGTGGATTTGGCTACTATAGGGGATACAACTATTCTAGTCCCTGATGAAAATGCAAATGAACATGCTTATAAGGTCTGGTTTGAAGACTTTCCTAGGGGATGTGGGAGTTGTGGTGATGCATCTCGCACATTTTCCAACTATCCTCTTGCAATTGTGAAAAATCAGCCAATGACTATTACCCTTTCAAAGCCTAATACCTCTAAAAAGGGTAAACAAAAGGCTTATGAGGCTGATGGGGCAAATAGAGATGAAGGTACTTGGGAATCTGTAGGGAAAAAGAAAAGTCATGATGTTGGGAAGGGTAAGGCCCCACTGATTATTAAAGAAACCCAACCTAAGAGTGGTATTCAAGTCATATATAAGACTGACTCTTCATCCTCAGGATCCAAGGGATCCAAAGAATCTGGCCATTCCTTTGCTCCCCCTGTGATGGTTCCTAATGCTTCAGTGGTGATGGCCCCTGAGGATGGCACCCATGATGACACTGCTGTTCAGTTTGAGGTGCAACCCCACCCTAATGATGAGCCCTTTCTATGTAACTTGAGGGTCAACCCCCAGGAGCCCCTTGCACAAGATGATGATGAGCAAATTGATGCCTTGGATATGGTCAATGAATTTCTCCTGCAAGACGATGATGATGATTCAAATGAGGAGTTCACTCATGAGGAGATAGAAGAATTCATTGAAAATGAGCTTGAGGAAGGTCCTATGGAGGACTCACAACCTCTTGAGTCCTTTCATTCCCTCTCAAACACCAACTCTGTGGTGCTCAGGCTGGAAAACATGGAAATGATCAAAGAAGTTAACTCCACCTTTGAATCTGGAAAGCGCAAACGCAGCCCCGGGGAGTTTGACTCAGCCTCTTCTGCTCTGAAGGGTGGGGAGAGCAAAAAATTGAAGAAGTAATCTATGAATACCACTCCATCAACATTCTGCTACTGTTTGGTGCTGAATGACTATTCCATCTGTGATTTTGTTATGTTATATGTGTACTAGTTTGACTACCTTGATTATGACTATCTTTATGTAACTAGGTGTGATTGTTGGTGGAGTAGATGTTGCATTAAGAGAACTAAAATGCTGGAGATTATGGCAAAACCACTTACTCCTTTTTGGTGTACTATGTGCTTCGGGGTTGGTACACTTGTGGTTTGGCTATGATCTCTATTATGGTTGTAATGAACTCTATGTACTTCGTTGTTATGATGTTTTATGTCAGGATGGCTACTTATATTATGTGTTGCTGGATTCTAACCTTTAGAAGACATAGTAGTAAACAATATCATAGAGATATGCATGGACTGAGTATCTTATTGCTTCTACTCAAAATTACAACCAAGGTTCAAGAACTTCTACTATTACATGATAACTTACAGGCTTCTGTACCTAGCTATAAACTTGTTCTAAATAACTATAGGCCTTTGAATCTAACCATTATAAAGGATTGGTTACATATTGTTTTTGAATGGTGCAATTATAGCAGAGCTTATTATACATATTTGCCTGATGGATTTAATTCAACCTTTGTAAAAGCCTATGTGAAACAGGAAATTGATGAATTAACTGATATATACCAAAGAAGAACACTGAGACAGACTTCTAGGAAGAAAGAAAGGAATAGGAAGGACCAAAGTAGAATGAAGTGCACAGGTGAATTGGTATGGAATTTTGTTTTGAAGAATTTAAAAATGTTGCACTAGTGCTTAACTGATCTGTTCAGAATATGGTTCAGTGTGTTCTATGTTAAAGATCATCTACATTATAGTTTGAAAATGGATGATAAGAGTTGTCATAGAAAAGAAACATTAAGAAACACTCATGATAGGAAACAGATACATGTGATGAATGTGGTTGAAAAAATACAATCTAAGGTTGGTTATGCCGTGTTTAGAGATATGGTTAACCTGAGGAGCCATTTCAATGAAATCAATGTGAAATTTAACAAGGAGGCACAAGAAATACATATAAATGAAGTAAGCATGAACCATTGTGAATGTTGGCTACATGGGAAGATTTTAAGATCTATTACTGGATTTACTGCTCATTCCTTTAGGAAGATAAAATTCAGTAATGATAAAGAAAATGATTGGTTTGGCGAGTTCAATTCCAGGGCTCTAACATGTTTCAGTTAGTTAAAAAAACACAGCTTTTTAAGCAACATTGTAAATGATGGAACAAGCACACTTTAGGAAACATATTTGAGCAATTAAAGGATCTAGAAGAGCAACTTTTCGAACTCCAAAAAAACATAGCACTTTCACCACAACCAAATTTGATACAAAAACAATTGCGTCTACTAAAAAAGAAAGAGTGTATCTTGAATTACCATAAAACATATTGGAGAGAACGAGCAAAAACGAAACATATTAAATTGTCTGACGCAAATTCAGAATATTTTCATAAAGTTGCAAGTGGGAGAAGAAACCGGAAAATCTTAAAAGAAATTAGGGCTGCTGATGGCACACAAATCATAGGGATAGAAAACATTCGTGATGAAATAAGAAAAGACTTCAAGAGGCGATACACAAAAGAACCAACACATCTAAGAAATGCAAATGAATATATGAATCTAATTACGAGAGAAGTAACGCATGAAGATAACACTATGTTAACAAAACCAATTACGAATGAAGAAGTTAAAAATACGGTTATGAGCCTTGGGTCTGACAAATCACCAGGACCAGATGGGATAACAGCAGTGTTCTATAAAAGATATTGGGATATTGTAGGCCCAACGGTAACTAAAGCAGTGAAAAGCTTCTTTCAATCAGGCAAGATACTAAGACAAATTAACCATACTTTTATAACCCTCATTCCGAAAATAGAAAACCCAAACTCAACAAATCATTATCGACCGATCAGTCTCTGTTCTACCATATATAAAATTATATCCAAAATCATAACAGAAAGACTAAAAAAAGTAATATGTAAAATTACACACCCACTTCAAGGAGCCTTTGTTGCGAATAGAGCCATTCAGGATAATATTCTTATTGCCCATGAGATCCTACACTCCTTTAGAAATAGTAAAGCTAAAGATGGATGATTGCAATTAAGCTGGATATGGAGAAAGCATACGATAGAGTTGATTGGGATTACCTTCTAGATGTCCTTAATAAATTTGGATTCGATAGGAAATTTGTGGGATGGGTTAGAGAATGTATGTGCTCCGTGTCATTATCGGTTCTTGTTAACAACGACCCTATGGAACCATTTATGCTTGAGAGAGATCTGCGTCAAGGAGACCCATTATCACCGTTCCTTTTTGTCCTTGCTGTACAAATTCTAGCACGAAAATTACAGTTAACAAGTGAAACAGACAGGAAATCGATTGGTTTCCCCATTACTCGAGGGGTATGAAAATACCCTTTCTTGCCTTCGCTGACGACATTATAATTTTTGCCAAAGCATCACAAGGCTCGTGTGCTAAAGTGAAAAATATAATTGATGAATTTTGTAGAATTTCTGGTCAAAAAGTAAATTACACCAAATCCGCCTTCCAAGCCTCCAAGAATATGAATGCGCAGCAAAGAAACATAGTACATCAAACGTTAGGAATCCCAACAATGACAAATATTGAAAAATATCTTGGATGCCCGATTATAAATGGCAAAGTTAACAAAGACACCTTTAAGGAATCCGTTGGAAAAGCACAGAAACAACTTACCAAATGGAAAGCTAACTCGCTTTCCCAAGAACGAAGAACAACCTTAATCCGAGCCAACCTTGCTAAGAAGCCAAATTTTGATATGCAAAGCTTCATGTTTCCCAACTCCATTCATGATGAAATGGATAAAATCAATAGAGGATTCTTTTGGAACAAAGACAGAAATTACAAGCCACTCGTGGGATGGGACAAGATATGCAAACCTAAGGAATGAGGTGGCCTAGAAATAAGGAAAACGGAGCATATGAACAAGGTGTTACAAATGAAACTATTATGGAAAATATTAGCAGAACCAAACTATATTTGGGTAAGAATAATTACGAAAAAGTACCTTAAAAACGATAACATATTCACATATAAACCAAAACAAAATACTTCATGGCAATGGAAAAAACTCCTTCATCTTAGGGATGAATTCTGTAAAGGACTAATATGGCAAATCGGGGATGGAAAAACAATTAGCTTTTTGAATGATAAATGGATCCTTGAAGGTCCCTTACATACCCATGCCAAGGACCCCGAAACTATTGATAGAACCTCTAAAGTTGAAGAGTGGATAACAAATAACAAAACATGGAAAACAGATCAACTATGAGAAGTCCTACCAGACGAGATTGTAGATCAAATTCAAACAGTTCCCATTCTAGGCAATTACATACAAGATCGGCTCTATTGGGCACCCAGCAAAAATGGATGGTTTTCTACGGCTTCAGCAGTTGAATTGATTACCAGCAGCGAGGGACAAACTCCAAGCATTAATAACTGAATTTGGAAATTGGACATTTACCCGAAAGTTAAAATTTTTTATGGAAAATTGATAACAATGGCCTCCCCACGAAAGCACGATTACGAGAAAAACAGGTGCCACACCAGGAGGATGTATTCTGTGTGATTGCTCCAACGAAGATACAAACAATATTCTTACAAAGTGCCCATATATGATACATATAGCAAATAAAGTAAACCCAAACATTGCTCAAGTAATTAGGGGAGTTGACCATCATAATAAATCACCAAGAATAATTCTGAATGAAATTAAACAACTATTAGGAAAGAAGGAATTCACGGAATTGGCAGTTACATGGTGGAATGTATGGCATCAACGAAATAAATTAACCTTCCAACAAAATCAATGTGATGGCATTTCAGATCTAACAAGCTATATCTGAAACCAAATAAAAAACTGGGATAAGGCAAAACGGTGGTCAGAAGATGAGGAAATAATACGAACGAGCTTGCTGCACAAAACGAACCAACGAAGACTAATAAGTAGGAAATGGAGAAAGCCTAAACAAGACCATGTGAAAATAAACTTTGATGCATCTAGGCTTCCCAACAACCAAGCAACGGGAGGAATTGTAATCAGAAATCACCTGGGCCAGGTAATTGACCTAAAGACGTGCAACTTTGGTAAAATCTCTGTTTTTAAAGTCGAAGCCCTAGCCTTTCGAGAGGCCATTCAGGAAGTTAAAATTAGAAACTTAACAAAGGTGGAAATTGAAGGAGACAATCTTCAAGTCATTAATGCGGCTAAAGGGATAATCAAATGCCCATGGGAAATTGAACTAATAATCTCCGATATCCTTGTCTCCATTTCTGGAGTACGTGATATTTTAATTAATCATATTCCTAGGGATTGTAATGCTGTGGCCGATAAAATTGCTAAATTCGGCCACAGTCTCCCTGCCGAGTCCATCAAGGCTCATCCAAAACTTCTAGTTCTCATCCGAAAGGATGCTCTAGGACGTCCTCCTTGAAGGAGAGCGGCCTAATCCTTACCTAATCAAAAAAAAAGACTCACTAATTCAGTATCCTTTTGCAAACAATAAGTTTCTGCTAAAATCTGCTTCGTACAACTTAAAAAATAGCAATTACGAGATTAACCTATTTTGTATTTGAAAGACTAAACTTCGTTATCGATTCAATTTCTTATGAAACACTTGTTCTAACTACATGCTAACAACCAAAAAAATTCAACAAACATCTCATTTGTGTTCCTTCCTAATGTATTCTTAGTTTTTCAATTTTATCAATACTTGAAAAAGCTCCAATAATATCTATTATATGTGTAGTTCTAACATGATTTAAATATTAATATTTTCGAAATTAAATTTGCAAATAATAATTTTGAGCTTTCATTTTTAATGTTTAATACCATTTTTAATGTATTCTTAGTTTTTCAATCTATTCTTTTAGCATTTTCTAGAGAGTTTTATCAAGAAGAGATCTTTGAACCAAAAATGTAAGTTTGCATTAATTTAATTATGTGTTGCTAAATCTCTTTTGTTTGACTAATTTATTGAAATCATAGATTGCATACTGTTGTGAGGTTTGATTGATTCTCAACAAACTTGAGTAGTTTTTATTCTCGATGCTTAATTGAATCAAAGTTTATCTAGATTTTTTTAGCTTCATCACCTAATTGAATTTCTTGGTTAATTTACAAATAATTTGATTAATTGCCATTTAGGATTAGTTAGATAAAGTAGATCTACAATTGTTTGGATCTGTTTGGGCTATTCAGTTGTAGAAGGGAATAAAATCACAAATAAATTGAATGATACTTTTCTTCAAGTGTTTGTTTCTACCAATACTTGAATCATAAAGTTGTTGTTTAATTGAATATGGAAGTTTCTCTAGGTTGTTAGATGACTAGGGTCGTTAGACTATTAGTTCTATCAACTAAACTTGAAGTTTGGATCATAATCCATAATAGATTATTCAAGTGAAGTGAGAATCAATGATCAATAAACACATCTATAATGGATTTAATAGTTAAACATGCTTTTATCATATTTTATCAACACAAACATCTTTGCATTCTTACTTCAGTTTTAATTTGCATTCTAGATTAGATAGTTATTCAAACATTCTCAAAATCCCCTTTCTCGTTATTACTTGGCACGTAAGTAAAAGTATAAATACACGAGTCTTTTGGGGATTGGCCCTTACTTACCATTCTATTAAGTTTGGTTAAGTTAGGTTCTTTGGTAGGTATTAACGATTGTAAAAACACCACATCAATCCTTTCCTGAATGCCACGACGAACGTATTCATATTTTGGGATTGACATTATGAAGTTCAAAAAATTCATACAGTAAATAACAAGAAAATGATCGAAGCAAGAGGAGACATTGAGAAAGAATGATGTAGACAATGTTGAGGGTCAATTTACTCGACAACAAATAAATTTGTAGTCAAGACCCCGCTGAGTATAGCGAAGTCAAGATCGTCCACGGGAAGCAAGGTTGTTTGATTACTAAACTATGAAAGCAAGAAAACATAACAAAACAGAAACAAACAAGGCTACGACAGCCCTCGGTACCGACCTTGTCAGGGTCAGTAACGATGCTAGGATTCTACTAAAACTAAGCAAACAAGACGAATCAACTGCAGGCTCGATACCGACCTATGTGCCTTGGTAACGAGTCTGTACGTGAATAAAACAAAGGTAATTCAAATGCGAAAACAACTAGCAAAAAGGTTTACCACGACATAATCAAGCATACGAACTAGTGTTGAGGATAAATATCATGCCTCAAAGATAAAGCTATAAACTTTCGTTGACTTAAACAAGTAAATCAATCAATTTTCATAAATCAATTCACTTTCTACTTATTTTTGAATCCAAAGGTCGAAACTTTCGTTATCGAACAATATCAACTTTTAAGTTCACTACTTTCTCTTTCGATCAAGCGATAAACTCAAATTACTTCGACTTTCGTCTGAGTATAAGCACAAACAAGTAGTTAAAGGATAAAAGGCAATCAAAACATTCAACACACACATTCAATCATGCATAACTATTCCGGGTTTCAACCCCGATCCTAGAAAAGTAAATTACTCACTCATGATTGAAATAAAACAAACAACTAGATTGAATTAAAACATTGAAATAAAAGCTTACTTGATTTATAAATAATCTTGTCTTTCAAACATAACCAAGCTCGAAATCAATGAACAAAAGAGAACAACGATCTCGAACTCTCTCCCTCTCTCAATCGAATGAACTAGTCAAAGTCCTTGATCTCCCCCCAAAATTCCGAACTCTTCAACCTCCTTAAAAATAACTAGATCGTTAGGTACATATACTAAAAGAAACTATCTAACAAGGGTCCTAAAAGATAGAAACTTTCATAACTAAAAATATTACGAGATAAAAGATAGAATTTCTGAAAGTCGGCACCGCCTACCGACACAGGCCACCTCGGTAACGACCTGCACATGGTCGGTAAATTATTCCTAAATTCCTCGGACAAAACTTTGTTGCACAGCTCAGTACCGACCCTCACAGATCGGTAACGAGCTCTCTGTCTTGGGTTTTTGTACACTCTTCATAGCTTCTCTTTGGATTTCAACGGGATCTTCAAGGCGTATTCTTTCTTTTTCTTTCCTCCACACATTCTACCATCCACCACTTGACTCTAGATCCTATCAAAATGCTCCTTCCCACTTCAAAAACCTATGAACAACACAAAAACGGAGCAGCTTCCATACTTTTTAAAAAATATGTAAATTTATCCAAAAACACACAAAACAACTAAAACTCACTAAAACTAAACCAAAGAGCCTAAGAAAAACACCTAAAACTATACTAAAAACATGAACATCAGACAACTCAAAACTTGCATCATGGTATACAACACTAGTAGAATCACGCAACTTACAAAAATACTCACAAAGACCGAAACCATCTTGCCAAAATACACTAAATTGGACAAAATAGTTTTGCCAATGTATAAAACGCGCGCTCAATGAACTAAAAAGCAAAACCCAAGAAACCAAGTAAAAATCCTATGAAGATATAAGTACGAACAACGTGTATTCAAAGTGAGGATCGATGTTTGGAGCATTTGACATGCTGATTGGCCATATATAAGATTTAGTCTTAAGTTATTCAACAAGTTTCCAACCAATTATGGTTGAGGCATGTCACGTTCCAGATTTGTCGACTTATGATACAAGTTATGTCAATCGCATCTTCAACTAATCAACGAACAACACCTCACACATTTGCTCGCTCGTCCAACATAGAAGGATCTCAAACATTTGACTTAATTACACATTCCACCAATGGCAACTCAACACGTCGCATGGCCCACTTGCCAAATCGTTAGGCAAGGAGCTTATCTTATGTTCCACCAATCAGCAGTTGATACCACCACAATCAATAAACGTCTCCCACACCGAGAAAGTACAAATTCTGATCCCTTCCAACATTTAGAGAAGTTGAAAGTATCGATTTCTAGCTCAAGACAACTTCTATTTAATAAAGACTTTTGTGTTGAAACATAATAAACAACCACGCTATTCACGAGAAGGAATCCTAAAAGGTTCTAAGTCGCTATTTTAAGAGAGTAAACACTTAGAATAATCAATAAAAGCTAAGTTAAATATCTAGAGTAACGGAAAGAACACGCACAAAGATATGGATCACGATAGGATCAAGACTAAGGAGTCATGGAAGAGGATAAGAGGTCATATTAGGTCAAGACCATTCAAGAGATCAAGAGCTTTCAAGTATAAAATGGTCTTGAAGAATCTACATTATGTCATCCATCCATTTTCAAGTCGACATTGGAAGATGAAGATCGCTTGTGTGCTTTATTTAAACTCACATGCAAGAATTGTTTGCATGCTTATCTTAGAACTTATTATTTATCGTGCTTTCCGTATGTGATATTCTATTTATAGGGTTTCTACATATATGGACCATGTGTTATGGGCTATATTATGTGGGCTTATGGTTTTCAAGTTAGGAAACATATAATATTATCAACTTGGACCATGCAAGATTGGTGGGACACATTTGGAAGGTAATATGGATCTTACTTGGATCCTAAGTTATTAGTGATCTTGCAATAATATCTTTAGATAAGAAAGAAGTTATTTTAGGATAGAATATCTCTAAGAATGGCATATGATATTTTGTCATCTAGTCTATTTAAACCCTTGTAATCCTAACTTTATAATCTATCTCAAATCTGATTTTTCGGAATTAGCATAGACATTATGTGAAATACCCAAGAAGTGGGCATGCCCTTACTTAACTTGTGCTACTTCCATTGTTTGTTAACATAACTGAAGTGTGAGACTGTAACATCCACATCTACATCATCACTAACTAGGAATATGTCAATTAAAGGTTGGTTAAAAACCCATATATCTTTCAAGAATGTTACCGATTTTCCATTGCCGACTTGCAATATCAAACCTCTATTGAACTTGTCTTTTAAACTCATTAATTTTCCCCATTACCTAGATACATTTTTCTTGCATGAATCGTATTCTGATCCCTTAAATATTTCTCAGAAATAATGTGTGACTACAAATTGTTCGGTTCAACAAGAATCTTCCATAATAGACACATTTGTAAATATTTGTTCATATGCTTAGCTTTTCGTAATATTAGGCCACCATTTTTTGGGTTTGTAAATCGTATCCCAACCCACCAAGAGGACATGACTGCTTGGTTTGTTCAAGAAGAATTTGCGATTAATAGTCATGTTCATTTAAAATCCCTTCTTGGAACATAAATTTCTACATGATATAGTACGGTTTTGTCGCTAACTGCTTGAGAAAGAGAATTCTCCTTCTATTTAGTTAGCTGTTAATTAGTGGAATGAAGGACAAATTCCAAAAGTCGATCTAGTGACATGAGAGTTAATAATAAGGAATTCCTTTTGTGGTATGGAAAGCATATTTACAGAAATTCACTTTTTGTCCCGAAATTGCACAATATCCCTCCATAATTGACTTGATTTTTCTAAATATCGTAATAGTGGAAGGGATAAATATAAGGATGTGTTTGACAAATGAAAGAATCGAAATTTCCATGCCTCCTCTAACAATAGGAAAGAAAACACATCTAGACGTATCAATACACTCTCGTTGTAGTCGACAAGCAAGAAGTTAAACAACAATAATGAACAACATGGGGGATAGAGGGTCCCTTTGTCTTAATCCTCTCTCTAGAAGGAACATATCCATCGGCATGTTGTTTACCAAGACCGAAAAGGAGACTGTTTGCACACATTCCTTAACCTAGTTTATGAAGGTCATACTAAAACCAAATTTCTCAAGGACTTTAAATTAGAATGGCAATCCACCTTATCGTAATCTTTTTCCATGTCTAATGTAATTGCCGCCCAACCAATGTGCCTTTTCTTTGACAAAAAGTATGGAAAATTTCATGGGTGATGAGTACATTGTCTTGAATAGCACGGTTTGAACAAAGGCCCTTGTAGAGGGTGAATTATCTTTGGGGTAATCTTTTTTAAACGCTCTGTCAATATTTTATCTATGATCTTGTAAATAGCGGAGCAAAAACTTATGGTCGGGTCAGTATTGATTTGTAGATGGAGGGTCATCACACTTTGACAACAAACTAATAAATGTATGATTGATTTCTTTGAGAAGGACGCCATAAGCAAAGAAAAGCTTTACTTCTTTAATAACATAAGGACCAACGATATTTTAATAATTTTGATAGAATTTGACCGGGAGATTATTTTTCCCAAGGCAAAAACAACATTCTTGATTCCGATGTTGGATACTTCATAGGTGAGTTTTGCATTATCTTCATATGTGATCTTCGGGTGATGTCTAAATTCAGTGCGTATTTATGGGTTGCTTATGGAGGCGATGTCTAAATTCAATTCATATTTCTCTTCGCACATTTCCCTCGCCTACTAGGAAAGTCCCATCCATAGAAAGTATAAACTTGATTCTTCTATAGAAAGTTGGAAAAAGGCGTTGCTAATGTAAGCGTATTTAACATACTTGGTATTTGCTCTCTAAGCCCAATACATTTTATGAAAATTTATAAGTTGTTCTTTCTTTTCCACTGACTGAGCTTGTCGTTGTATTCTTAGGGTTCTATTGTAACCCAATGAGTTGTTATTCTATTTCCTCTAGTTGACGGAAAATATTTTCAAAGTGTATTTATTTCATACTTTAATCATGGATTTTAATAGGCGGGTTTTCTAAGCCAGATTGTACATGTGGGATCTCGATCCATGGAATCTCCAAAGGCGTATTTATTCCATAATTTAATCTTGGATTTTGTATTTTTGGCAATTTATATATGTTGATTTTATTCTAGTATAATATAAAAGATAAGATAAATTAATCTTAGAAAATTAAAAAAATTCTATCTAAAATAAAATAAACTATGATAACATTGAATATTGATTAATATTAATGCTAAATTTTTTGAAGATAATTAATATATGTTGATGATAATTTTTTGAAGTTATTTTTTTACCACATCATAAGCTATGTGTATATATAATAGTAGTAGTCAAATTTTTTTTTGTATTTTACATGTCATTACATTTTTGTCTCATCATAAGACAAGTGTAGATAAAATAATTAATATTAATGCTCAATATTTTTTAAATAAAATTACTAAAAAGTTTTTATATTTTTTTTCAATTTATAAGAGCATTAAATATTAATGCTAACCTTTTTTTGGCTATTTATATAAGTTAATTTTTTCTACCACAACATATGTTACACGTCACGGGGATTTTTCCACATGTGTAATTTTTTAAAATGCACGTCATTATATTTACGCCGAATGACCGAAAACCACCCTTGTAATAGGCCATATTCCGCTAAACCACCCGTTATATGTGAAATTACCGAAAACAACCCGTATCATGGTGTCCGTTAGAATTCGACCACCCACACTCTCTATCCCGTTAAATATTCGTTTACGTGCGCGTGGCACCGCGTTTGCTTAATGCATTTTCTGGCTTTTCCCTATTTATGAAAAAAATATAAAAAAAATCAAATGAACTTCCATCCTCACAACTCGATTGGCATCGCAAATTCTTCAAGAAGTGGAGGCCAAAGAGAGAGATTTTAGATCTGGTGGATCTAATGCTTTCCTACCCACCTCTTAACATCTTCGACTCCCGAAGACCTCCCACCTTCCAAAATTTGGAATCAGATTAGGTTTTTCATCAATGGAGAAGACACTTCCCGATGAAGACGAACGATAAGTCGCAAGCATGGGTTGCGTTGGGGCTTTGACGGCTCACTGGTAGATCTCATCAACAACAACGGCTGGAAGATGACGAAAACTCAGCGAGGTCATGAACAGGGGCTACAACGAGCGACTTCGGATAGGCCAATGCTGCTGATTAGCGATTTATGATAGGCTATAGCAGGTGCGTGGGTGGTGGTTCGCAGATCTTGGCTCCCAGTGATGACAATGGTAACATGAGGGGTCTATCTGATGTTGTCCTACAAACTGAAGTGAAGCAGATCTGAAGATGAGGTTTAATGAAAATTGGGGGTTCTTCACTCAAGAGTTTGGATGTGTGGAAAAAAAACCCAATTTCTCAAAATTGGGGATTTTTTGGGAAATTTTCAATTTGATTCTATGTACACAAACTAAACAATTCAGTTTTCAATCTGATTCCTTCTACGCAAAGCAAAAAAATCTCAATTCGATTCCTTGTACATAAACCAAAATTTCAATGTGGTTCGCATTTTTTTTTTAACTTTCAAGAGAAAAGGGAAAAGCCAAAAAATGAGCTAGGCAAACGCGGTGCCACGCGCACGTGAACGAAAATTTAACGGGATAGAGGGTATGGGTGGTCGAATTCTAACGGGCACCATGATACGGGTGGTTTTCGGTCATTTCACATATAACGGGTGGTTTAGCGGAATATGACCTATTATAAGGGTGGTTTTCGGTCATTCGGCCTTATATTTATTCCATATCATATGCCATTTGTATTTTTTTTTAATATTAATGTTGGATCATTTTTATATAGCCTTTAGCTTATGAAAACTGTATAATTTCTATATAAAAATATAAGAAATAATAATGTTAAATATTAATGCTAAATTTTTATTTAATATTAATGTTGAATTTTTTTATAAGAAGTTTTTAGAAAAGATAAATGACATGCAATATAAATAATGACTTCATAATAAATATATACTAATATATTTGATTTAAAAAGGAAACAGACAATAAATAAAAAAATATTTTTTGTCTAATTATTCATGCATTTTTATAGTATCTATTAGTGCACAAAAATTCGTTTTCAATTCACTGATCGTATACTCCCTTCTTGTATAATAACGAACACATGGGGTGGGGACCCCCTAAGTTGGAAGAGCAATTGTCAATTGAATGTCGAGGTACAGGACATGACTTGCGTGCGGGCTCAGCAAATATGAGGTGCTCATCATACATGGCGAAGACGTGTATTTATAATGGAGGAAAGGAAGAGAGAAGTTCGAAAAATCTATCGCTAAGGGCGGGCCGAGAATGCTCCAAACTCAACAAACGGTTTCTTGCTCCTCAATCCAAGAGGAAATTCTATCTTTTGACTAAAATTTAATCCTCCAACATAACGAATAACCGCCATATTTAATTATATAATAAAATACTTAAAGATAGAAAAGCATAATAAATAAAAGTACCTTTATGGCGGATAATAGCAAAAATAATTATGACAATGAATTTTACCCACTCACAGTATCTATTTATATGTTCCAAGATAAACATTACTGTAAATTTATATCATAGTACCACCTAAGATTTAATATCTAATTCTATCATAATATATCAATGTTTACTATACTAATAACACGACACACATGTGCATTTTATCTAATTTTAACACTATAAATGTACGCAAAAATAAATATATTTTTATCTAGTTTATATATTATATATACACGCTATTACCTGCATGAATTTATTTCTTTAACAGGTTCTAGTACTCACTCATTGTAGGTTTGACGTATCCAATTAATTACCGTCACAAAAAGTAATTATTGTAATAAAAATATTTAGTGCTAAATATTTATTGATTTAATATGTAACAATTCATGAAGAATCATGCACCTCTTCTTTTTATATATTTAGTATAAATAGGTGTTGTTCTTTCCTCATTTCATAAAATTCCAAACCATACTAACTCTTTCTACCAACCCAAGGCAGGAAGGTACTCCAATATTCCAGTAAGATTATTCCAGTAAATAGCAGAATCGTGGATAGGTATTGATATTTGCCTTTGTAGTTGTGTTTTTAGTGTGCTTGAGTCTTTTTCTTTAGTTTTGTGTTTTGTTTTGAGTTGTTTGTGTAGGTTTTCATATTTCCTTAAGATATGGAGTGTACATAAGCTTTGGTGGTGTTTTTATAGGTTTTGGAGCAGTTTGGAGCATATTTTTGGAGAAGATGAGAAACCGGTGAAAAGCACTCAAGAAAGAGATGAAGATCAGGTTTGAGCCATAAAGGAAGTTTAGGAGACCGTTACCTAGCCTAAGGAATAAGAAACAAAGCAAAAACGAGTGTAACGACCCTAATAATGAGGGAGAAGTCCCAATTACATGGTTGTTTTCAAGGCTGAAGAGGATCGGTAACGACCTTGTGGGGGTCGATAACGAGGCTGACAAGGTCGATACCGAGGTCACATGGTCGGTACCGAGGTACCCAAGTGAAGAATTTCCAGCAAAATCCTACCGACCTTGACGGGGTCAGTACCGAGGCTTCCGTGTCGGTAGCGAACAACCCGAGTCGGCGCATTTAATGATTTTATCCCTTATCTTTTTATATTAGATAGTTTCCTTAGGGATATATCTTTTAGAAAAATTATTTCCTTATAGATATATTAGTTTTCTCTATAAATACTCTTGTCTAGCTCTAGTTTTGGGGGAGGATCATTCAAGTTAGCTTTAGAGTAGAGGAGAGAAGAGAAACAAGTTTGCTTGGAGAACAAGTCTGGCTTGGATTTGGTTGTAAGTTTTATTCAATTGCTTTGTTTCTAATCATGAATTGTGAGTAGTCTCTCTTTCTCAAGGTTGGGGTTAACCCAACAATGGTTATGTATGCTTGCTTTTGATCATGTTTTGATTTTTTTTATCATAATTCTTCTCTCTTGTTCTTAATCCTTGAAACGAAAGTGGATAGGAATTTTCATTCATAGTTGAAGCGAAAGCAAAAACTTTGAAATAGTCAATTTAGGGTTTTGAAGCGAAAGAGGATCAATCCTAGTTAAAGTAGAAGAGATAGATGATAGCTTGCATTTAGGTAGTGTTTAGGATGCATACTTATGTTTTTATGGCATGATTTTAGCTTAGTTTAGTCTAGTTCTTAGGTTTTTAGGCTTTCTAGGAAATTCGGATTTCGCGCTTGTTTTGTTCAGTTTTGCAGATCTTTAGGTACATAGGCGTGGACGGGGTGGATCTTAGATGATTATGGTGGAGTTTGATGAATCTTAGAGTGATATAAGTGAAGATTAGAAGATCCAAGACCCAAGAGCTTGATGGATAAAAATGCTTAAACCCGGACTATGCATTGGAGTCTTGTTTCGACACCTCTATCTTGCAATGCTTGGTTTTGGAGCTACAGTGGCCGGATGAAGCTAAATTTGCTATCACCGGAAAGCTAACTCGAAGCGCTACAATTCATATTCATTCTCCGAGTCCAAATTCCAACTCTAAGGGGGTGAAAACAGCCTTTAAAGTGTCACCTAAATGTTGATCCGAGAAGTGCCGCGGGCTGAGAGTGTAGGGTGCATGGCCACGCCACTCAAGAAGGATACCGCGCCCTATGTTTCTACGTGGAGAAGTTGGCCGCATTTTTTGGGCTTCGAGATGAGCTTAAGTTAGGTCTTGACCGACATGTTTTAATGTATTTCGGTATTTATGCGTCTTTGGATATCTTGGGGTATTTAAACCTTGTTTTTAGTTTCTCTTTCATAACATAGAACATTATTTCAAAGGCTAGGGTTTCTTTGGAGAGAGTTTACTTAAAGGAGCAACCTTTTAACCACTTGTAAGTTTGCTTTTAATTTAATTATGCAGTGCTAAATCCATTGTGTTCGACTAGTTAATGAAATCATGATTTGCATGAGTTGTGAGATTTGATTGATTCTCAACAAACTTGAATAGAGTTTATTCCCTGTACTTAATTGAATCTAAAATAGGGTTTTGTTAGATTAGCTACCTAATTGAATTTCTAGTTATAACTGAATCTGATTAATTACCGGTCGGAGTTAATTTGATCAAGAGTATACTTTAATCAATTTAGTACCGGTAGGACTAGTTGGTTAAAGAAGGGAATAAATTCATAAGTCATTTAGATGTCTGGTTGCTCTAAGTGTTTGTTTCTATTGATAACTTGAATCGTAATGATGTTGTCTAATTGAATCTAGAAGGTCTTGTAGGTTGTTAGATGATTAGGGTTGTTAGACTGGTAGTTCTATCAACTAAATATGAAGTTCGGGTCATAATCCTTAGTAGGGTCATAATCCACAATAGATTGTTCAAGTAGAATAGAATCAAGAGAATCAATGATCAACAAAGCAATGTCATGATGGATTTAACTAGTTGAACACACTTGTCTCTCATATATTTACAATCAACTTTGCATTCATATTTACTTTTTAATTTGCATATTAGATTAGGAAATCATTCAATAAACCCCCAATCTTTAGTCACTTAGCATTTAAGTAATAACACAAATACACAAGTCTTTGTGGGATCGACCCTTACTTACCGCTCTACTAAGTTTGGTTAAGTTAGATTCTTTGATAGGTATAACGACAACTGAAAATACCTCATCAATAGGCAGTAAGTTTAATAATTTAGCGAAAGTTAATTGGTTGATTTACTTGCTTAGTTAACGAAAGTTAGCAACTTTATGTGATAAAAGCGTGATTTATATGTTTCATTAGCGTTTGCATTCATAATTGTTGTTGTGGGGATACCAAAACCTTAGATTCTCTCTCTCTCTCTCTCTTGATAAAAACCCTAACTTTGTTGATTACTTGCGCCTTAAGTAAGAACAAAAATTGACATTGACTTTCTCCCGTGGAAGAACCTGGCTTCGCTATACACAACGGGGTCTTGATTATAAATTTATTTGTTGTCTAGAAACCCTCTCAACAAATTGGCATCGTTGCTGCAGAGATTTTAATAGTGCCAAGTTTTGTTCTTTTACCGTTTTTCGGGACATTGTCGAGTCGGTAACGAACCCCTTTGGGTCGGTACCGACCCTGTCGACAAACCTAGTTTTCTTTTTTTTTTGTTCAGTTCATTTTCAGGATCACTATCGAGTCGGTAACGACCCTATCCAGGTCGGTACCGACCCTATCGACAAAAATCAGTTTTTCTTTTTCAGGTTTTGTTTACGGGATCACAATAGGCTCGTTACCGACCCCCTTGGCCTTTGTACCGACCCTTTCTTAGAACCCGTTTTGCTTTTAATTTCGTTTCTGTTTGTGTTTTGTACCGACCATTCTAACGATGTCTCTTTAGAATATGTTCAATTAAGAGCTTTCAAGTGGTCCGTTACAAGAAAGGCCCTGAGATAGTTAGAGAACCTACCTCCTAGGTCGATTAGGTCATGGAGGGCTTTGCATGACTTATTCATGACAAAGTTCTTTCCTCCTTCCAAAACTACGAAGTTAAGGAAACGCATCACCTCCTACCACCAGCTGCCTAATGAGACCTTTGTGGAGACATGGGAGAGATTCAAGGAGATGCTTAGACAATGCCCTACCCATGGGCAACCACAATATGTGCTCCAAGAGATCTTCTTCCAAGGGATCAATGCTGAAACAAAGCACTACATCAATCTACACACTCCTTACGGCTTCCTAGAGATGGATCCCGTTGAGGCGTGAGCGTTGCTTGACAAGTTGACCAACTACGATGCAATGCATGGAATGGAGCAGGCCCAGTAGCCCCAACGAAGGCTCTATAATCCAAACAAGGACGAGGTATACCCCGAAGTGAAGCACCAGTTCATGCAGGACGAGATCAACTACCTAAAAAAGCAGGTAAGTTATCTTAAATCATCTCCATCTTGTCAAAAATGCGGGTCTCAAGCCCATGCTACTTTTGCCTACACTAACTTGCAACAGGTACGTGCTCATGAGGCATATGAAGAAGCTAAATACATGATGGGTCCATGTAGGAACCAAGGTAATAATTTTTATGCAGGGAGGAATAGCAATCAGCCCACCTGGGGCAATTATGCACATGGCCAAGGGAGCCAACCTCCTCAACAAGAACAAAAGGTTCCGCCTTATAGGCCTCTGGGCTATCAAGAGACACCTTCATGGGTACAAGGGCTACAAGAGGGTATTAACGGAGTCTACAATAAGACTGATGGAGTCCGTTCTGACCTAAAGGTGTACATGTACAATTGGGAGAGATCGAAACCTGGAGAAAAAGTGTAAATTCCCAATTAGGTAACCTAGCCGCACAGATTCCGAGACCTCAAGTGATACGTGATCGCCTCGGATTACTCCTCAGAAACCTCGTATTTGACCACACAGGATCCCAATCTTGCCAGCAAATCAATTCAATCCTACAAAAGCTTTCAATTCAGATTCATTGTGATGCAAGTAATGACAAATTCGAAATTGAATAGACACAAATCTGGTTCGAACAAATAAAGTTAAATCAAAGGAATAGTTCAATTGGATTGGCTCTAACGCTAAATCCAATTGATGAACTAGATTGATCTTTAACAATCAAAACTAGAACTAATCAATTGATCAATTTGAATGAACGAACTGATTTGGATCAATAAGAACAAAGCGAGAATTCGGATGATGTTGAATGATGATGATCTCGAGATTGCAAGTATAACACACACACACACAATTGTATTTTTGAACCCAAGGACTAGATAAACATTTCTTAGGGTTTATCTAATCTCAAGCTGATTTTTATTGAATGAAAATGCAAAGTATAAATAGAGAATACAAAAGCTAATCCTTAGGGAGCAAGGGAGAGGAGTGGCCGGCCCTAGAAGGGGAGATTAGGTCTCCTTTGGTTGCTTCCCAAGATATAATAATATCTAAATAAATCTAACTAGATTTCCTTAAATAAAATAAATCAGGGCTGATTTATTTATTTAAGGAAATAATCCTAACAAACTCAAAATATCTCTAACAACCAGGAGAGAGAAGATCAACCAACTAACATAAGCCTATTGGCTGATTTCTCTACATTATTAAAATAAATAGAAATTGTTCATAATAAAATAAATAAGATATTTTCTTCAATTTAGAATGGTCAAGTCAAAGGGTTGACTTTGACCCATATACCAATTCATCTCATCCGGTCACTTACTAAATTCAGCCCTAAAGTGAGACAAATTAATACATGTTTCTAAATAAAGAAATGATGATTTTCGGCCCTCATAATTAATCCATGGAATCCGGGCTCAATTGATGTCGAATGCACGAGACCCACTTCGCCTTGCTAGGCTCTTCAATGACCGCTGCTAATCGAACCAAGATCGTTGTTGTGCCTTGAGCAATCTTCTTAGCTCGACTTCTTGTAATTGGTCCGTCAAAAGGCACTCGAATCAACTCATCGACGTCGGTTGGAGACATGGCAGGCTTCACTGCATCATCAAGGGTCAACTCTCGGGTAGACCCGAAGGAAACCCTAGAGGAGAAAGAGTAGCCATACACCTAAGGAGCAGGAAGGAGTTGCCAAATCGAACCAAGCCTAAAAATACAGAGTACGACGATGAAGACGAAGTCCTAGTCGACCTCGTTACCGACCCCACCCAGGTCATTAACGACCCATCCTACTCAGGTAAGTCTTTTAAACAGACCCCCTCTCAGTCAGGACCTCGTTACCGACCCCCCTAAGGTCGGTATCGACCCTTCTCAAACACCGATCGACCCTCTTGTCGATTCGGTAGAGCCTCGATCTGGGCCTCTATCTACTCCAAATCCATCAAAAACTCTTCCTTTCCCCACCAATGATGGCGGATCTAGGCTTGAAACGCTCGGATCTTCTCCGACACAAGTAATCGGGAAAAATACGAGACCACAAAGTGGACTCGCATGGCCTCTAATGCTCGTCAGAACTTGGGTGGGGCAAGGCAGAAATAAGAGATGATGAACACGAGAACGAGAGATTTGGGGAACGTTGATTGAATTGAATGCAAGAGGCGCAACACTAGGTTAAAGTCTAGGAGAAAAGCCTCAACTAAAATCAATGACCAAAGTGTGTGTGAATTGAAATGAAAGACATAGCACCATTATATAGGTGCGGCAATGAGAAAACCCTAATAACTAGTGCGACGCCTAGAGCTTGGATGCAACCAAGGCCCATCGGTGCAAGGCCCAAGAAAGGCCTTCTAAATACGTAAAACTACTAATAGTAATGTTTGAAAATGGATAACATGCTAAAAAAGGCATAAAACAGATATGTCGCTCGTGGTCGGCACCGAAGTGTCAAGCGCGACAAGCGCGACACCAAGGACTGCGTCGCGGTTTGGATGGCACGAGCCCTGGCACGAGTGACGGGTCCATCCGAGCGCATGGTGAAGGCATCGCCTTCCTGGCTAGCATCCAATAACGGAGTCGCATCACCCAATGGCGGCTGGGGTGTCGGAACGAGTGTGAGATGGAAACGCGCCATGTATTCAGCCATTTGGCGCTCTAACGCCACGAGCCTGTCCTCAAAGCTAGGACTCTCGACCATTGGAGAGGGCGACCGAGGAGGTCATTGCCTATGTCGTGGTCGTGGGTCTGGTTCACGGACTCGGTTGTGTGGGCGCCGAGGAGGCGGACTCCGATCCTGCTCGTTGTAGGAACAATGTCGGGGTCTGGGAGTTTTGTGTGGGCTCCTTGGAGGTGGACTCCAATACCTCTCATTGTATGAAGGATGTCGGGGTTTGGGAGTTTCTCTATTGTAGCGGGCCCGATTTTCGGGAAGCCAAAATGGTGGGATCCAATCTAGGTGGTCTCTTGGAAGCGGCTTATAGGGATGAGATTTGACTCGTCGATGTGGCCGATCCCAAGAATCCGAATCGTCCCATATTTCCGAGTAGGTCCAAGACATGGCTTTGCCCCTCGGGATTTTTATATCTTCTTTTTTTCTTTTTTTTTACTAGGAGATCTACCACAAACCGAAAGATTCTCTTACAATAGGAAAATAAATAAGCTATCCTAGAAATAAAATATAACGAGATCTTTTATATAGTTAAGATCTTTACAAAAAGGATAACAAATAAATGAAAAAAGAAAAACGATCGGCTAGCTGCTGTTTTTATTAATGTCAAATCTTTTTTCTTTTTATTATATATAGGATCGGCTGATTTTTTTCAAAAGAAATCCGATACTAACCGAATACTAGTAACAAATCTCCACGGCTCCACCAAAAGGAAACAAATCTTCTGCAAATTTTTTTGAGCTCTCAATCTTCTACAAATTAAAGATCTTCATGCACAGACAAATTGAAGTGCAATTATTTAGGCAAGGATCTTCATGCACAGATGCAGAACTTATTGATCTCAATTGAATGATCAAGCAAAGCATGCGTATCAATCACAACTCAAATTCGTATCAGGATCGGATCAGGCGCACAACCTGGAATTGCAACCGGAAGCCAATCAATTTTTTTTAAATGCGTACTTACTAGGTTGCGTCTGAGAAGGACGCCTTCGTCAAGCCGTCTGGGCTCTGATACCAATTGATGCGACCCTAGGGTCACAAGGGGAGGATCTAGGCTCAAAACGCCTGGATCTTCTCCGACACAAGTAATCGGAATAAATACGAGACCACAAAGTGGACTCGCGTGGCCTCTAATGCTCGTCGGAATGAGGGTGGGGCGAGGTAAAAATAAGAGATGTTGGTCCAAGGGAGAACTGATGAAACGGAAAGGGGTTGGAAGGTTTGGTGACGCCCAGGCCAAAGGGGAGGAGGAACTCGACTCAAAGCTCTGGCTTAATTCATTTTGGACGTGATTAATACAAGGGGGCGTGTCTCCTTTTTATAGAGGAGGTCGCACGAAACCCTAGTTCTAGATGGGGGTGGACTAGGGCTAGTAAGCATACTAGGCCCAACATCTGTTGGACCCAGATTTTAGGCAAAGAAGTATTAGCCCATAGCTAGGAAATCTCCAACGCATCTAGAGCTACAGAAGATCTTTGGGATTGGCTAAGTCGGTTAGAGGAAAGAGAATCCGAGATATGTTTGTTACTAGATAGATTCATCTCAGGATTTTGTCCATTATAAGATAGAAATAAGCGAAGATTTGTTAGTTAGAGATAAAATCATATCTTTAGTTAAGATAAGATACACCCTAAGGAGCTATATAAATCGATGTAATCCTTAGGAGCGAGGAACCCTTCATTCACATAACTTCTTGTGATTTCTACATCAATAAAAAATACATTTTCGTTCATATTCTTCTTAGTTTATTCGATCAAGGCCCGATCTTAGTCAAAGTTCTACCTTTGGTAAATTTTGGCTCAAACAATTTAGCGCCCACCGTGGGGCCGTGATCAATACAACCATCATAAGGATCGCTATTCTACTTCCTCTCGGATCAAGGAACACGATGTCTGGTAACGGGGATGAAAGCCCTAAAACTCCGATCATCGTGGACGACCAAAATCCTGAGAACCAAGGCATGCGGTCCCAGGAAGAGGAGATGACGGACCTCAGACAACGCATGGAATTTCTCCAAAAGGCGTTGAGCGACCAAAAAAGCTTTTATGACGCTCATGTCGAACGCCTCACTGCTGAAAACAGCCAACTCAAACAACAATACGAGGTCTTGGCTACGGGACGTCGTTCCCTCCGCGTCACCCGACGCACTGATGGAATAGTAAGGAGGCTAGATTTCAACGCTGGAGTTTCGGAGACGGAAAGGGCCGAAAGAAGGGGTCTCGTTGACAGTCGTCGAGGTTCATCGGATCACAGAAAGGACCGTCGTGCCCATCCTTACTCGCGGCCTACCTCAGGGTAGGTCTTCGTGGCCAAGACACAGTCAACGGAAGACAAAGAACGAGAACCTATGCCACCCTCACTCGACTCCTTCAAACTCAACATATCCACGGAAAAGCTGCTCCGGAACATGGCGAAACAAGGAGAACTCGTGAGGTGGCCAAGAAGAGACAAATCCCCTCGCTCGGGGAGAGACAGTGGTGCGACTACCACGAGTATCACGGACACTGGACTCGTGATTGCCTGATGCTCCGGAAAGAATTGGACCGCTTAGTCGCAGAGGGAAGAATAAGAGACGTAGCTCCAAACGCTCGAGTACCCAAAGATTTGCTAGAGAATCCTCAGTCTGAGCACCGAGAAAGGCGAAATCCTCCAACGCCCGACAGGGTGGTCAAAGTAATAACCGGGGGGATCAAATATCTGCGGATTATCGTACTCAGCAGCAAAGCGCTATGCGAGGGAAAGCAGTTTTAGTCGACCCCAATCATCAAGACATCGCGCCAGAGAATCTCCGGGACAAGCCATCGTGTTTGACGACACCGATGCAAAGAACACTTCCGAGCAGCATCACGACGGTCTAATGATATCCCTACACATCGGGAACGTGCTGATGAAAAGGGTATTGATTGATACATGGAGCTCCACAAATCTCATGACCCTAACTGCCCTGAAGGAGATGGGTTTGTCCAAAAACGACATCCATAAACACCCGGTGCCTTTAGTGGGTTTCAGCGGCGAAGTTAAGCACACAGTGGGCGACATTACAATCCCAACCTTCGCCAAAGGTATAAATATGCAAGTCAGTTTCCTTGTGATGGACTACCCTTCATGCTACAACGTGATCTTGGGACGACCATGGTGATGTGAACCCCGTTGGGAGATTCACAAGAGGATCGAAGATGGACTCGTAAATGGTCGTCTCACGCACGGAACCGATAGATTTGAGTCGAATTAACGACTAGACTTGGATGAGAAAAGAAGTGAAAGGATGAGAAGTTGCTCTCTTTTGAGGGAGAACTGATGAATATGGGATGAGAAGAGAAATTGGTTGACGCCTTAACAAACAATCTGGAGTAAACTCGACAGCATAACGGTAGTTTAATTCAAGCGTGAGAAATACATAGAGGGGCGTGCTCCTTATATAGGAGAAGGAGGCGCGCCCTAGCTAGCAAACCCTAGGCGGCGACATGGGGAAATGAAGGGGGAGGCAAGCATGCGGCCCAACCATTTAGCCCAAGCCCAAAATGCATAAAAATAGTAAGAACATAAGTAGCAATGTTTCGGAATGGAAATAGTTCTAAAAATAGTAAGAAATAAAATAGGTCACGGTGGCCTAGTCGCGAGTGTCGCGACAAGGCCGTGACAAGGCTGTGGCGCGCCAAGGGCGTGTCGCGATGCTGGCAAGCGCGCGATACGGCATCGGCGTGCCGAGGCTGGCGCGCGCTCGGACCTCGAGTGTCGAGGCCGAGGCGCGCTGGAACCTCAAGTTCCCACGCCGGGGTGGCCCGGCGTGGCATGTGGCTCGACGCTCGCGACTGGGACGGTGTCTAGAAGGAGGTTCTCGGCGCTGCGGTGCGAGGCGTCGGGCTGGAGACTCGGCGCGCCTATGGTGACGAGGCATGTGGAGAGGGGCGCGCCGGTGGTTGCGCCGTGGCTTGCTATGGCGCGCGCGATGATGGACGAAGTGGCTCGGGTTATGGCCCGAGTCCTAGCTCGTGTGATCGGTCCATCGGAGCGCACGGACAAGTCCTCCTCGTCTTGGCTAGCCGTCCTGGTGGGGCTCACATCACCCTCCCCCCCTTGGGTGGGAAACGTCCCCGTTTCCTCGTCATGATACTCGGAATCGACATATGGGGATAGATCCGAGACATTGAAGGAGGTGGAAACGTTGTATTTACCCGGGAGGTCGAGGACGTAAGCGTTGTTGTTGAGGCGCCGGAGAACCTTGAATGGACCGTCCCCTCGTGGGTGGAGCTTCGTCTTCCTAGCAGCGGGAAAACGATCCTTCTTCAGATGGAGCCAGACCAAATCTCCGGGCTCGAAGATCAACGCGCGGCGCCCCTTGTTGCGCTGGGCCGCGTATCGATCGGCGCGTCGCAGCAGTTGCGCCTTGGTGCGCTCATGTAAGCGTCGGATGTGGTCGGCGCGGTTGGCCGCGTCGACATGCTCCTCTGGCTTGAAGGGAAAAGGCACCAAATCCATAGGCGTGTGAGGATTACGCCCGTAGACCACCTCGAAAGGGGTCATCTTCGTCGCAGAGTGAAAGGACCTGTTATATGCAAACTCAACATGACAAAGTAAGTCCTCCCACCGAGGTGGGTTTGCCTTGAGCATCGTCCGAAGAAGAGTGCCCAAGGTCCGATTGGTCACCTCAGTCTGACCATCGGTCTGGGGGTGATAAGCAGTTGAAAACAGGAGTCGTGTCCCTAACTTCCCCCAAAGTGTTCTCCAAAAATGGCTGCAGAACTTGGTATCCCTATCACTAACAATAGTTCTAGGAATACCATGTAGCTTCACCACATGTTCAAAGAACAAATTAGCGATTTCCACCGCGTTGTTTGTCCCCTTACATGCAATAAAGTGGGCCATTTTGGAAAACCGGTCCACGTCTACGAAAATAGAGTCCTTTCCACGCCTCGACGTCGGAAGGCCCGTAATAAAATCCATGGAAAGATCTTCCCACGGGGCGTCCGGAATTGGAAGTGGCGTGTAAAGTCCATGCGGTTGTGACCGAGACTTGGCAGTATGACACGGCACACAACTTTGACAATACTTGTTAACATCCCGAGCCATATGAGGCCAAAAGAAAAGCTCACGAAGTGCTGCCAACGTTTTGGCTATGCCAAAGTGGCCTCGGCCATCATGAGCCTCTTGGAGCAATAGATGTCTCACCGAAGATGCCGGAATGCAAAGCTTCCCATCTCGGTAAAGATAACCGTTGTCCAAGAAGAAGGACTCATGGATCCGCGAATGCTCAAGTTCCTTTATGACTGAAGAGAAGTACGGATCTGAGGCGTACAACTCCTTGATCATAGCAAAACCAAGCATTTTTGTATGTAATTGGGTGAGTTAAATGTACCTTCGAGAGAGAGCATCGGCGACGACGTTCTCTTTTCCTTTTTTGTGAGCAATGACATAAGGGAACGTCTCCATAAACTCAACCCAACACGCGTGGCGCCTATTCAGAGTCGTTTGACTCTTAAGATAAGCCAAGGCCGCGTGATCCGTATGAATTACGAACTCGCTTGGCCAGAGATAGTGTTGCCACGTCTTTAGGACCCGAATAAGAGCGTAGAGCTCTTTATCATACGTCGGATAATTCAGTGTAGCCCCAGCTATCTTTTCGCTAAAGTAAGCGATAGGCCTTTGTTCTTGAAGGAGTACGCCGCCAATACCATAATCGGAAGCGTCGCACTCGATCTCGAAGCACTTTGTAAAGTCCGGCAATTGCAGGACCGGGGCTCGGCATAAAGCATCTTTCAAGGCCTCGAAGGCGGCCTCGTGATGCGGCATCCACTTTATTTTGGCGGCCTTATTAGTCAAGGAATGGAGTGGCCCGGCGATAGAACTAAAGTCCTTGACGAATCGCCTATAGAATCCAGCTAGCCCCAAAAAAGAACGAACCATAGTCGGGGTCGTTGGGGTTGGCCACTCACGGATGGCCCGGATTTTGTCAGAATCCACTCGTAGGCCATCCTTGGATACGACGAAGCCAAGAAAATTCGTCGTATCCGAGCAAAACACACATTTGTCCAGATTTACATATAAAGAGTGTTCGCGGAGGCAATCTAACACCTGCCTAAGGTGCCCCGCGTGATCGTCTAAAGTCCTACTATAAACCAAAATGTCGTCAAAATACACGACGACGAAAAGTCCCAAAAATTTACGTAAAACAAAGTTCATAAGACGCATAAAAGTAGAGGGAGCATTAGTGAGGCCGAAGGGCATCACCAACCACTCGTAGAGACCATGTTTGGTCTTGAACACCGTCTTCCACTCGTCCCCTTCTTGCATCCGAATTTGATGGTAGCCGCTCCTCAAATCAATCTTCGAAAACAGCACGGCTCCATGCAACTCATCTAACATGTCGTCCAAGCGGGGAATCGGGTGACGGTACTTGATGGTAATCTGTTTGATGGCTCGGCAATCCACGCACATCCTCCAAGAACCATCCTTCTTCGGCACCAAGATAACCGGAACCGCACACGGGCTAAGGGACTCTCGAACATAGCCTTTGTCCAAAAGAGATTGGACTTGGCGTTGAAGCTCTTGAGTCTCCTTAGGTGACGCCCTATACGCAGCCCGGTTTGGCAATGAAGCGCCGGGAATGAGATCGATGCGATGCTCGATCCCCCGAATAGGCGGCAACCCGTCGGGGAGTTCGGCAGGCATAATATCAGAATACTCCTGCAGCAAGTCAGAAATAGGAGGAGGTAATACATGTGTCGAATCAATGGAAATATTAAGCAATGGACACAAAAGAAAGAAAGTAGTACTCCCCTCGATGTGTTTGACCACATCGCGCCGACGGCATAGGAAAAGTCGGTCTTGCACCGAACCGAGAAGAGGTGGCTCGGCGTCCTCGCGCACCCGAGGTGCTCCAGCGGCACCAATCTGCTGGCCACCAGTGCTTGGCCAGGGATGAGTTTCGGCACCGGGCGCGCCGCTGGAAGGGCGCTGGATCGAGCCAGCGCCGCTGGGCAATGGCGCTGGCGCGCTGCGATGCGCAACCGAGGACGAGCTCGACGTCCTTGGCTCAGTCTTAGGTTTTGCTCGGCGTTTTTGGTTCAAATCCTCTTGAAATCCAGAATGTTGGGTGTTGGAACTAGGAGCGCCGACAGAATTGTGTCCGTGGCTAGAAGCGTCGTTCGAGCTTGAATTCGGCGTAGGCGCGGTCGTGGACTTGTCCCAAGCGTTTGCTTGTTGCCTTTCGGCCTCATCCTGCAATGCTTCACTCAGAGACATAGGTAAGATGGTCACGCGTTTACCATGGTAATTGAACATGTAAGTGTTCAACCGGCCATCATAAATCACGTGACAGTCAAATTGTCGACGCCGGCGTCGATGTCCGATGGCGCACAATATGCACCGTCTTCGATTGGCGCGACGTCCTCCTCTTCGGACTCAAGTTCATCCACACTCTCATACGCTGCGGATTGAGCTGAAAAAAGCACTCGCTTCGAGTTAGGGCAATCGCGTTTCAAGTGCCCTCGGCCACCACATAAATAGCACTCGATGTCACGAGTCCTTTGTGGGGGAGGAGCTGCCTTGTCACGATTTTGGCCAACCGAAGCGCCCTTGGAGTCCGTCGTTGGGGTACCTACCTTGGATTTAGACATTGAAGGAGGAACAAACCGGTTAGTACCTAAAGCGGATGGACTAGGGGAAGAAGTATACCTTGTAAAAGTGGACGTCTTCGGCCTCTTGAATTGCGTGTGAAGCTCCATGGCCGTGTGTATCAAACGTCCCAAATCTTTGATTGGCAAGACAACCAACCGATCTCGGATCCATTGGTGAAGCCCCGCCACAAAACGAGACCTCAATGCTCCCGGGGAAGCGCTAATGCCAGCCTTGAAGAACAAGTCTTCGAGGTATGCAAAAAACTCCTCGGGCGTCCGAGAACCTTGTCGAGCGTCTTGGATCAAGATCCTCACTTTCTCCTTGTAGTCGGGCGGGATGAACTTCCTCTTCATAATAAACACTAGTTGATGCCATTCGGTTATGGGGGCTTAACCCTTTCGGGCCCGATCCGATTCGAATCGGTTCCACCACATCCGAGCGGCACCTCTAAAATGAAGTGTCACCACCTCGACCTTCTCGTGCTCCTCGTAATGGCAATGTTTGAGCACGTGCTCGGTACCCTATAACCAAGAAATAAATTCATCAGGGTTGTAATTACCAAAAAATTCTTCAAATTTTACCTTGACGTCGCGGCGTGATACATGCGCCGGACGATCGTTTGCGGCGCGCCGGTTGGCACGCGGAGGGGGTGTGCGTCGGCGTCATGGGCCTTGGCCATGGCCGCGGCTGGAGCCTTCGCTTCCGTCGTTGGGGTCCTCGTCCTCGTCGCGCCGAGGGCGCCGCTGGTGCTCCCGGTGTCGGTCTTGGCGACGCCGATCCCCGTTGCGCCAAGGCCGTTCGCGGTTGTCACGGCCCTCGAGCCGATCATACTCCGCGCGGTTCACGGGCAACTTGGGTCTCGGAATCCAATCCCGATCCCGATCTATGCACTCCTCCGAATCATGGACCGGAGGGTGGTCAAAATCCTCCTCGGAAGCTTCCTCGTACTCCGTCATAGAGTCCTCGGTTTCCGAATATGAAGTTGTGGGGCTTTGATGGCCTCGATAGTCATCGACATCGAAGTCATCTCGGCCCTTGGATCTCTTTTTCTTAGGCGTCGTAGAGACTGCCTTTTTTTTTTTGATTGTTGACGCCGCCACTCCTCGGAGTCATACTCCTCATCGGAATGAACGTCAACAACGTCGTCCACCTGTTGAGCCTGGTTAGTGGGTCGGCTTTCCTTCATTGATTCCAAACGTTAGATCCCATTCGGTTCAGTCGAGTCCACCAAAGGCCCTTTGCCTTTTTCTTGCGCCGAAGCCCGCGGAACCGAGACACCGTGTGGCGTTACGCTCGGATGCGCGTGCTGTGTGTGAATGGTCACGGCTGGTGGCGCCGATTGCTGGTTGAGGAACCTCGTCATCAATCCTTCGAGGTTGGCAAAGCGCGCCTCAAGCGCCGCGAGACTCGCTGCAGGGGCGAGCCCTTGCGCCGATGCGTTCGGCGCGCCGAGAAGGCTACTTGGCGCCGGCGGTGGGTTCGGTGGCTGAATTCCTTGTTGGTTTGAAAGTTCATCCCCTTCCATACTTCCGTCTCCAATCTCGACCATAGACATGAAAGAAAAGGGGTTAAAAAATTCACAAACAATCAAGCAATAAGAAGCGCCGAGATATTGTAAGACTCTCCACGCAAGTACTCTTAGTTTGCACGAAAAGTACTCGAAGGGTAGGGGAGGCTTGGATCTCGACGTGCACAAGTAAGGAACAACACAAAAGCACAAACAAGCAAAACAATCAAGCATGCAAGTAAGAAGAGAGAGAGAAGGCGTCGGCTTAGGGTAAGCCTTGGCAAGAAAGGAAAGAAGGAGAGAGAGGGATCTCGGCCTTATGGAATGGTGCGAGATTCTTGCAATCAAATATTATCAATCAAGCAAGTTTCCTAACAAGAAAGATATGGAAGATATGATAAGATATTGGAGAAGATATGGAAAGATATGCAATCAGGGGGCCGAATCAAATAAATGCAAATATGGAAACACTTGCCTTATTTTGGCTTGTGTGTCCCCACAAAATCTTTTCTTTTCTTTTTTAATTTAATAGGATAAGGTTGCCTTTGATGTTCGCATTTTTGGTATAGTTTTTGATAGGTTTTCTTTGTTTATTAGGATTAATTTTGTCTAGTTTAGGTTTCGTTTTAAGTGTTTTTAGTTAGTTTTGTATAAATCTGCGAAAAGAGTGGAATCTACGCTATTTTGTGTATTTTGCAGGTTTTAGCTAGGAAAGGAGCTAAATGGAGCTAAATTTGGAGCATCACAGTGAAGGACGGAAAAGTGCAAGATTTAAGAAGTCGAAGCTCAGAAGATCGAGAGGAGGTGTTGAAGAAAACATAACCCCAGGCTCGTTAACGAGGCTGTGAAGGGTCGTTAATGAGGCCAAGAAGAAGAAGATTTCGAAGTATTATTTTATTATTCACCGATCCTGAGCGGGAATTTATTTCCGTATCGGTTGAGTATCTTTTTAGAATCTTTATGGGTGATCAGAATATGTATTTTAGGGTTTATATCTTTCTAGATTTTATTTCTATCTTTTAGAGATTGTTTCTATCTTTTTAGGAAAGTTTTTATCTTTTAGCCTTTTTAGTTTTTTAGGATTTTCTAGTATAAATACCCTTCTATCTAGCATAGAAGAGGGGGGCTGAATTTTGGAGTAGATTTAGAGAGCTAGTTTTGGAGGAGAAGGAAGGCCGAAGGAGAGGCTGCTGGATCGGAAGTCGGTGACGAGGTTCGGTGACGACGGTTTCCGAGGTTCGTTGATCTGGTTTATGGTTCGGTGATTGTTTTGTTTTGGTTTTTCTCTGATTCTCTGTAAGACAATATTTTTGTTATTAATTTAAGTTTGAGTTTTTGTTTCAATGTTTATTTTTATTGAAATTTTTAATTTCTTAATCATGAGTAGTGAGTAGTCTATTTTCCTAGGGTCGGGGTTGAGCCCGGCATAGTTGAGCATGTTTGATGAAGTAAGATAGTGTTTTGAATGCCTTTTATTTTTATTGAGATTATTTGTTGGGCTTAATACCGAAACGGGAGTTGAGGTAATTTGAGTTTTAACTTGATTGAAAGAGAAAGTTAGTAACTTGAAGGTTGATATTGTTTGAAAATGAAAGTTTCAAGCTTTAGATCCAAAACAAGCAATTGAGTGAGTTAGTTTATGAAAATAGATTAATTTACTTGTCTAGTCAATGAAAGTTGAAGACTCTATCTATTTAAAGGCATGATTTATCTTCTTACGAATTCTTATGCTTGGCTATGTTGTGGTGTCCCTTATCCTAGATATTTGTTTTTATTGAATTATTTCTAATAAATCTTCGTTGCTGAATGCTTGCTTCGGTACCGAGTGTTAGTTAGAATTTTATTAGTTTGTTAATTGGTGTTTTTGTGTTCGGTGGTTCGGTAACGATCCTGACAAGGTCGTTAATGAGGCATCTCGTGAGTGATTGTGTTTGATTTTGTTTGATTTTTATTAGATTGATAGACAAACAACCTTGCTTCCTGTGGAACGATCCTGACTCCACTGTACTCAGCGCGGTCTTGACTTACAAATTTATTTGTTGGCCGAGAAACCCTCATCAACAAATTGGCGTCGTTGCCGGGGAAGCAACGAGTTGTTAGTTTATCTTTGGGATCGGGAGTAGCCCGACCCCGTTTTTGTTTTTAATTTTTGTTTTCTTTGTTTGTTTTCTCAGTGTATGCCGGTAGGACGAAGAAGGCTTCAGTTTGATAGCTCCAGTTATTACTCAGAACCCGAACGTTCCCTGCACCGACGACTCCGAGAAAATCGAGCCATGGCCACAGCTGAAGAGATGGCTCGAGAGCTAGAGATCCTCCGGACCCAGATGGAGGCACTGAGAGCCGAGAAGGACGGCGCTAATGCAGACAAGGCTCGACTGCAAGAAGAGCTAAACGCCTATCCAAGGAATGCCAAGCAATACATGCATCCGGAACTGAGGGTGCCAGAATCTCCTATTGTGCTTCCTGCGATAGAGAAACCTTTTGAGATCAAGTCTCAATTTATATCCTTGATTAAACGGGCTCAGTTTGAAGGGAAACCTGCTGAGTGCCCTATGGAACATATTAGAAATTTTCTTGATTTATGTGACACCATAGCTGCTGAAGGTGTCTCACTAGAATATGTTCTGTTAAAAGCTTTTAGATGGTCACTTACTGGAAAGGCCCTGAACTGGTTAGAGAGCCTACCTTCTAAGTCTATCAGGACTTTGAAAGCTTTGTATGATCAATTTCTTACAAAGTTTTTCCCTCCTGCCAAGACAACGGAGTTAAGGAAACGTATCACCTCTTATCACCAGTTGCCTAATGAGACATTTGTTGAAACATGGGAAAGATTTAAAGAGATGCTTAGACAATGCCCTACTCATGGGCAACCATTATATGTATTGCAAGAAATCTTTTTCCAGGGTATCAACGCGGAGACCAAGAACCGCATCAACACGCATACTGCGTGCGGTTTTATAGAGATGAATCCGACAGAGGCGTGGGAACTGTTGGACAAGCTGGCGAATTACGATGCTATGTACGGAACCCAGCAGGCTCCACAAACTCAAAAACGTCTCTATGTGCCCAATCGAGATGAAGTTGACCTCGATGTTAAAAATCAATTCCTACAAGATGAGGTCAACCGTTTGAGGAAACAGGTAAGTTTTCTGAAATCCTCTCAATCATGTCAAGAATGTGGTTCTTCTGCACATAGCACTTCTGCTTGCACTAAGACGATAGCTGAGATGAATTACATGAGAGGACCCTACAGGAACCAACCTAATTACAATGACAGGTCGAACAACTATCAATCATGGGGCAATCAGAATGCAAATCATAATTACACAGGGCCCCCGCAAGATAAACGACCTGCACCATATCGACCTCCAGGCCATCAGGAGACACCATCATGGGCTCAAGAGATTAAAGAGGGCATCAATGGATTGGATAAAAGATGGGGAGAGTTCGATATTTGGAAGAAGAGTGTTGATTCCCAACTAGGAGACCTTGCTGCACAGATTCCAAGACCACAAGGGCAACTCCCGGGTCGTACCGAAGAGAACCCTAGAGGCCAAATAGCAGCAGTACACCTTAGAAGCGGGAAGACACTACCGGAGAGAGTTCAAGCTGAAGAGAAGGAGGAACAAGATCTCGCCAGCCAGCTCGTTAACGAGCCAGCGAGAGCTAGTACCGAGCCTACAAGCCAGGATGACGAGGCTCCGAGGATTCCTGACGAGCCCAACCCAGGTAAGTTTTCTAAACCGAGTCCTCCTCTCAATCCCAGGGTAGTTAACGACCCCACCAGGGTCGGTAACGACCCGCCGAGGACACCGAACGACCCTAGTGTCGACCCGGTACTCTCACCTTTCGAGCCTAACTTGGTTCCGAGAATGGTGAAAACTCTTCCATTCCCAATTAAGAAATATATGGACTCTACTGAGAGTAAGTTCAAGCGTTTCGTTAAGATTCTTCAGGGCATTAATATTTCCATCCCATTCGCTGAGGCCCTAAGCGAAATGCCGGCTTACACAAAATTCTTGAAAGATATTCTTAGCAGGAAAAGATCTATTACAGAGCTGCAGGACGAGGTCAGATCCATAGCTCTTCCAGAAAAGCTTGGAGATCCTGGGAGGTTTGCAATCACAATCGGCATAGGCAACCACAAGTTCAAAACTTTATGCGATCTTGGTGCCAGTGCTAGTCTTGTTCCACTCTCAATCTGGTCTAGAGAAAATATGGGACCATTAGAGCCTGTCAACATGCGGTTTTATATGGCAGATGGATCTTGCATCAAACCAACAGGGCTGCTAGAAGATTTCCCAGTTCAAGTGGGTAATTTCTTTGTTCCGAATGACTTCATCGTGATGGCAATGCCCGAAGATCCAGTTGTGCCTATTATTTTGGGAAGACCATTCTTCGCCACAGCAGGAGCTATAATCGATGTTAGAAGAGGACTCCTAACTTTCAAAATTGAGGATGAGGTGACGGAATTCCGATTCAAGCAATCCAGGGAGTCCGACAAAGCTGAAGTCAAGATGCTCTACGCCCACGAGGAGATCATTGAATGTGGAGACCCCATAGGAAGATCAGCATGCAATGATGACATTTCAGGGCAAAGATGGGCAGAAATAACCACTGCAGTCTCAGTAACGAGTCCTCCAGCATCATTACCGATTCTCCTGGCAGAAGATGCAGGCTCGTTAATGACCCACTCAGGTTCGTTAACGACCCTTGCCGAAGATGGCGAGATCTCAGCTTTCGAATGCTTTCATGAAGTGTTGAAGACGGAACCAGAAGAGCCCATTCTAATTCCTGCCGAACCGTCCCCAACACTTAAACCCTTGCCAGATTCCCTCAAGTATGAATTCCTCGGCCCAAATTCTACTCTTCCTGTCATCATTAATGCTAGATTAAAAGATGAAGAAGTAGAAAAACTCCTAAGTGTGCTTAAGATGCATAGAAAAGCCATAGGCTACTCCCTAGATGATATAACTAGCATATCCCCTTCTCTTTGCATGCATAGGATTTACATGGAGGACAATCATAAACCCACCATAGAGCATCAACGTAGATTAAATCCTAACATGAAAGATGTAGTAAAATAGGAAATTATTAAACTACTTGATGCAGGGATCATATTTCCTATTTTGGACAGCCAATGGGTGAGTCCGGTCCATGTAGTCCCTAAGAAAGGGGGGATGACTGTGATAGAAAATGAAAAGGGAGAGCTTATTCCGACTAGAACCACCACTAGTTGGAGGATGTGCATTGATTATAGGAAGCTCAATAGCGCTACTAGAAAAGATCATTTTCCGCTTCTTTTCATAGATCAAGTTTTAGAACGCTTAGCCCAGCATGATTACTTCTGTTATTTAGATGGCTATAGCGGCTTTTGGCAGATTCCCATTCATCCTGATGACCAAGAGAAAACAACTTTTACATGTCCCTATGGAACCTTTGCTTATAAAAGAATGCCATTTGGGCTTTGCAATGCCCCCGCTACTTTTCAAAGATGTATGATGGCTATTTTTTCTGATATGATAGAGGATATTGTAGAGGTTTTTATGGATGATTTTTCTGTTTATGGTTCTTCATTTGATTCTTGTCTTGCTAACCTTGCACGAGTGCTTAAACGATGTGAAGAAACCAATCTTGTACCGAATTGGGAAAAGTGTCACTTTATGGTTCAAGAGGGGATAGTACTAGGACACCTTGTCTCTAAAAGAGGGATAGAAGTAGATAAGGCGAAAATTGAGCTTATTGAAAAACTACCTCCCCCCTCTTCTGTAAGAGACATTAGGAGCTTTCTAGGGCATGCTGGCTTTTACAGGCGATTTATTCAGGATTTTTCTAAGATAGCTAAACCTTTGACTAACCTACTAATGAAAGATGTAGTGTTTGAGCTGTCTCCAGAATGTCTTGAAGCATTTTACAGGTTAAGAGCTGCCCTTGTGTCCGCCCCCATCATGCAATCCCCAGACTGGGCATTACCCTTTGAGATCATGTGCGATGCCAGTGACTATGCAGTTGGCGCAGTTTTAGGGCAACAGAAGGGTAAGAAACTCCACGCCATTTACTACGCCAGTAAGACGCTGAATGAGGCGCAGAGTAAGTATACCACAACGGAGAAGGAATTCCTTGTTGTGGTATTTGCTTTTGAAAAATTTCGGTCCTATCTTGTTGGATCCAAAGTGATTGTTTATACTGACCATGAGGCCGTTAGATACCTAATGGCTAAAAAAGATGCAAAACCTAGATTGCTTCGTTGGATGCTCTTACTGCAGGAATTCGATCATGAAATAAGAGACAAGAAGGGAGCAGAAAATCTAGTGGCGGATCACTTATCCAGGTTGCCAGTTGAGCATATCACCGAGTCCAATAATGACGTTCCGATAAATGATTCCAAACCTGACGAACACCTCCTGCTGAACGAGGTTGAGCTCTGCAAGACCCTCGTTACCGACCCCTTCAGGATCGTTAACGAGGTGCCGAGGCTGGAAGACACAAATAAAAAGGGAAAATGTTCAAGTTTGGTCGACAATCAAGCCAATGGGGTCGTCACTGAGCTACGGGAGGTCGGTACCGAGGTCAATAAATGGAAACCTAGCTCGTTAACGACCCACCCAGGTAAGATCTCTGAACCTAAGTCTTCTCAATTAAAATCCATCCCCTCTCCTTCTTCAATTTCTTCTTCCTCAATATCAATCCATGCTATTAGAGGGCCAAAAGCTCCTTGGTTTGCGGATTTGGCTAACTATCTTGTAGGAGGCATAATTCCCGAAGGCCTTACCCCACAAAAGAAGAAGAAATTTCTCCATGATGTGAAACAATACTATTGGGACGATCCCTACTTGTTTAAACAAGGAAGTGATCACCTCTTTAGGCGTTGTATCCCAGAAGAGGAGATTGAAAACGTGATCCGTCAATGCCACACCCTGCCAACTGGAGGTCATGCAAAAGGATTCAAGACTACTGCGAAGATTCTTCAAAGTGGTCTCTATTGGCCCACCATGTTCAAAGATGTGCAAGCTTATGTGACAGTATGTGATGGATGCCAACGCTCAGGCAACATAACTTGGAGACATGAAAATCCACTAACTGGGATATTAGAAGTTGAGCTATTTGATGTATGGGGCATTGATTTCATGGGACCATTTCCCGCCTCAGGACCCTACAAGTACATCCTAGTTGCGGTTGATTATGTTTCCAAGTGGGTGGAAGCTGTTGCTACAAGGACTAACGACGCCAAGACTGTTGCTAAATTCATCAAGACCAATATTTTCCCCAGATTCGGCGTTCCAAGAGTCCTAATCAGTGATGGTGGCTCCCATTTCATCGAGCGGAGTTTTGAAGCCCTTTTGGCTAAGTATGGGGTATCTCATCGGGTGGCAACACCATATCATCCCCAAACAAGTGGCCAAGTTGAAGTTTCAAACAGGCAAATCAAGAGCATATTAGAGAAGACAGTGTCCCGTTCTAGAAAGGATTGGTCCTCCAAATTGGATGACGCTCTATGGGCATATAGGACAGCATACAAAACGCCTCTACGCACCACCCCTTATAATCTAGTGTATGGCAAGGCATGTCATTTACCGGTCGAAATGGAGCATAAAGCGTTATGGGCTCTCAAGGAGCTCAACATGAACCTCGACACGGCTGGAGCAAAAAGATTCATGGACTTGTAAGCATTAGAAGAATTGAGGCTGAAGGCGTACGAAAATGCTGAAATATACAAGGAGCGCACGAAAAGGTGGCATGATCGGAAATTGGTGCCAAAAACTTACCACATCGGCGATAAGGTACTTCTATTCAACTCTAGACTCCGACTATTCCCAGGGAAGCTAAGGACACGATGGAGTGGGCCATTCGTGGTTCATCACATTTATCCTCACGGAGTAGTAGAGTTGACTGATAACCGAGGCGTCATTTTCAAAGCTAATGGACACCGGTTGAAGAAATTCCATGAGCAGCCTGATCCTGATGAAGAAATAAGAGTCACCATGGCTCTCACACCATGAGACTAGCAAGAGAGCTCGTCGGGCTAACGACGTTAAACATAGCGCTTACGGGAGGCAACACGCTTTTTAGAATAGGTTTAGTTTATTTTATTTTCATTTTATTTTTCTTATAGATTATTTCCTAGCTTTCTTTTATTTTTATTTTTTAGTTTAAATAGGATAGAAATAAGATTTTTTGAGCTAACAAGATTTCAGGAAAAAAGGGGTCGAAATGCACTCAAGGAGGTTACGGTGGCTCGTTAACGACCCACCCAAGGTCGTTAACGACCCAGTTCGGACGACCCGATTCGTCACAATACGGGGCTGGTAAGTAACTCTAACCTAGTTAAATTTTCTAACCCTAGCCGCCACCCCCTCTATCTTTACCCCTCCTATAAAAACCCTTCTACCCCTCCCAAAATTCTACCACAATCTCTCCCACATTCACTCTCAAACCCAAAACTCTCTCAAACCCCTTTCCCTTTTCTCCTACCGAGTCGGAAATCCCACGCTAACGACCACCGAAGACGCCATCGTTACCGGAGTTCGAAGGCCCTTTCACCGTCGACGACGATCTCGTTAACCTACCCTGATTCCGACCCTTGTCCTTTTAATTCTCGGTTCTCCGGTATGATTTCTAAACCCTTGCTTGAATTTGCATGATTGATTATCTATAGGGTTAAATTTCATATCTTGAATCATGATTTTTAGGGAGATCGATGAGCATGCCTAAATTCCGTTCTAAAATTCTTGATTGTGCTTAGTTGTTCATGTTTAGGAAAGACGATTCATATTAGATTAGCTATTGTAATCCTTTAGTTAAGAAAGCATGAATTTTTCTTGTTCTAGATCTAAAAGTTCGAACTTTGCATGTCAAAATTCCGGGAAATTTGTAGCATGTTCGGGATGGGTAATTGAGTAAGTATGGGGTGCTTTTTCCCAATGAGGGAATTGTGGAGAATAATAGAAGATTGCATGCTTGATTTGTGCTGAATTAGAGGTAGATTTAATTTCGGAAATTACTGGTTTTGCTCTCGGCGGGTCGTTAACGACCCACCCAGGCTCGTTAACGACCCTGCACTTCATTAATGCTTGATCCAAGGCCAGCTTCGTGAACAACCCAATTGGGTAGTTTATGAATAATTCCGAGGTTAATTTTGAGACCAAGTATGGGGTCTCGTACCTATTATTTTTGAATGGATCTTATCTTGGAAAAATTTTGATTATTTTGTAGGATCCATGGCTAGTTCAAGCAGACCCGCTACCCGAGCCCAGAAGAAGAGGAGGAACCACAGGTCTCCATCTCCACCCCGGGTGAACGATGTGATTTTGAGAAGTCAAAGCCAAGTACGGCGCTACCGGGATTTCATGGAGAAGGACCACTACACCCGATGGTTCTCGAAGTCTAGCGCCGTCTCTACAGGCATCTACACAGATGTCAAGGACGCCTTCGTCATCCTTGGGGACGCACACTTTTTGAAGCAAGAGAGCTTTCCACATTATCCGGCCCTCACATCCGAGTTCTTGGCCACCTTGGAGACCAACTTCTCGTCAAAAATCTCGGCGGGACGCATTCGGCTCCGGCTCGGTAACGAGGACCGTGACTTCACCATGGCAGAGTTCAATGCAATCTTGGAGCTCCCGAACCCGTCTAGAGACTATAGCTTGAAGGACTACCGAGTGACCCGCACTTGGAGCTACATCACCGGAGAGGTTCAATCCTCCACCGCGGCGCTATCCGGGGCAACCATAGTCAGCCCCATCTTCCGGATCATCTTGAGAGTCCTCGCCACACTATTCTGGCCGAAGAAGGAATTGAACCGGTCTACAAGGACGGAGGTCGCTTGCTTCCGCACCATCCTCTTCGAGGAGCCCGGCCCCTTGAATTTAGGGTACGAATGGCTCTACTACGTCGAGAAGTCCCACAAGTCCAAGGAGGTGTGGTGTGGCAATTTGGTTAGCCTCTTGGCTAAAAATCTTGGAGTGGATCTCACACGCTACACACCGGCCCACGCTCAACTCCTCAACAAGAACTATTGGTATAGTGCCGGGATTTTCGTACAAGCCGAGGGAGGCTACAAAGTGAAGGTTCGAGATCAAGTCGTCATACCTTCCCTCGACATGTACGAGCTACTCTACGTACCAAATTGGTACGAAGCGTGGACGGGCCAGCCTTACCCATTGGAGCCAAAACCGGAAGATGAGCTCTCACTTAGGCCATGTCACACCCGGTTTGAGCGGGATGATGTGGACGAGTATGAAGAAGAAAATGAGCAAGAGGATACCGAGGTCGTAGGCAATGATACCAAGGAAGCCGACACCGAGGGCGGCACTAAGGAGCTCAACTTTACAGAAGAAGACATGGAGACGGAGGAATTAGGAGGCAACATCTTCGTCAACGAGCCAACCAGGGTCGTTAACGACCATTTCCAGCCACCACCCAACACTCTTAACGAGGCAACCAGCTTCGTTAACGAGGTGCCGCAAGCTCCTGTCGACCCTCCACCAGCTCCTATCGACCCTCATACATATGGTTTAATGCCTTACAACCCGGTGATGTATCAAGACCATTTCCAACCTCACTACCCACCACCTCCTCAGCCCGAGTACGCAGGATCGAGCATACCACCACCATGGGCCGAGGATCTTTCTGCACGGATGCAGCAACTTCACCTCCAGACCGATCACATTCATCGGAGGATGGATAGATGGGAAACCGTATACTCCGCACGCATGTCGAGGGAGGACGAGCGGCAACGTCAGAGAGAGGCGGAGGATGCTGAGCGTTGGAGGACGATGTATGATTTCATGGGGAACTTTGAGCACTATTTTCCTCCACAGAACCGTTGATCAAGCTCAAGATGAAGTTTCCTTTCCTTGTTTCCACTTTTGTAAGTTTTATGTCTTTCTTTTTCTTTTTAATTTTTTGTGGAGTTTCTATTTCTTTTCCCTCTTCTTGTTATTTTTCTTACAGTGGGGACACTGTAATTTTAAGTATGAGGTGGGAAGAAAGTAGAAAAATTATGTCCTAGGTGTTTTTATGTTTTATGTAGTTGTTACTTTTGTTAATCGAAAAAACCAAAAATTCAAAAAAAAAAAATTTGAAAAATTTGAAAAATTCAAAAAAGAGTTTAGAATTGATAGATATTCCTTCTTAAAAGTTCTATGATAGCAATCACTAGCTTGACCATATAATTCCTTACAAACATGTCTTGAAAGTATAGCCGGATTCTTAAAAATTGAAATTATTATTTTATTAGAAAGGAATAGCATTAGATGAAATTGAGCACATATACTTTATAGCATAGATGATACAATCCAACAAAACTTACCTTGTGAGAAATTTTTGGCCTTATAGGGAGAACATTTATAAATCCCTCTTCTTTTTTGTGTGATTTACTCCCCTTATGCATATTATCTCTTGGAATTGTGATGGTTATCTATTTCTTGAGACCCTTATAGGATTTTTAGTTCATTACTTGTAAAGATCATATGATAGAGAACTTATTTTTATGAGCCCTATTATCCCCTATCTACCTTTACATTATTCCTTCTTTTGATAACCAATTCGGGCCTGAAACCTTTTATTTTTAGCTCCACAAAAATTATTCCCTAGCCGAGATAAGCTTGACCCTATCCGGGAATTAGGACTTAGATTGGAGAGGTGAAGTCTTGTGTTTTGTTGAAAAGAAAAGAGTTTCTATTCGCTTGAATTAAAGGGTATTTGGGAAGGGTAGATTGGAAGTCTCTTGTTATTTTATGTGAGAAAGGTTTCTTGTTATTTAAAGATGCACAAAATAAAGCTTGAAGGGAAGAAATGTATACGGTGGATCGTTAACGACCCGGATGTGGGTTCGTTAACGAGGCAGCGAACGGAAAAGAGAGAAAAAAAAAAAGAGAAAAAAATGAAATAAAAAAAGAGAAAGAGGAATAGTTGAAGTGCATTTGTGTTTAAAGATAATATCAAGAGATTCTTTTATTTTTGGTTATGAGACTTTCTAGGATGATAAATGGGTGAGTGAAAATAAGTGTGCATAATATGAGAGTGAGTTTGGTTATTTTATATGAGAGTTTTGATGTTATGTGTGAATTTTTAGGAGTCTTTGATTTCCGGATATTATTAGCACCACATGACCAAAATATTTCCATGCCTTGTTGTTATTACCAAGCCCCATTACAACCCAGCCGAATGGAAGCTTCTATGAAGTTTTTCATTGAGCCTAAGTTCTCTTGATGATTCTTTGCTTGTTTTGACAAATCTTGGGTGGAGAGTATTGGTGATATAAGTTCCAATTTCTATGAGTTTTTGTATATAGAATGAGTTGAGAGATTGAAATTATAAGCCCAAACACATGAGAGTGGAGTGAAACACATTATATCCCTTGAGAGGTTGGATTGTATTATTATTATGTTTATTTAAGTGCATATATGTGTGAGGATGTTAATAGTCTTTTGCTATAATTTTCTTATGTATAGATGTTTCTTTTTGAAGATGGCTATGTCTTGATAAGCATGATTTGTTTTGGTTTTGGTTAATATCTTGGTTATTGCTTGAGGACAAGCAAGTCTAAGTATGGGGTATTTTGATGTTCGCATTTTTGGTATAGTTTTTGATAGGTTTTCTTTGTTTATTAGGATTAATTTTGTCTAGTTTAGGTTTCGTTTTAAGTGTTTTTAGTTAGTTTTGTATAAATCTGCGAAAAGAGTGGAATCTACGCTATTTTGTGTATTTTGCAGGTTTTAGCTAGGAAAGGAGCTAAATGGAGCTAAATTTGGAGCATCACAGTGAAGGAAGGAAAAGTGCAAGATTTAAGAAGTCGAAGCTCAGAAGATCGAGAGGAGGTGTTGAAGAAAACATAACCCCAGGCTCGTTAACGAGGCTGTGAAGGGTCGTTAACGAGGCCACGAAGAAGAAGATTTCGGAGTATTATTTTATTATTCACCGATCCTGAGCGGGAATTTATTTCCGTATCGGTTGAGTATCTTTTTAGAATCTTTATAGGTGATCAGAATATGTATTTTAGGGTTTATATCTTTCTAGATTTTATTTCTATCTTTTAGAGATTGTTTCTATCTTTTTAGGAAAGTTTTTATCTTTTAGCCTCTTTAGTTTTTTAGGATTTTCTAGTATAAATACCCTTCTATCTAGCATAGAAGAGGGGGGCTGAATTTTGGAGTAGATTTAGAGAGCTAGTTTTGGAGGAGAAGGAAGGCCGAAGGAGAGGCTGCCGGATCGGAAGTCGGTGACGAGGTTCGGTGACGACGGTTTCCGAGGTTCGTTGATCGAGTTTGTGGTTCGGTGATTGTTTTGTTTTGGTTTTTCTCTGATTCTCTGTAAGACAATATTTTTGTTATTAATTTAAGTTTGAGTTTTTGTTTCAATGTTTATTTTTATTGAAGTTTTTAATTTCTTAATCATGAGTAGTGAGTAGTCTATTTTTCTAGGGTCGGGGTTGAGCCCGGCATAGTTGAGCATGTTTGATGAAGTAAGATAGTGTTTTGAATGCCTTTTATTTTTATTGAGATTGTTTGTTGGGCTTAATACCGAAACGGGAGTTGAGATAATTTGAGTTTTAACTTGATTGAAAGAGAAAGTTAGTAACTTGAAGGTTGATATTGTTTGAAAATGAAAGTTTCAAGCTTTAGATCCAAAACAAGCAATTGAGTGAGTTAGTTTATGAAAATAGATTAATTTACTTGTCTAGTCAATGAAAGTTGAAGACTCTATCTATTTAAAGGCATGATTTATCTTCTTACGAATTCTTATGCTTGGCTATGTTGTGGTGTCCCTTATCCTAGATATTTGTTTTTATTGATAAATCTTCGTTGCTGAATGCTTGCTTCGGTACCGAGTGTTATTTAGAATTTTATTAGTTCGTTAATTGGTGTTTTTGTGTTCGGTGGTTCGGTAACGATCCTGACAAGGTCGTTAACGAGGCATCTCGTGAGTGATTGTGTTTGATTTTGTTTGATTTTTATTAGATTGATAGACAAACAACCTTGCTTCCTGTGGAACGATCCTGCCTCCACTGTACTCAGCGGAGTCTTGACTTACAAATTTATTTGTTGGCCGAGAAACCCTATCAACAGCCTTATTTTGGCTTTACTTATCCAATTGATTTTTTTTTTGAATTTTCGGCAACTAACAAGATCTTGCGAGATCCTTGCCTTTTCTAACAAACACGAGATCGGCCAAGATCGGACCGAATCTTCACACAAACAGAAGGTATTTTCGACGTGCACAAATCAATCAATTCAAACAAACATGAAGAATGCAAGCAAGCTCGAAAACTTAAGATGATGAACCGAAACTAGTGCAAATCGGTGGGGTTTTGGCGAATTTTTTTGTGGATTTTCTGAATTTTTTCGAAGCAAATAACGATGGATCTAAGTGAATGATGGTAGATATGGCGGAAGCTAATGAAAATGGTGGAGAAGAAAAAACATTTCGTGCAAAAAACGAGTAAAAGCGAGAGAAAGACTTACGCAATCCGAGGCTCTGATGCCAGTTGATGTGAACCCCGTTGGGAGATTCACAAGAGGATCGAAGATGGACTCGTAAATGGTCGTCTCACGCACGGAACTGATAGATTTGAGTCGAATTAACGACTAGACTTGGATGAGAAAAGAAGTGAAAGGATGAGAAGTTGCTCTCTTTTGAGGGAGAACTGATGAATATGGGATGAGAAGAGAAATTGGTTGACGCCTTAACAAACAATTTGGAGTAAACTCGACAGCATAACGGTAGTTTAATTCAAGCGTGAGAAATACATAGAGGGGCGTGCTCCTTATATAGGAGAAGGAGGCGCGACCTAGGTAGCAAACCCTAGGCGGCGACATGGGGAAATGAAGGGGGAGGCAAGCATGCGGCCCAACCATTTAGCCCAAGCCCAAAATGCATAAAAATAGTAAGAACATAAGTAGCAATGTTTCGGAATGGAAATAGTTCTAAAAATAGTAAGAAATAAAATAGGTCACGGTGGCCTAGTCGCGAGTGTCGCGACAAGGCCGTGACAAGGCTGTGGCGCGCCAAGGGCGTGTCGCGACGCTGGCAAGCGCGCGGCACGGCATCGGCGTGCCGAGGCTGGCGTGCGCTCGGACCTCGAGTGTCGAGGCCGAGGCGCGCTGGAACCTCAAGTTCCCACGCCGGGGTGGCCCGGCGTGGCATGTGGCTCGACGCTCACGACTGGGACTATGCCGAGAAGGAGGTTCTCGGCGTTGCGGTGCGAGGCGTCGGGCTCGAGACTCGGCGCGCCTATGGTGACGAGGCATGTGGAGAGGGGCGCGCCGGTGGTTGCGCCGTGGCTTGCGATGGCGCGCGCGATGATGGACGAAGTGGCTCGGGTTATGGCCCGAGTCCCAGCTCGTGTGATCGGTCCATCGGAGCGCACGGACAAGTCCTCCTCGTCTTGGCTAGCCGTCCTGGTGGGGCTCACATCACATGGTTACACGACATGAAAGTCGTAGCTTCCACCTACCACCAAACGGTGAAGTTTCCAACGCCATGGGGAATAGACGAAATTTGCGGGGATTAGAGGTTGGCTAGAGAGTGTTACAAGGCAACCCTCAAGCTAACCACCCTGAGACCTGAAGCATAGCAATTACAGAACGTCACCCCTCCACCAGCGCGACCTGAAGATGGAGAAAAAGCGGAGGAGGTGACCCTAAAGGAGGGGAAGGTTGTCAAGATCAGAGAAAATCTAGAACCCTCAATCAGAGAAGAGTTGGTAATTTTCCTGAAAACTCACAAAAGCTGTTTCGCTTGGAGTCGCGAAGACATGACTGGAATAGACCCTTCCATCATCACACACAAACTCAACGTAGTTCTTGTGCACCCTCTGGTTAAACAAAAAAGATGGAGATTCGCACTTGATCGAATACAAGCGGTCGACGAAGAGGTCAAAAAGTTACTAGATACCGGGAAGATCAGAGAGGTAAAGTACCCCGATTGGCTAGCTAACGTAGTCGTGGTGCCTAAGAAAAATGGGAAGTGGAGGGTTTGCGTGGACTTCACCGACCACAACAAAGCTTGCCCTAAGGACTCTTTCCCTCTGCCCCACATCAATACAATGGTGGATGCAACCGCGGGTCACGAACGCCTTACCTTCATGGATGCATTTAGCGGTTATCATTAGATTCAGATGGAGCCAGGAGATCAAGAGAAGACCTCCTTCATCACCGGGCAGGGCACGTATTGCTACCATGTAATGCCCTTCGGCTTGAGAAATGTCGGGGCCACTTACCAGCGGTTAGTTAATTAGATGTTCTGTGATCATATTGGCAAGACAATGGAGGTGTATATTGACGATATGGTAGTGAAAAGCACAAGAGCTTCCCTACACAAGGGACACTTGGAAGAAGCGTTCAGAATCCTTGAAGAATACAACATGAAGCTGGGGCACGTAGTAACCAAGCGAGGGATTGAGGCTAGCCCAGACCAGGTTCAGGCGATTGCTTCCCTGAAAACCCCTTGAAGCGTGAAAGACGTGCAAAAGCTGACTGGCAAGATAGCCACACTTAATCGGTTCATCTCCAAATCCTCAGATAAGTGCCGACTATTTTACGAGGTACTAAAAAAGAACAAAAGCTTCCAGTGGATTGAAAAACACGAGGCCGCCTTCCAAGATCTGAAGGGATACTTCGCCAATCCCCTACTGCTGGCTAAACCGACCCCGGGGGAAGTGTTGCACCTCTACGTAGCCGTATCGGACCGCGCATTAAGCGGAGTCCTTGTCAAGGACG